>LPNX010101020.1:3138-119924 GCA_001517045.1 Pseudotsuga menziesii | reverse complement strand
CTCTTAGCCAGTTCATGGTTGAGCCTAGGAGTGTGCACTGGACAGCTGCAAAGCACATTTTGAGATATCTTGCAGGGACAGTGGACTATGGGCTGGACTACAGAGGTTCGGATGGAGTCGGATTGGTTGGCTTTACAAATTCAGATTGGGCCGGTTGCGTGCGGGATCGGAAGAGCACTTCCGGTTGTTGTTTCAGTTTGGGCTCGACAGCAGTGTCGTGGTTCAGCCGGAAACAGAGATCCGTTGCATTGAGTTCAGCTGAGGCTGAGTACATGGCAGCCAGTCAGGCTACTTGTGAAGCATTGTGGCTTCGCAAGCTTTTGGTAGATTTGTTTGATCGGGAGCTTAGGCCTACGGTGATCTACTGCGACAATCAGAGTTGCATTCAGCTCTCTGAGAATCCAGTGTTCCATGACAGGTCAAAGCACATAGAGATCAGATATCATTTCATCCGAGACTACGTTCAGAGAGGAGCAGTTGAGCTTCGGCATATTTCTACTGATGAGCAGGTAGCTGACATCTTGACGAAGTCTTTGGGGAGGGGCAAGTTCGTCTTCTTCAGGGATAAGTTGGGAGTGGTACAGAACACCTTCCTCGGTAAAAGGGAGTGTTGATTTTTGTACCTAGGCAGATGTTCCCTAGGTGACTTTAATTTTTGCCTAAAGTCACTTTAAGAGGGAAAAAGGTGACCCTCACATTAAATGTCACTTAATGAGACTTTATGACAATAAAGTCACTTTTTGATAAATTTAAGTGGGTGAGTGATTTTATTTATGAGAAATAAATAAAAGGGATTTTCACTCTCATTTCATCTTGGCCATTGATTTGATTCTTTCTCCACCGTTGGATTAAGAAACTCACTTAGGGTAAACAAAAAGCATGAGGGAGGCAAAAAGGACATTCACTTGTTCATTTTCAGGTGAAGAAGAGAGAGCTGAGAGAGGGGTCGAGTTTGCCGAGAAGGGGCACGAATTTCCAGGAAGAGGACAGCCATTAAATGCACAGAAATCGAGGAGCTTTCCCTGCTGAAAGGACGACACAGAAATCGAGGAGTACGGCCTTCATTTATTGAAGTGGTACGGCTGCATTAAATGCTCATAAATTCGTGGTACGGCCTGGTACGGCTGCATTAATTCTCCAGCACGAAAAACGAGGTGGTACAGCCTGCATTAAATAGCACAGAAATCGAGGAGGTACGGCTGCAATAAATGCTGTACGGACAGCATTAAACGGCACGAAAATCGAGGCATTTATTTCCTGTACGGCCGCTGTACTGACTGCCTGTACGGCCTGGTTTTCTTCAGCACGCAAATCGAGGAGTGGTACTGTTTTGTACTGCTGTTTTGGGGCACAGAAAACGAGAAAAATGTACTGCTGGGTTTGCTGAACATTTTTCCAGACTTTGAGAAAAAGACTGCTGGTGGAGATAAGTTGTATTTTCACATTTAATTTTCTGTCCTGTACTTTGCTGAAGAAATAATTAAATCTCTCCTCTCTCACTGGTTTTCCCCGTGGGGGTTTTTCCAGGGCTGATTAGCCAAAAATCTCTGAGTAAATTTTTATGGTGTGCATGCATTTGTTTTCAGCCTGTTAAGTAATTTTTACTGTGTGTTTAAAAGTGTTCGGCAAAATTTTAAGTAACTTCAAGCCTATGCAAAACCGGCTGAAGTGAAAACCACAAATTGTTCATTTAAACCAGCAAACAGTAAATCTCAGTTTTTCAACATTAATGAGTGCATGCATCATTAATTAATACTTAGATGGCATGCACGGAGGTGGCCTTTGGCCCTGGTGGCCCTTCTTGACCTAATGATGATGCCCTAGATTTTCTATGGATGGCACTAGTCCTTAGATGATTCCCTAGCTGTCAGTAACCGCTCGAACCCACAGGAATCACATAGGTTAGCGGTTTTGGGCTTCAAGGCCTAATTGGAAGAGGACATTACAGTTCAGGTGACTTGGTTCAATCCTCCGAGAGGACTACCCCCAAAGATGGCCTTTTATGCTGAACACTTCTTGGAGATTAGAGACGGGCTCATTGTGTTGATGTATTTGTAACTTCAGAATGTATTCACTTGTATATTTCATATTGTATTTCATTGTACCCCGATGGAGATGTTTGTTCCTCCGATCGAGAGAGACATTAATATAATTATGGTGTGTAAAGTCATTGAGGTTAACCCTCCATTGTATGTCGGGGCATTGGACCCCAGAGTTAAGTTGTAATGTGGTTATTAGACTCTCCTAGAGAAGTCGGCCCTGTCGAGAAGAAGTCAAGTAAAAATTAGATATAAATAGAGAGTGAGACTCTCTATTTAAGACATGCACACATTGATCAATACTGCATGAGTGAGAGAGTAGCTCGCACAAGTGAGAGAGAGAACAGCTGCAGGAGATCATCTTTGTACTTTTGGGTTTTACTTTTGCTATTGGTGTTGATTCTATCTCTGAGGAAGTTGCGGGACTTTCTCTGCTATGGTTTCCCCAAGGAAAAATCTGTGTTTCTTGTCTCTTGTGATTATTGATGTGCATGTTATTCTCTCAGATAAGATCCTATATCACATTGATTAAACGATAAAAATCTAACCTGGTATTAGAGGTAACCTGAGAAGAAGACATTGTGCAGCTGCGGAAGCTAGGGCTTCTTAATTTTTGGGTTTCTCTCCACAGATCATCAGCAAAAGGAGGCTAGGCTAAATCTCCTTTGAAGACCACATCTTCCTGTCGACGCAGAATCTGATTCCGGGCTTTTTCAGTTTTTGGCATGTCACTCGTGCTAGAAATTAGGGCTTTTCATAGATGTGGAATTTTATAGTGAGCGCAGCATAGATACAAGACGGTAGCCATAATACCAACAAACCGACGGGTCACGATTCTATGTAGTTTAAATTTTAAAATCAAAATTGATTATTAAATTTTATAATCATTATTTTTATTGATTATGATTTTTTCTCATATATGCACGATTTTTAATATATATATATATATATATAATGCTGAACCTCATTTCGAATCTCATAAAAAAATTTGAAATCGAACCGAATTTTTAAGTTGTCAAATTTGATTTCGAATTCAAACCATGTGATATAGCATAATAGAAGCACTGGAAGTTTCAAGATCAGTTTGAAAATTTCAGGAATTGTTTAATTTTTCACAAGATCTGTTTCATGGGGCCAGGATATTTTTCCTTCTATAGGGGATCTGTTTCCATGATCGATCCTAGGAGGATCCGATCTGAAAACATATCGGATCCATGAATCCTACACAATGGGGTGGGAGATCCGATAACATAGGTGAAATGTGTGGTTTTTGGATATTACTACTAAAATGTGATGTATTACTATGACTATGACTATGATTTCTCATTTTGTTAGATTTAATCTCTAAATCATTTTATATTGTGTTTCCCCGTTTCCTAAATTTAGGGGGCTCACGTTTCCTACGCCTCCCCGTTTTGGAAGCTTGTCCCTGTTTCCCCATTTCGTGCAACTTAGTTTTAAAGTTTCTAAAAGTTTCTTTCTAGGGAAAACAAAAACTCACCCTGGCAGCGGTCCCAGTGGGACTCTATCTTAGACAAACAGCAGAAGAAAGACATACAGTGAGAAGAGAGGTTGGGGCTTGCAAAATAAAATCTGTGCAAAATAATATCAGAAATTCAAAAGGGCCCTTACAACCACAAGAAAACCCCTTCTTCAATTTGTTACTGATATCTCTAAAATGTAAAACCAAAAGATAAATAAGTGGCTGGTAAAGAGAGTAGAAATGTACCATTTGCAGTGATCCTTGGATGGGGAGTTGTATCAGGTTGAAAGATCTCCTTTGCCGCTTTCAGTGTTCACAGTAAACTCCACCTCCAATTTGCTGGAATGGCCATTTCCCGTGGATGAGGAGATTACAAATCTCAGAATCTGTTTCTTTATTTTCCAATACTGAGACTTTTTCCTAGTTTATGTTTTAACAGAGTTTCGTTTTTAAGATTTTTAAAGTTTCTCTCTAGTGAAAGAAAAACCTTGCATCAAAGACAACGTAAAGCAAACAAAATGTCTCACTCTAGCCGCAATGACAGTGAGAGCCAATCTGAGAGTCAAATAGAAGTATAAAGCCATACAGTGATAATGGAGGTTGGCTATAAGAATATAAAATATTTCCAGCAGTGTCAAAGTTTTCCAAGGCCCTCATTACTCAAAAAAGAAAATTTCAATTTAAAACAAAAACACAAAAATAGTGGTGGGTCAAGGGAGTTTAACACCGACTCAAAAGGCTGAAATACTAAGCTTTCAAAATGTCGCAGACTGTCGCGGAGATTTTTCAGGCATATACCTCCCAACTCCACAAGCATTAACACAAAGCAGTGTGGAGTGCTGAACCTGGTGGTTAACAGGACAGACAATTGGGACCATCTTCTAGTTCTTGTAAAAAGAGGTCAATCTCTCACACTCTCCCATCAAGAAAATGTATAGCATGCATTGTGACAATGCAGATGATGCAAATGCCCAATTTCTCTCCGTATTATAGGGAGATGGTGAAAAAGATTGTAATTGCAGGATGCCCATCATATCTTCCCCCAAATGAACATAAGATAAGGACATCGTCACCAGAGTTTGGACATCCATGCCAGACCCAGACATCCTTCGTTAGGAAGAGTGCTATTGTAGGCACCTCATATCCACCCTCAAGGGTTGACATGCAATTGGATGCATCACGAGACTTGGAGGAGAGATAATTGTTGATGTCCATTCCTCAACATTAGTAACATCTTTAGTAGGTCCCTTTGTCCTTGAAGGAGTTCATTGTTCAAGAAACCACAAAGATGCATTGTTCCACTATGAGCCTCTTCAGCAACCTATAGAGGAAGTTGGGTAAAAACAATTACTACAGGCAGTGACAGATCCAACAGTTGTTTGTAACTTTGTAGATCGTTAGGTTATTAAATCAGAGTATATACAGGCATATGTGTGTATGCACTCAACAATGCATTGAAGGATATTAGAAAGATTGATGGGTATTAAACTTTTAAAGCTGGTGAAAGCTTCTAGATATGTGCAATATCTTTATATACCACCACCATACTGCCTTATCCAACTGCAAGGGTTACACAGTTGAACAGTTCTAAATAGAACACCATTTTTAATTAAAGAGAGAAGCAGGAGAGACGAGAGAAAAAATGGAGGACATCAGGATGAGATATTCTGACCTCCTATTTCTGACAGATTTGATAATTTGTATCACAATTCATGTACAAATTATATTGTTGTTGAGATGGAATCACAATTTTGCATCTGTGTATTACCGTCATATTTTCATTTAGCCAACTACTAACAAAATCAATGAGGCATGTATTTCTACATTAAAAACTACCTAATTTGCTGTTGCAATGTGTATATTTCGTATCTTCTTAACCTTGTCATTATATCATCATTTTTCTGACTAGATAGAAAATCCGTCATGCATGTATTCCAATTTTTAAAATTGCCTATTAGGATGTTGCAATATTTGGCATGTGTATTATCATCGTATTTTCATTTTGATGACTAGTGTATTTTCGTTTTGTAAATCAATGACGAACGTATCTCTAGTTTAAAAATTGCCTCATTTCATATTGTGATGTGTATATTTTATATGTTCTTAACTTTGTCGTCATATTTTCATTTTGCAGACTAATTATTGAATCAGTGATGCATGTACTTCAAGTTTGAATATTACCTAATTTGATGTCACAGTGTGTATATTTTATTATATAATATTGCCTTATCCTTATCAATGTGATCAAAGAAGTGGAATTGGTTCGCTTGACAAATTTAATTTATGATTGTCAACATTAAAAAAATATATATATCATCTTGATCACAATTATAATCAAATCAATTTCCTTCATAGGTTAAAAAATTAATTATTAAAATTCATCATGCAGGACATGTGCTTGGCCATGCAAGAATAGCATACTCAACCCAAAATTTGAAGAAAATTGAGTGAAACAAACAAACAAAAATCCTTCGATATGTCCCCAAAAAAATAGGGGAAAAAGGAGCAACTCTACAACTCTGTATAACCCCATAGGAGTAATATAATACTTAAAATTATATCAGAAATCATGACTTCCTTATAAAGAGAACAAGTGCTTTCAAATTATCTTCCACATGCAACTCTCCCGGTAAAAGGGCAGGATTTCATCTCAATATCTTAGGAACTTTCATAATTATATCATACTTTAAAAGATAAAGAATCACTTTATAAATGAAAAACGTTGCACACCTAAAACCGCAGAAATTTCGAAAGGAACAAATCTACTCATTTACGTCATCAGAGTGGAACCCTGATTTTGATTTTCATACAGAGATGACCACCCATGATTCTGGTTTACATGTTCATCCTATAGTACCCCTCACATACTCACACTCTAAATTACTTTAACTCATGGGCTATATAGAGATCTAAAATTAAAGAAGATTCCATCTCTTCAGTATAATAATCCAAATATTATCTAGTTAAATAGATTTGAGAGGAAATAAAAAGTTCAGCCTTCAAGACACTAAAGCACACAGCAGAAGCAAAGCATATTATTTTTGTAAATCATCAATTCATAAAAGTCACAACAGTTATATTGAAAGCCAATTTGAAACAACGATGGAAGCTGTATCCATTCTCTTTACATTCCAGACCAGTGTTGCAAACATCGGTCGATTTATCGCGATGTTCCAATAAATCGTGAGTTTTTCAGCTCGCCAATGTTTGCTCAAAAAATCGGTGAAAGAATCGACCCGATTTCTTCCAGAGAAATCGCCAATTCTTTCCCCTTTTCCCGATTTATCC
This sequence comes from Pseudotsuga menziesii, assembly GCA_001517045.1. Taxonomy (NCBI): domain Eukaryota; kingdom Viridiplantae; phylum Streptophyta; class Pinopsida; order Pinales; family Pinaceae; genus Pseudotsuga; species Pseudotsuga menziesii. Next base: position 113,114 of record LPNX010101020.1, on the reverse strand, counting down.
CAAGATATTGCCAATTTTTTCATGGCAATTTTTCCACGATTTTTTTTCGATTTATCCCGAGGTATTGCCGATTTTTTCCCGGTTTTTTCTAAAGGTGAAAATGAATATTTTTGTATTTTTTTTAAGTTTGTCGATTTATTGCCGATGTGCTGCCGAGATATCCTGAAACGATGTTTCTTGGACCTTGCCAATTTTTTTGCCGCACCGATGTTTGCAACACTGTTCTAGACTGATTACAAGACCGGTACGTTTTACTTCAGATACGAATGTCTCTACTTTTTATCGTAGTTATCCACTAGCACAACCATATAATTAACTAGGTATACCCCATCCTTCTCTTTAAGTTCAATGGTACACTAATATACACAAACAGGAACAACTTGTCTCAAACTGCTCATGAAAAAACATTAAAGATATACTATAGACAGATATATAACTAACATAGAAACTTCAAAGCATTTTGAATGGAACAAAACCACCAGGTGTTAACTTGTGAAGTTACAACCTAAGTTACCAAGATACAGATTCGGATACGGATCCATCAAGTTTTTTAAAACCCAGGATCCGAATACGGTGGAGAAATGGGAAGTACAAATAATATAATTAAAAAAAATAATACAATTTTAAAAATAAAACCTCAATACAATTTAAATATAATACATATTTAAAATAAATAATTGATGGATAATGTTTATAAATAATGATTAATCTAAATCATAGTTATAAAGTCACCAGCATAGATCAATTTATGGTCACGTGTTTGAGCTTGACGACGCTCGCATGCTATCACTGATAGATAATATTCTAGCAGGGATGACTACGTATAATGCCCTAACCCCAAACGGTTGAGCCCTTTTGAGATTATTGATGGGCTCCATAATCGTCTTTGAAAGCCGCAGGCTCCAAAAACGATGGGACATTCAAATATTGAAATAAACATTTGTTGTTTTGATTAAAAAGGATCTTTGGCAGATCTTAGGAGAATCTAGATTTGAATCCATACCAGATCTAGGGATATGTGCATCCATAGTTGAGGGTGAACGAATCCGGTAACACAGGTTACAATACAATTTTCATTTCTCATGCACAAATGAGGATTTTCAAAGGAATCTAACGAAATCATTCAAGTATTGTTATTGGGTTGTACAGTTCCATAACCTTAAAAATATGAAAGCAAAGACACGAATTGATAGAATTTAAATGTTTCCAATATGATTATGTTATATCTTCACACAATATGCATTATAACATCAAAAACATATGCAATAGGATGACTGAAAGAAAGACAAGCAAAGCAACACAATAGACACAAAGATTTTCATATGGGAAACCACAAGGGAGAAAATCCAACAACTTCTTCAGTATAGATTATGTCAACAAGAACAGTAACAAACCAAGATAAGATAACCCCAAAGACAAAAGCAGCTACTTATTCTCTCCAGCGAACCTCTTCTCTCTCTCTCTCTCTCTCTCTCTCTCTCTCTCTCTCTCTTGAGTACTGACTTGAGTTGAGTGTGTCCAAATGAGAGGAGCATCCTCTCTATTTATACTCATAAAGTGAGTGACCTTTTTATCTAACTGGGGCGACTTGTTAATCTTATACAACCGACTTGTCTATGGAGACTCGAACTAACATTTATATAATCTTTCTTGTGGGTACTATTGACCTGACTTACAACACAAGGGTTGCATTGATTCTTACAAAGACTTTTACATGATCCCTAACCCCTACCAGCAATGATTCTTACAAAGACTTTTACATGATCCCTAACCCCATACAATTGAGCCCTTTTGAGATTATTGATGGGCCCCATAATCGTTTTTGAAAGCCGCAGGCTCAAAAAACGATGGGACATTCAAATATTGAAATAAACGTTTGTTGTTTTGATTAGAGAGGATCTTTGGCAGATCTTAGGAGAAACTAGATGTGAATCCATACCAGATCTAGGGATATGTGCATCCATAGTTGAGGGTGAACGAATCCGGTAACACAGGTTACAATACAATTTTCATTTCTCATGCACAAATGAGGATTTTCAAAGGAATATAACGAAATCATTCAAGTATTGTTATTGGGATGTACAGTTCCATAACCTTAAAAATATGAAAGCAAAGACACGAATTGATAGAATTTAAATGTTTCCAATATGATTATGTTACATCTTCACACAATATGCATTATAACATCAAAAACATATGCAATAGGATGACTGAAAGAAAGACAAGCAAAGCAACACAATAGACACAAAGATTTTCATATGGGAAACCACAAGGGAGAAAATCCAACAACTTCTTCAGTATAGATTATGTCAACAAGAACAGTGACAAACCAAGATAAGGTAACCCCAACGACAAAAGCAGCTACTTATTCTCTCCAGCGAACCTCTTCTCTCTCTCTCTCTCTCTCTCGCGCGCGCGCACCGGCTTGAGTTGAGTGTGTCCAAATGAGAGGAGCATCCTCTCTATTTCTACTCATAAAGTGAGTGACCTTTTTATCTAACTGGGGCGACTTGTTAATCTTATATGACCGACTTGTCTATGGAGACTCGAAATAACATTTATATAATCTTTCTTGTGGGTACTATTGACCCGACTTACAACACAAGGGTTGCATTGATTCTTACAAAGACTTTTACATGACCAAGTACATCAATAACATCTCCCTTAGGAGGTATAACAATAATACAATTAAAGTACAATAAAAATATCTTCTGAAGTTGCATTCTTCAACACTCCCTCTTAGCAAGGAAGGTATTCTTACATCACGATCACCATCCCTAGACATCATCACTGGATCTCGTCACTGGACATCATCTTTGGATCTCGTCACTGCTGCTGCAACTTGGTACTCAAACCATTGACTTGTGACATCTCTCGAATCTACACAACATAAGAAGTATGTACAACAACAAGCCCTCTTTCATACTAGGTGTACCTCTCGTCTCGATGCAACACCAGCCTTGTTTCATGTTGGGTGCTACCCTTATCTCGATGTTATACCAGCGAAGCTAGGTGCTACCCCCATATCTTGGTATGACACCAACTCGCATTGGGTTCTAACCTCATCTTGGTGATACAACCAGCCATGCTAGTAACTACCCTCATCTCGGTGATACGACCAACCATGTTGGGATCTACCCTCATCTCGGTGATACAACCAACCATGCTCGGATCTACCCTCATCTCGATGATACGACCAACCGTGTTGGGATCTACCCTCATCTTGATGATACGACCAACCATGCAGGGATCTACCCTCATCTCGGTGATACAACCAGCATGGTTGGGATCAACCCTCATATCTCAGTGATACAACCAGTGCGACTGGGATCAACCCTCATTCTAGTGATACAACCAGCCCGACTCGGATCTACCCTTCTCTCGGTGATCCAACCAACCCGACTAGGATCCACCCTTCTCTCGGTGATACAGGCAGCCATCCTGAGATCTACCCTCATCTCAGTGATACGAGCAACCATGTTGTTATCTACCCTCACCTCAGTGATACGACTAGTCATACTAGGTTCTACCCTCATCTCGGTAATACGAGTAGTCGCGATGGGATCTCCCCGTACAGTGACCAGCCCTTTTTCATATTGGGTGTACCCATACAGTGACTGGTCCTTTTTCATCCTAGGTGCACAACTCTGCAAGGCTGGTCCTTTTTCATACTCGATGCAAGTTTCATACGTGTTCCACAGTGCCATCTCTTTTTCATGTTGGATGTGAAGGCCACTCGTCTTCCACAGAGCCAACCCTTTTTCATGTTGGATGTGAATACCACGAGGACTCATCACTCCCTCTTACGATGGACACCAATCTAGACAACTGCAAGCTTGTCCCTGAAGTACTCATACTCGACTCTCATCGGAGGCTTGGTCATAACATCAGCTATTTGCTCATCTGTCGCAATATACTGGAGCTTCACTGCTCCTCTTCACGCCATATCCTGGATATAGTGATATCATATCTCGATGTGCTTCGCCTTGTCATGGAACATAGGGTTCTCGAACATTTTCACACAACTCTAGTCATCACAGAACACACAAGTCATCTCTAACTCAACATCAACCAATCCCGCAAGTAGCTTCCAAAGCCACACTGGCTCACAACTTGCTGAACGAGCTGCAATATACTCAACCTCAGCTGTACTCAATGCTACACTCGTTTGCTTCCTGTTGAACCAAGAAATCATGCCAGACCCCAAAACTAGGCAGCACCCTGAAGTGCTCTTCCTATCTATAGCACCACCACCCCAATCTGAGTCTACATAGCCCTGCAAACAAATCCTCTGATCAGTCACAGATCTGAGGCCATACTCAATCATACGTCAACACATGCTTTGTAGCAATTATGTGAACAAGTCTTGTCTTTACCATATACTGACTCAAATTGTTCACAGCAAAGCAAATATCTGGCCTCGTGTTCATCGAGTACATCAACTAACCAATCATCTGCCTGTAGATTGTGGCATAAATGAAGAAAATAATTGGCATTAACATGAAAACTTCCATTCACACATGTTGTCAAACACTTGAATATCTCGAGGTTTTTATTAAATTTTACTCATAAATTTAAAGTAAAAAACACCACTTCAAGATCTTCTCAAACACCGAGGTATCAATAAACACATGACACGGATATTTTTGGTCTAAAGAATGGGCAAAACCCCAACTCTGGGGAAAACCCTAGAAGAAGAAAATTTTATTAAGAAGAGTACTCAGAAATTTTCATCAACACATATATACGCCTCATCTCTTCAACCCTCACTGATTGAATTACATCAAACTGAAGCAGCAAACAAATAACTCGAATTTCGTTCCAAATAATAGTTGTACAACCTATTGTACGACCCCCACACGTGATGTGTGGCTGTATATTTTTGTTGTACTTTTATGCCTCACAAATCGTGCCACGCGTGCCAAAAATCAATGTTGGTGTTCGGTTTGTTAGCCTGCAATAGGAAATGTGCCCACATGTACTACTGTACGGCCTTTGTCAGACTGATATTGTATGGTCCTTCTAGCTACTTTGGAAAGTGTGTTGTTGCTCCTTGCCTTTGAAATCATGACACTGCTCTAGGGTATCTCTTCTCGCTCTTCACTTCTCTTCTTCCTTTCTCTTCATTAATGGTGTGTTATTTGTCCTTTCTCTCTTTGTTTTATACTTTAAAATTTGTAACTACCCTATCTTAACCACCTAATCTAGGGTTGCAATTCTTTTACAAAATAAAGGGCCATCATTTAATGCACTCACAATTAATAATTAATTCACTTTAACTAATAAATAATCACTTAGGTGAAACCCATTCTATAAAGTACAAAACATCACTTTATTTATATAACATTCACTTAGTACATAAATATACAAAGACAAAGTCTAAGTCCTCATCACACCCACACCAAAAATGAGTGAGGACCTTTAGAGTTATTTTTCAACAATCAATATATCTTTGAAGTAGGATCACACATCAACTTCAAGTTCAATGCCATCGATGTGGCCACGATCTTGGAATCCATGATGTTGAATCTCTTTAGGATCTCTACTGCATATTTTCCTTGACACAAGAAAATCTCATCTGGATTCTGCCACACCACTAATCCCAATAATCAAGCCAAGATTCTCGAACTTTGAGATCTACTTCCCCTCTGTGATGAGAGACATCTAATATCACTCTAAGGTTATCCCTGAGATAGTGAGGCAAACAACTCTTGCAATGGATGGAGGCTAGGCAATAATGTCTCCAAATCTATCTTCGCAATATGTGCTAGTCACTCCCTTTGAAGCAGAGCTTTCCTGCTCCCTCTGTAACCAGGCACTATCCTCCCTCTGCATCTTGGCATATTGTACTCTTTGCATCGGGTCAATTCTGCACTAGAGTGATCAGTAGCCTTCTCTACTGTTGATCTTTTGTGTATCCATCTATGTCATCTCTAAAGGTCACTAGATAGCAAGATCCTCCATCTCGAACTTTGTTGCAAGTTCTTCTTGCACCCATCTATGAGGTCCTCAACTTAAACCTTGTAGCAAAGGTTGAGATCTCATCACTCTAGGTGATCCTCAAGCTCATCATGTAACAGTATGCCCTGGTGTGTTATCCCCTGTGTGCCTTTTGCGCCAGAACAAATCCCTTTGCGCACATGTGGCTCTCTATAGAAAGTTCTAAATCATGGAGGTTGCTCGACATACACTTCCACATCAATTACACCATCTATCTAGTGTAATATCCACCACTAAAAAGTGTGTATGGCCACTAGAGCAACGTCTCGTCATAGTTGACTCCCTCTTTCTGAGAGAAACCTCACTTTGTACATTTATAGTATCCTTGATTTAGTAAATCTTTGTGACTGTAATAGTTGAATCTTCGTTACTTGTTCTTCGGAACAAGTCTAATCATTCTTCTCTTGTAGGTGATTGTACACGATCTTTCCTACAAGTCAAATTTAGTTGCATGATTAGAACCCATTTCAAAACTTTCAAAACATATCAATAATGACAAATTCTTATTCATAAAGACATAGGTCACACAGTCATGCAACTATCTTAGCCAATACTTCAACACAACATTCATCCATACCACGTATAGATACGGTAACTTTCTAGATGCCATCTATCTATAACGGAACATAATTAAGAGCGTGCACTACTCCAAATATGTCAGCAAAGAGGTTTCATTCTAGATAAGAACCAATGGAATGTTGTACAGCACCATAGGATACTTACCCATCACATGCATATTAGTAGTATATTATTCATGAATGCAAACAGTCTAACATGCAAACTACACTTCCTAAATCTAGCAACATTAATATGTACACAACTGAACAATATCATTTAATCAATTAGATATACATGAAATGACAATTCAAATACTTATCTTTGTTTGTTTGGTAGGCTCCCTCTTGATCTCTGTCTAATTGCAGAAATTATTGGAGATTGTGACAATGTCCTCTACTTCATCGTCTTATTATGAGGGCATGTTCCTATATTACTCATGATCAGAAATGTTGAGCAAGCCTTCTACACCATAGATCACTCGGAACTGTGTACTGGTGTTAAATCTGTGAGGCCCTTCTTCTTCATTCATGATCACATCCCTTCTTATCCAATGCTGAAATGGATAAGAGGTTTTTCCATAGAGCATCGTCTTCATCTTCATGGGTTTTCCATATCAAACTTTGTAGGAGACTCCCCCTATTCCTTTAATAAGATAAACTTCATCTTATGTCGTGAATCCTTCTGGATCAAAGTACATATTCCTCATCACTTGAGGAATCTTCCCTTGCTCTCTTCTTAACTGGTTCATCATCTTCTGTAGAGTGAACATGGTATCTCTTCTTCTTTCCTTTCTTACAGGCTAAGTCACTTGGTTCAAATTCATGTTCGAGTTTGACGACTTTGAAATTCGTAAAAAATTCGGCAATCAAAATTTTAGTGATAAAATTCGGCATTAAATTCGAGAGGCTATAAATTTTAAAATAATAAAAATACATCAAATATTTAATTAAATTCAAAATGTTTAATAAAATTCAAAATAATAATAAATACATCATTTTTTTAATAAAATTCGAAATAATAACAACAAATACATCATTTTTTTTAATAAAATTCAATATACTCACTCATTCAACACATTATAAAAATAAAACTAGATAATAGTTTGCCCTCTACCCACAACCAATTTGCTCATTGGCTCATTTCTCACAAATCCTTTATCACTAATCCTCAAATAATTAGGAGTTTTCAAGTTTGAATTTTGAATGCCAAGACTCAAGAGGAGCCCTATTTAAATATTGGCACGACCATCGACCGCAAGATCTCTGGCAAGACCGTAGACTGTCGAGGGCGTCGAGCAAAGAAGCACAACTTGCATGGATTTTTATATCTCTCAAATTAACAACAGGGTGATCGTGCCCGCAAGATCTGTTGTAGTTTCGGTCGAAGGCATCGAGTGAAGCACGACTCACAGGTACAAGGTGGATACGAAGCTTCAATGTTGTTGTCTGAACAAAAAACGCAGGCTCGTAAGCTAGGGTAAAATTAAATAGATTAAATTCGACGATTTTTAATGATTAAATTCGTCCTCCGTTAAAATTCAGCGTTTTTCGATTTTCAAGCTTGAAAATCAGCGAATGCGGTGACATAGCTTACAGGATGGTAAAAGCATCAAAACGTCTCCTTGAGAGTCTTCAAGGAGGACACATGTGGCATCAGATGATCCTTGATGGACTCCATAAATATTAAATAATCCTCTTGGCCTTGACCATATTCTTCTTGTGCTTAGCTTTGTCTTCATCTCTCTCTGGCTCTGCAACTTCTTCTTTGACATAGTTTTCCAAGTCATGTTCTTCTAGTATCTAAAGCACTATGTACTTCCATGACCGAAAGCTCTCAGCTCCTTTAAGCTTGTCCTCAACCTTGGTATTGTTTGTCATCTTAATAAAATGAGAACCTCAAAAGGAATAGAGAAAGTAGTACTTACCAATAAGTGTGCTCCAACCAAGTGCTTGCTTTAAGGTCTTTTGGAAAATTGCTTCTTGGCTAACCTAGGGTTTGACAGAGAAACCCTAAATTTTCAACTTTGGAATCTTGCAAATCTGATTGGAGAGAGAGATGCAACTCCTCAATGTACTCATTTTCCCGAATCTACGGATAAAACTAGAGAAAACCTGATGCCCTAGTTTTCCTCTAGCAATAGTGTTAGGTCAATAATTGAAAATCCACAAAAATGGAATCTACCTCCACAAGAAGATGCGCCCTCCTAGGGCAAGTTGAATTATCATCATTGCCAAGTTGATATGTGGAGGGAAGTGCCCATAACAGGAATCCCTAGTTTTCTCCAATTTCTTATGTTGAGCATGTTCCATTGTCCGGTCTTAATTCTGTTGTATCTCAGAAATTTATGCTCCTCAAGGTCTGAAACTTTTTCTTGAGGTAGTAATATGTGTCCTCTATCCAACCCCATTGGTTAAAGCAATATTGGATTCACCAATTGGAATTTATGCTAAGTTTCCCAAGGTGACTTGTTTATTGACTGGTTCAGTATAACCAACTTGTACAAACTACCACGTGTCATTGTTTCAACTTCGGGTTCTAAAACGCGCATCAGAGAAACTACAGTCTGTGCCCTTTTTGTAACATTTTACGAATTTCAGTTTGGAGCTTCCTAGCCCAAGATATATAACATTTTTCCCTAGGTCACCTGTTTAAAACTAAATGTTGGAAGAGTTTAGAACCATGTTTCGCATGGATCATATCTCATAAAGTACAGCGAATATGAGGCTGAAACTCGCACTCAAGATACATCAACATTTCATATTCGGCATGCCTGAGTTTCAGGTACTGAAACTTTACCAAAATCAAGTTGTAAATAAAATTTCTAGATGACTAGATATTGCCTTCTAGGGTTTCAAGTATGAAGCCCTAATCACCGACAGTTGCAGCAATAGCAATTGTTACTGTTGTGCAATGACTTCTTTCACGATGGCTCTGTTACAATGTTGGAATTTTAATGTTTCCAATATGATTAAGTTAGATCTTCAAACAATATGCATTATAACATCATAATCATATGCAATAGGATCACTGAAAGAAAGACGAGCACAAAAACACAATAGACAAAGACTTTCATCTCGGAAACCACATGGGAGAAAACCCAGCAACTTCTTCAAGATAGATTCCCTCAACAAGAACAATGCAAAACCAAGATAAGATAACCCCAAAGACAAAAGTAGCTACCTCTTCTCTCTGTAATGTCCTCTTCTGCTTAGGCATTGACGACCAACCCGCTAACCTATGTGATTCCTATAGGTTCGAGCAGGTACTAACAGTCAAACAATCAACGGAAGACTGATGCCATATATAGAAGATCTAGGGCATCAATATTATATCACCATTGGGTCGAAGAGGGCTGCTAGAGCCAAAGGCCACCTGCATGCATGACATCCGGGCATTATTTAATGATGCATGCACCCGATTAAGTCTCCATGCACATGCATGCAAGTCAACTGCAAATTAGAAAATAAAGTGACCTAATTAGGTCAAAAGTTAGGGTTTTCGCAGTTAAGAGTTATTAAAGAAAGACAAAGTGAATGGAGAAGTCACTTATGTGATAATTGATTTGTGGAGTCGAATTGGAGAGCTCGATGAGCTAAGTTGGGGTTGAGCGCATGCTCAGCTAACTGGTGTATTTCGGCAGCGAAATCCATCTGCCCTAGTTCATCATCAAGTTGGATCATCCAGGTTCAGCACTAGTTCATCATCAGGTTACATTCAGTAGTTATTCCGAGAGGTTGATTATTCATCCAGCCAGAGGGTTTCACCCAAGCTTGAAAAAATCGCCGCAAAATCGGCAAAAATCGGAAAAAGCGCGATTTTTTCCTCAGGACGATTTTTTGTCAAGGAAAAATCGCGATGTTTTAAAAAAATTTGGAAGCACGATTTTTGGGTAAAAAGCGCGATTCGACTGAAAAAAGCGCCCAGGCAAGCAACCCGCGGCTTAGAAAATGGAAAACTTGGTTTTTTTTTTCTCATTTGGCAAATGAGCTTGTTGGAAGTGGAGGAGAAGGGCATGAGGAGACCACCAACACCTTTGGAGGCTTTCAAACACCATTTAGCATCTCAACCAAGGATTTTTGTGGAGCAAATGTTGAAGGTATGTGCATTTTATCCATTGTTTTTCTATCTTTTGCCATGGACTGTTTGAAAGATTTTTTGCAAATTTGTTTTACTATTTCATTGCCTATTTCTTGTCTATTTCTTTGCTATTTGTTTTTACTATTTTGCCATTGATTTCCATGCCCCAAAAAATGAAAAACAGTCCCAATGTAAATGGGGGTTTTAAAAAATTAGAATGGAAAATAGCATGCTTGTTTTTTTACTTCTTAGCCACCCTCTTCTTCTTATCTTTCATGGCTTAAAATCTAAATTTAGAGGTATGATTTTTTAAGCTAGAATGTTGCTATTATTTTCCAATGGAGTTTAATGTTTTTTTTTTGTTTTTGTGCCCTAGGGTTGCATTTGAGTTGAAGGCTTGAAGCATTCCTAATTTCCAATTGCAAAAATGCCAAAGACATTGGACCCATTTTGGCAGTATGGTGAGCCCGAGGATGGCAACAATAGACAAAATTTGAGTTGCAAATTATGTGGGCGTCACATGGCAGGAGGGGTTAACAGGTTGAAATACCATTTAGCCAAACTACCTGGCCATGATGTTGGCCTTTGTACTGCAGTGACCCCAAAAATCATGAGAGCTGCCCATGATGCCATCCATGAAAAAATGAGAAAGAAGGATGAGATCGCTGCAAACAAAGCTGAGCTTGCAGCTTTTGGCCAAGCAAGAAGTTTAGGTGCATCTATATCTACCACTATCGGTGAGGGTAGCGGGAGGGGCTCCACAGCTTCACCTCGTGGGAGGGCGGGGCACACATCCCATTATGTTGGACCAGGCTCACAACCTTCTATCAAGTCAGTTGTAAAGAAATCAGGAAAGGTAGAAGCGGACAGGGTAATGGGAAGGTGTCTTTACTGGAGTCAAATACCTCTTAGCATTGTTAAAAACAATCCATTTTGGCAGCTGATGTGTGATGCCATTGCAGTAGTTGGGCCAGGTTATAAAAGTGCCACCTTTGAGGAGTTGCGGGGCCCAATCCTTCAAGCAGAAAAGATCAACATCGGTGCTAGGTTGGCAGAGTTCAAGCAGTCATGGGAGAGCACTGGATGCACAATCATGTCAGATGGGTGGACAGACGGTAAGGGTAGAAGCCTTATCAACTTCTTGGTACATTGTCCTAGAGGTACCATGTTTGTGAAATCAGTTGATGCATCGGCACATGTAAAAGATGCGGCATTTTTATGTGAGTTGATGGATGGGTTCATACAGGATATTGGGACGCACAATGTTGTGCAAGTTATTTCAGATAATGCAGCTAATTATGTGGCTGCTGACAGGATGCTTATGAATAGGTATCCCTCTTTGTTTTGGACTCCATGCGCTGCTCATTGCATTGATTTGATGTTGGAGGATATGGGGAAAATTCCCTTTATCAAAGTGGTGATAGACCAAGCTAGGGCCATCCCTAAGTTCATTTACAACCATGGTTTTGTTCTTAGTCTCATGAGGAGGCACACCAAAAATAAGGAGTTGAAGCGTCTTGTAATCACGCGTTTTGCCACCACATTTATTACTCTTCAGTCTTTGTTTCAATGTCAGTTTGAGTTGAAGCAAATGTTTGTTTGTGATGAGTGGCATGATTGTGCTTACAGCAGGAGAGACGATGGCACAGATATCCTCTAGACTCTAAATTTTTTTTATTACCCTCTTACAGGTTGGAATTCACACGTCTTAATGACTTGGTGTATGTTCATTACAACCTTCGCTTGTGGATGGCACAGATACAGAAAGACCCTGATGCAAATGCCATCTCCTTGGACAATATTGATATATCGTCGAAGTGGAGGGTGGAGATTGAGACTCCTATCATGGAGGAGGCACCTGCATGGCTAGAGGAGGCGAAAGAGGAGGGGCAAGTGGAGGAGGAGGAGGAGGAGGAGGAGCAGGAAGTGTTTGGAGGCACCATGGAGGCATCGCCACCACCTTCTACACCGCTTGATATATCTAGTCCTCCATCCATCACTCAGCGTCGAGTATTAGATGTAGGCTCAGGGTCTTCTACTGCTACTTCTAGTGCTAGTGGCAAGCCTGACAAGAGACCCATGATATTTTCCCGTAAAAGGGGAAGAGGGCATTGAGATTAGATAGCTAGATGCTAGTTTTCCTCAAATACATTTATATATGTTATGTCATTTTGTATTGTTTAAACTTTATACACTTTTGACTCTTGAGTCCTTGATTGGACAACTATGATGTTTCAGACTTTCAGTATCAACTTTGATGTATCGTTTTATATTTGGCATGAGTACATGATGATGATATATATCAGTGCTTTCTTCATATTTATGTTCCAATATGTTTTTCTGATGTTATTGTTGCTTAATATGTTTAAAATTCTAAAAAAATGCATGTATTTTCTATTTTTTAATGTTTGCCGACTTTTGCCGATTTCTCCCGATTTTTTCACCGATGTTACCGAGAAGTTGTAATCAAGACCCTCGCCAATTTTTTGCCGAGGCCGAGTTTTTCAACATTGGTTTCACCGTCACACCGTGTCACCATGATTAGAGACAAAGCAATTCGTTTTCCTACCTACAGGATTCAGAACGTCCGCATGCTACTTCCATCATCATCAAAGGGGTATTATAACCCTGGTGCACATCATCCGGGCTTCCAGCAGCAGCTTATTTATTATTCTAGAGCTTATATAGTTTGAGAGGAGGGCGCATTTACCTGTGGAGGACGATTTGGTGTATCTCCTTATTCCTCCGGCAGAATCCTTGCATGCTAGGACCAGTATATACCCGTATGACATGCATTGATTTCTCCTATTTTATAGCATCTCAGTATTTTTATAGGGCACAAATTTGCATGCAACTGCATGCATGCAAAGTTCGGGGTTTGCTTTCCTATTTGATTAAGGGGTAAGTCTATTAGCCATTTACAGTATACACATAAACAAGAAAATATCTGTTTGGGATATTACACACACTCTCTCTCTCTCTCGCAACCTGCTTGAGATGCCTACATGTCCAAATGAGAGGAGTGCCCTCTCTATTTTTACTCATCAAGCGAGTGACCTTGTTACCTAACTAGGCTAACTTGTTACTCTTACAGGGCCGACTTGTCTACGGAGACTCAAAATTACATTTATATAATCTTTATTGTGGGTACTATTGACCCGACTTACAAAAGAGTTACATTGATTCTTACAAAGACTTTTACATGACCAAGTACATCAATAACATCTCCCGAAGGAGGTACAACAATAATACAATAAGAGTACAATAAGAATATCTTCCAAAGTTGCATTCTTCAACACGAATTACTAAATATTCATAAAAACCTGGTAAACAGAACAAGTTCAGAAATAGATCTCTACCTTTAACAGCTGCAAAATAAAATTAATAGCTTCCGGTGGACTTTTCCCATCTCTGCCCCTCACAGTAGCAATTGCACTTGGAACTGCCTGCCATAATCAAACACAAACACACTATTAGTCACAATGAAGGGAAAGAACTCTTAAACAAGATAATCAAAATTAATCAAGTGAAAATGAGTGATCAAATTGTCTATTACAGCCTTGCCGCATCTCCGTGAATAGCATTTTATCTAAACAAATGCAATAACTAACAGGTCAGAGAAATAAGCAAACCTGGCTAAAAAATGGCAGAAAACAACACCTAAGGTCTACCTTGAGGTACACATTCGAATCTACTTTTAGGCACTAGTAATCAACAGAAAAATGAGCACCACTTACAGCCTTGCCTTATCTCCCTGTAAAGCATTTTCTCTAATGGAAAAATACAATATCTCCCCATCAATTTAAAAAATCCAATAATTAACAGGTCAGGAAAATAAGCTGAGCTGACTAAAATATGGCATAAAACATCACCTAAGCTCAACTTTTAGGCACTATATGGTAAAGCCAAAGATGCAAACATATGGGGATTCTAAACAAAAATAACACAGGTAACTCATTCTGCTGCTGAATTAATTTCAGCAACGCAGTTTAATTGGTAATGCCATAGTCTAAACACGATGCGAATTGGCCCCTTTCTGGCCTCTCAAAATAATGGGAAGGGAAACCAGCATTTTTTCTCTAAAATCTGGCAAGAACCATTTCGGATTGACAGAATTGCAGATATCAGATGTTAATGTTGCATAATCCAGTAGAAGTAGGAGTGTTCAAGTGTCCTGAGTCCATTTTTGTATTAATGCCAAACCAGAAAAGACTGAAAAAGTTGAAAAGTTGCCCCAACAAGCTGTTACACAGAAGATAATGGTTCAAAACAAAGAAAAAGATATTAAAATATTGAAAGATTTGCTAGAAGAAAGAAATAAAAATTCAAACCTTTATCATTTTAGCTTTAACAATCATGATGGACACTGGACAGAATATGAACTTGCTATTTGACAGGCTTGAAGTTTTGGAACTCCAGACTTGATAAAACATAATATCACTGGTAACGACTCCTTATGAAATGAACACTGGCAAGGTTTGCACCAGAACAAGTAACAGTAATGGCATACATAGTATATGCCCATAGATGATAGGAGTCAACGCAAGCGTACCCACTCCCATCAAAACTAGTTGTGATTTATATTGGTGAAATAGAAGGGTCTCATATCCGATACTGTCCATGACACAGATGGACACCTTATTCTTGCAACTTCTATTGCCATTTTAATTTCTGTTGATGACACTGTTCTTATATGACAATAAATAGCAGGCCACTAAAAACAGCTTGGCAATCCAAATGGATTCTGTGTTGATCAATGTATACAGATTAATCCTGAAAAGACAGATTAGTGCATTCAATTTGTCAAAAGAAGAGGCATCTATCACTATTCTCGAGTCTCACCTAGAAAGAATAGTTGCTGGATGTCGTAACATCAAACACTCGTTTAGGAGTGCTAATCTCTAGTCCATCATTTAGCCTGACCCAAACAGCAGAATCAATACTGAGTAAAGCCTATAGAGAATCAATTGCTAGTTTAGAGACTCAGATGGTTCCTTCAAATCTTTTGCTTGCTATGAGGAGAAATGTCAAACATTGTTCCTTTCCAAGATTCTTCGTATTCAACAGAATACTTTTACATATGCATCCTTTCTGCCTATAGCTGATTCCTACTCCAAGATGTCTCACAACCAAGTTTCCACTACAAGGTTAGTTAAGCAGCATAGACTCCAGTGCATCCAACTAAGTGCCAGTATGAATCTCATCCACTGCGTTCTATCAATATTGATGCCAAGAGAGTCACTGAGTAGCAGTATTTCTGGTTTGGGCTATGTTGCACAGAAGGGTATCTGACAGAAGTTTCCGAAACAGGTAATGGTCTACAAAATCGAGCAAGTTGGCAAGTTTGCACATGATCACAGCTAACTCATATCCAAGGGTCCGTAGTTGAGCAAGTTCTTGAAAAGGTACTTCAAATAAAGGTACATCTACAAAACACATCATAGGGAGCAAATGAACAGGTTTCAGTTGCAGCAGGTGCTCCGCACTTGCATATTCATTGCAAAGTTCACACAAAGTATGGTAGATCTTGTGACATTGCAGTTTTTTTATTTCAAGATTAGCTTTCTTGCTTTTCACATTTCTTGACAGTTATATTTTTCCTAGTCTGATCAAGGTTTTGAATGCCCTTTATGGAGTTTTGCTTGTCGTTCAAATCATAGTGGCAAGATTCGGCCGTATTGGGAATTCCTGAACGGAAATATGTTTGGAATTTGAAATTCGGCAAACAATCGACATAGTATGAATATGGTACAGTAGTTGACGAAATACTTAAATATATTTACAATTTTAATATTCTAAAAATTCACTAAATGTTACTTTAAAATTTACTTGTTAAGATAAACATGGAATTTCAACTAGAATTACTTTCAGGCAATATTCTTTTTCTTATAAATAAATAAATTCAAATCACATGAAAAATGATTTTGCAAAACAAAACAAAGTAAAACATGGACACGCTAAAACACAGGAATCATTTTAAACAAATTTGTGACTATTGTTCCACCTAGTCTTTTAAATAAACTTTAAGTAACAAACATTAGTTAATCAACATTAAAAAAATACGTTCAAATTTGAGATATGTTGCAAGTTATATACAATAAACAACTAATATTACTTCAAACTTTTGAATGGCTACATATATTTTTGAATTTTAAAAATGCATTTTTGTACTTATGAGATGTCTACTCCCGTACTTTAATCGTACCAGAATTATTTTTTATGTAACTTTTCCGTACAGAATAGTATTTGTATACGTATTCGAACTTGAATATTACTATTATGGTTCAAGTATGAGTCAAATTTGATCTACTTTAGCAAGTTGGTTACTTTTCTGGGCACAAGGTCCAGCATACAAAGTCTCTGTCAAATGTCAAGCCATTTAGGGAGTTTAATTTTTCAGGAACTGGATATGCTCTGCAGCTTGAAGAGGGTGCTTGGTGGATCTGCAAGTGATTCACTTGTTATATTTAGGAAAATTAGAGCAAATTTTTCTACCTCTTCTTGGTCGTCCTTCCACCTTCATCTCATCTAGCCAAACATCTCCAATCATGTTGTGCCACCATTTTGTCTAGTATTAAAATCCTCTTCTTCCACATCAACACTGTCATTTTGCTGATTTGGGGTTACCTGCAACAGCTTTGTGACCAACCCACCTGCCTTCAGGTGGAGGTTGTACAAGCATCCTACCTGAGCTACCACTGAAAACTCCTTCATCCTCAAAAAGTTTCAAATCCAAACTCATCTGAACAGCCCTGCTTTCTCATCAACCACAACATCTCCACTAAATCTTAACTTGTCAGTATCCACATCAACTAACTTAAATGCTATTGGAGTGTCAAGGTAGCCTGTAAGCATCAATTTTTTGCTTTTGAGATTTAGTTTGGATCGTTGTTAATTAGAGAACCATGGATATATAACTGATCCAAAAACTTTGAGATGACTTACTTGTGGTTCTTGTCTAGACCATGCTGTCTCTATCTTTGTCCGAACTGCCTTTGTCGGATATCTATTCAGCAAATATAAACAAATTGGCGAAATTTCCATGTATTCTGGAATGAACAAATTGCCTCCTGTATCAGATCATTACGCGGCCTTTGAAGCACCTTGAACCAGCAATCTGGGAGCATCTTTCAGGAATGTTATATGTAGCAGTTAAGGAGCTCAGTCTAGACAGAGCAGACAATATATTGTAGCAGAATGGCAGTATGAAGCTTTCTTGATTTATAGATCCAAACTGCCCAGCAGACTGGACGAAATATTAGAGGGTTACACCACAAGTAAAGGCCTCTTCCAGCATGTAGCAAACAAGATTGTAAAGCTGATAATTACAGCAGAAATGGATCCATCTCCTTAACCTCTTTGATACACCATATATGCACTTGTCAGAATTGTTTTGAGCATATTCCAGAATCTGAAGAGGCAGCGAAACAGAGCTCGTTGGCAATTCTGGGCTTATCTGTTTGTTTGTAACAATCCACACCAGGAGATGGCATCTTGTCTATTTCTCTAAAGGAATTCTGGGTTAGAAATCCTCCAATGTTTTTGTAAAAGACCATCCAGTGTGACTTTTGCTGCAAACTCTTTTATATGTACAGCATTTTCTTTGTATTCTGGTATATAAAGGATTTTAAGTACTCAGGTGGCCCAAGCATGGTAAATGTCGTGAATTTTTTTATATTCCTGGCAGTCATCCTTCTGCTTTTGGATCCGTTTACTGTTCCTAAACGTGTCATCTATCATTCTTTGCTTGCATGTACTCTGATAATACTAATGTTCCCCCAAGTTTCCGGGACGGGGGGACGCGGGAGCGGGGAAACGCACATTCGGGACGCGTGGAGACCACCCCCAAATTTAGGGATATTCAGGGGGGACGTAGGGACGTCTCTAAAATTATAAAAATAAAATAAAATATCAAAAATAATAATTCATTTGATGTATATTAATGAATGCGCAATGTAAATACTAAATATATCAGTTTATTTTCTAAGTAGTACCAAGTAGGAATTGTAAAATGTGAAAATAATGGGAAAATATTAAAAAAAAATTCACAAGGGCATGGTTGGGGAGGGAAAGTTTCGCCCAGGAGTCCCCAAGTCCCCGGGACGCAGGAAACGTGGAAACGCGTCCCCGACCCTGTGGGACGCGTCCCTGTGGAACACTAGATAATAGTAACTGTAAGCAGGCTGTGCCAAATGAACAGATCCAATCACCTCTATGGAAGCATTGAGAATTGTAGCCAGGGATTTGCTGTAGTTTTGAGTCTGCAGAATATTCTGGGCCATCTCGGCCTAAGGATGCCTTTTCGGCCCAGACCTTAAAGGTTAAATGAAGGGTGCAAACAGCAAAACAATGACGCCAAAGGACAGCCTCATTCTAGGCCTTATTGCATGGGCTTTCTTCTCTTACCAGCACAATAGAGGATCTTTGGAGTTCACTGAGTTACAAATTGCACACAAAGACTTGGAGACCATGCACATTGTTCTGTCTTGCTCAAGCATCATTCATCATCCAAAAGCAAAAACAAAAGTGGATTACGGCTGGCTCGATGGAGCATTTTTTGAAGTCACATTTTATCATGAGATTCCACTGACTCAGTTACAAAGCCTACATTAAGTTTTCTTGTATCATTGAGAGAGTTCTATTCCTAGGTTGAACACAGGCCAGAACCACATAGACGAAGTATAAAATGCCCCACCTTGCAGGAAGCTCGGAGCATGACAGGTAGTAAGAAGAAGCTAAAGGAGGAATGCCTTTGACGCTTGATGGAGAATTTTTCAAGGTCAAAATTTACCATGAGATTCCACTTGGGCACACTTGACACAGTTACAAAGCCTACATTAACTTTTATTGCATCGAGAGAGAATTATATTCCTAGGTTGAACACAGGCCAGTGCCTTATGGATGGAGGATAAAATGCCCCACCTTGCAGGAGGCTTAAGCATGACAGTTGGCACGAGAAAAAGCTAAAGGAGGAATGACTTTAAAATGGTGCCATGTGGTGCAAAAAACATCCCATAGGTCAAAGAAGGTCACTTGATGCAGAGAATCATTCTCTAAAGGGGGGAAATAAGAACATGCTGGTTGGTTGATCATGAATCTACCCCTTTTAAAAGGGAAATGTTAGAAATTGACAACATGGAAGGTCTTCCTGCATGCATGTGTCCTTGCATGCAGAAGACTTAAATTAGGAAGCCAATTGTATTTAATTTATTTTTTCTAAATTTACTTTGGAAAATAAATTAAAGTGATCTAATTATTAATTGACTTTATAAAGTGAAAGTGAAATTAGGGTTTTCGCTTTTCATAAAGTTATAAAAGAAAGATCAATTGGTGGAGAGGACAGTTGCATTCCGACAGAGACAGAGAAAGAAGCAGAGAGAGAGAACTTTGGCGAAGAAGACGGAGCAGTAATCCAGGTTTCGCAGAGGAGAGAGACAGGAGGTTTTGGCGGAGGTACAATCTCCCAGCAGCAGGACCGTACAACCATACAGCGGAACCGTACATCTGTACAATCGTACAGCAGACAGGTCGTACAGCCGTACACACCGTACGGATCCGTGCAACAGGACATACGAATTCTCTACAGTCGTACAGCAGCAGGACGTACAGCTGCCTTGGGAACCATGCCATCTCACAGGTTTTTCTCAGTGACTGTGATTCAATTTTTCCATCTTGGGCATAAATCAATTTTCTGATTTTGTAAAAGCTCCATATTTTCTTAATAAAATTATCCTCTCATACTGCTGCACCGGTTTTCCCATCTTGGGTTTTGTCCTGGGGTCTATACCCAAAAAACCCGTCGTTTCTATTCTATACCCAAAAAAACTGTCGTTTCTATTCATGTGATTGATGTTGTAAATGGTTCTCAGTCATTTATATTCCGCTGCATATTACTAAAGAAGTACATGTGTGGCTATTTCAGTAATCAAATTAAATATACTGTTTAAGCTCTAGTTATGCTTTGAAGGAAAATTTACAGGAAATCCAATCCAAGAAGGCATTTAAAGCATGTTAAATGGATTTTAATGTTACATTACACATTCAAGGCATTTTCCACATATTTGGAGGCATATTTTACACTTGGTATGTTTGGAGCAAATGGTTCTTTCTTCAAGGCATGTTCTACATATTTGAAGAGTCCCACGTGGCATGGTTACATATTTAAATGGTCCAAACACCTAAACAAAGAACAAATGCAAACTCTAAAGAAATAGAAAGATGGCAAGTGGAAAGAGGTCCTATGAAAAGGGGAAAGAGGTCCCAAAAGTCAAATTTGGACCTATAAGCTAAAGGAAGGTCAAAACAAGCATGATTAATAATTATCACTTGAGGGGAAGTGTGCTAAGGTTAGAGAGCTATGCAAGGGGTGCATTACGGTTAAAGTGGCAATGTCTAAGAAGAAGGCTTAGGATGTGTGCCCTAGGTAGGAGGAACAGGTTCATGAATTAAAATATCATTTTTTCTCTCTAAACCATTGAAGGATTAAACCTTAATAGGGATGTACGAAAGGAACAAACATATAAATAGAGGAGAACTTCATTCTCTAGAGGCATATGGTTGAAAGATTGGAATTTCCCCTCCTTGCACTAACAACTTTGAGAGGATTGGAAAGGCAGATTCAGAATTAGGTTTTCCATCTCTTTATTCTTTCCTTGAATAATTAGGGTGTTCGCAAGAATTGCCACGGATTTGTAGCTGAAATAATCTTTCAGAAGAGCAATTTTGTCACAGAAAATGATT
Source organism: Pseudotsuga menziesii (assembly GCA_001517045.1). Lineage (NCBI taxonomy): Eukaryota > Viridiplantae > Streptophyta > Pinopsida > Pinales > Pinaceae > Pseudotsuga > Pseudotsuga menziesii. Next base: position 91,739 of record LPNX010101020.1, on the reverse strand, counting down.
TTAGATTGAGGTTGTTAAACAAATTGCTTGAGACAAGAACTCATTCAAAATATCCCAAAAGAATTATAGGAGGCACAGCAAGTTAAGATAATAGATTTCATTCAGTTCTTGCTTGGAATTTTTGGAAAGGGACTGTGGTAGAATCGTAGTAAATAATAAATTAAATTCGTCTTTGGACTAAAAAATTACCAAAAGAGATGCTTTAAAAGTATTTGGGCTCAGAATCACATTAAACAACGATGATCAGTGTAACAAAGCTAATCCGAAAGAGTGAATACCTAGAAAGGAGAAAACAAGTTCAAACTTGGAAGGAACCACATGAGAAACACAAAGAAAGAGAGGATATATTTGGACACCTTTAATTTAACCATGTATGTAAGCAACGGATATTACCCCAGTGAGGTGGAATATATGGCATCTCTGTGTGTGTCAATAAAGCTTTAGGGGCACAATTTATAAACTCATTCAGAGATCAAAGCAATCAACAAGTTTCAACAGGCCTGAATTTTTTTTCATACCTAACTCGAGATGGGATATATAGTGTATCCTAATTTCCAATGATTGTAAGTTTATACCTCAGAAGTTGAGAAGCAAGAAAAACAAAAACATTTAATGTTGTAAGAAGATAGTATTTAATAAAATCTTTTCTAAATATTTTCCCTGCAGGGTCAGAGACAGGTACAAAGATACAGACACATAACCCAGCCTCACTTGTCAGCCCAGATTCTGCTATACCTAAGGGTGATTGCTACCAACCAAACACAATAGGGTGCTCTTCATTACAGCCTATATATCTTGAATTGTCAGATCTCTAAATGAGAGAGAAACACAGTCTTGAACCAACAAAAGAAATTGAATTCAACAGTGTAAAAGATACCAAACTTTATTTTATAAGGTCTTCAAAAGCAAAAACCATTCTCTGATATGTAATATATACTTGCAAATATTGTTTTCCCAAACCCTACCTTACATCATTACCTCAAGAACAAAGTACTCAGAAAAATCGTGATAGTCGTTTGGCCTGAAACAATAAAAACGGTTTATAAATACAAGCTCAACAAGGGGCACATAGATCTCAACCCCTGTATAAAATAGGAAAAAGAAGTACTTAACAAGCTCATAGTCTTTCCTAATTTAGCTTACAGAGCCACGACAATAATTATATGTTGGCAAGTGCACAGGAATACTGTACAGGAAAATATATAACCTTGGAAGTCCAATATCTGGATCAAAGCGCCGACTTTTATAGAATTCAATTAAATGCATGAGACCAGCCCAATCAGTTTCCTGTAAATAAAAATGGGGCAGTGAACAAAAAAGGTACAAATCTGCACTCTTAACATTACAGAAAAAAGTAAAAAAATTATATCCTCTTCCAAAATTGCCATTACAAGGAATGAAATAAAGTTAATCGTGAATATTTTTTTTAATTACATAATTGAATCACTTGAAAATCTGTGACATAGGAATGAAGGCTACAAAATTATTTATCTTCTGCCAGAAGATACAAACACAGAATATATCTGTAAAACAGAAAATTGTGTAGAAAAGCAATTACAAAGAAACGTAAATATAGAAGGCCAAGAGAAAACAGGCATTGTGAAATGTTAGTTGGGCATAAAACAGTATAGCGTTTCCAGCATTATTTCCTGAACTAGTTTTATGGTTCAGATTGTATCTGCTTCTTAGAACTATTGAAAATCGAGAAGACAACAAAGCATAACTAAACAGAGCAAAAGAGGTAGACAATGTCAGCTACAACTAGCACATTTAAAAGTTATCAATCAATGTCACTACATCTAAAAGGTATCAACTAGACAATATCACTGCATCTAAAAGGTATCAATCCTTAGACTGATTAATCCTTAATATGATATATTCATGTGTTTCTGCATACCGACCAGAAAAAATAGGACATAGTATGCACCTAGTTTACTCCAATAGTATTATATATATAGCCAGGGCTCATGTGCACATGTGCAAGAACAGAGACACATTTTTTAAATCAGTGTACATAGACAGGTGCATCACAGAGTGCAAATTTATGTACACCAGAAGAATTCAAAACATAAGATTATATGAATCAATGATTAATGTGAATGACAATAAGACTCGACAATCATGACCCATTGACGATTGCATCATCTAAAGATTAGACAATTTGGTGCTCTTTACAAGTTCATTTTCCAAACATTTTTTTCTGTAAAATTGCCTCGGAACTGTTAGAATCGCAGATATAAAGTGTGCAGATTGCACGATCGAGGTGGAGCAGAGGTTTTAAGGAAGCTGAATCCATTTTTGCAATCAAAAAAGGATTCTGGACATTAAAAAGTTATGATGTGGTAAAAGATTAGATTCTTGGATTACGTCAATAATTGCCACAAAAGTCAAAATCATCTAAGATTTCATAGCTCCATCGACAATTTCACATATTCAATTTCGAATTCAGAAATTTCCTTGGCAAAAAAATTCCCCCTGCCGTTGAAAATATAACCTGTTTTTGTGTGAACTTGGAAACTTGTCTTCCACACAGGAAAAACTGCAGAACAAAAGTATGGTAACGCTGATGGCTGCCACAGTGGAAAGACTGAAGGAATAAAGATTACCATGCCAATGAACACTGCAGTGAAAAAAATCTAGAAAATGAATTAAATAGGTTTTATTGGTCTTCATATGGGATAAGCAAAGAGCCTTAGGACTACTGCGTTACCTTTTTGCCTGTTTCTGTCATCATCTTTTTCTGTTGTTTCTGGTTTTTTTGCTTGAGAATCTAGACAACTACCAATTCATGGGAACACACACTAATTTTTCCCAGGCGACGTAAAAAGTTTCCACCACCTACTGGTCTAGGAACACCATCAAAGGTACAACCAACAATTATTCACTGCAGACATCAGATGCCTCCAGCTGCTGCTGTAGGGATACCATCATGCACCTAGGTGCAGACAAGGCATCCAGGGAATGACCTAGGTGCTGCTCCCCTTGCTCTGACTCACGAGCCTTGCTGAAGGCCCACTCAACCTCAAATCTCACCTCCCTTCTCACAACAACTTTCCTCTATGAAGGAAGCTATATGCAGAAGGCTTTCAAAGTCTCGTCATACCCCACAAATATACCCTTATCTGTAGTGAGCTCCAACTTTGTCCTCTTCTTAGAAGGGACTTGAGAATACCTTAGACACCAAAATATCCAAAAACTGGCCTACCTCAGGCTTCTTTCCTGTGAACATCTCCTCGAGGAGTCTTACACCCCAAGGCTCTCTGGGGACACCTGTTCGGATTGTATACAGTTGTGCTACACAGCTCGACCCAAAGAAAGAAAAGAAGACTTTGAACAAGAAGCATTGTTCTCGTTGCTCCCATTATGGCCATGTTCCTCGTTTCCGCAACTCCATTCTGCTCAACAGTATATGGGACTATCAACTATCTTTGGATGCCCTCCTATCTACAAAACTCATCAAATGCATTGGAGGTATACTCACCCCCATTGTCCGATCTCAACACCTGAATCCTCCTCCATGTCTGGTTCTCCACAAGAGCTTTAAACTCTTGGAACCTCTGGAAGACTTCCTCCAATTCTTGCTATTCAAGAAGAAGATCTAGGACTTCCTAAAGTAGTCATCGATGAATGTAAAATAGTACTCATAACAAGTCAAAGAAAAAAATGACATCAGATGCATAAATCTGAATGTATCAAATCAAGTACTCGCATTGATCTACTGTCACGGCTAAAAAAGAAGTCTTGGTATACTTTCCCAAAGTACACCCTTTGCACACATCAATATGCCCTGTGTTGAACTCAGGCAAACTTGTCACCATGTCCCTCAACGTCCTCAAAGCTAGACGATGCAAATGAGCCATCCTCCTATGCCATAACTCCAATAGATCACTGATGGTGTTGTGTGCCAAAGCATGGAGAGGCAGAAACAAGAGCTTGTACACCTTCCCACATCTGACTCTAATTGCAAAAGAAGTAGATGAACCCGATCCATTGGGAAAGAGGTGCACATGTCCATCAAGGAAGTACACTCCAAGTCCCCTAACAGCGAACGTGGAAACTGTTAAAAATTAAATAATTTATAATCAATAAGAAATAAGTTTATATATTGAATGTAACTTAAATAATAAATTAAATAGTTGTGACTTTATGAAAAGTCACATTAAAACCTAATAAGTTATATATATTCGGGAATTACCAGTGTAAAAAGATCATTCAGAGAAGTTTTATAAAAAAAATTAAATTTATTTATTAGCTTCTAAGTTGCATCATGTTTTTCTCCTGAATTGGTATCAGAGTTGGTTAGCTCTTCGGCTCCTCAGCTCCTCTTTTCACATCTACCATCCACCACGTCAGCTTGCTTACACCTACACGTCCTGCGTTCCTCACTCATCGAACACGTCCTGGGCCCCATTTCCCGTCCATCTCCCTGCTCATCACCCCGTCCACACCATGCCTACACGTCAATCCAACACCCTGTCCTCGCTCAAGCCTCCAATCCAACCCTCGCCCTATCCATGCCCGTGCCTCCACTCCAATCCAACGCCATGTCCACGTCAACACTTGTGTCTCCGCTCCATCCCTACACCATCCCATTTCCTACACTGACCTCCCTTCTCTGCCTGCGCTTTACCTATCTACACTCCCCACAGCCTATGCCTACCCCAACCTTCTTCCCTCTCCAACTCCCAAGCCTTCCTCATGCTTGCCTCCACGTAAACCCTACACACAACAAAAAAAATACATTAATAAAATATATATATTTTAATATTATTATTATTCTTATTATAAAATCATTTTATTGACAATTTTTAATATATATATATACACACATTATAATAATATTACTATTAATCATAATTATAATAAAATACAAAAACAATCGTGAATCGTGGTTGGCTGGCTTCAAACAACCAATAAAAATAAATCAAAGTTTTGCACGGAGAAAATCCCAGTAGTCGCCAAAAAGGGAGATATCAATGCTAAATTGGACCAACTAGACGAGAAAGTCAACATGAGATATGCAGAACTCAAGGCAAACATCGACAAAAACAATAATGAACTAACAAGACTCAATACAGGAATAGAGCAAGGAATCAGTGCATTGAAGGAAGAGCAAAAGAAGACACGAGAGTCTCTAAACACTATCTTGTCCAAACTAATGTCGCGCACTTCATTTTTCTCGCCTATCCATAACCCACACCTAGACCCTTTCAATACACCTCCTACAAATACGCCTAAATCGCCAGGCCAACACAACACAACGCCACCCCATGAATCTCCCTTCTTCAATATTACTCGATATCAATCCCCCAAGCACACGAACACCAGATAAGGCTAAAGCTAGAGTTACCCAAATTTGATGGTGACGAGAAACAATGCATCGCATGGATCACTAAAGCCTAGGAATACTTTCATATCCATAAAATATCCTACGATAGCAAGAAGATAAAGTACGCCGCCATGCAATTAGAGGGAAACGTGTACAACTGGTACATGTGGTGGAAGTCGACAACCCAAGTATGCTCCTTTAGTTGGAATAACTTAAGAACAATTTTTCAACGTGTAACCGAGAAAGACTTTTGTGCCACGATCACCAAGTTACAGCAAAAAGGCAGTGTAGATGAGTACACATGTGAATGGGAATCTTTGGCAACTCGAGTCCCAAAACTAACTGATGACCAACGTCTGCAAACATACATACATGGACTAAAACCGCACATTCGAAAAGAGTTAGAATTACATAACACTTATACGATGGAGAAGGCCCGATGTAAGGCCAAGATCATCGAGAACAAGTTTAAACGATCCACTCCATGTAGCTTTAACAGAAACTACTCCAAGAGGAATCCTCTCTAATCAACGAATACAGGAACTTCAAGGTATACACCGCCACATCTAAGGGAAGGAGCAAAACCCAATTTAGAAGCCTTGAGAATGAGGAAAGAAAAGTGCAAATATTGTGGAGAAAAATGGGAGCCTAAGCATAAATGTTTGCAAAGGAGCAACCCCTAAAAACTATATGCTTGCGAAGCTGAAGAAGAAAAAGTCTCAGAATGTGAAAAGTCAAGTGAGGAGGATACAGTAACCTAGCATGACTGCCACTCAGAACTAGAAGATGATACACCAAACATCACATTAGCCGCCATTATAGGGATATCCCAACCACAAACATTGAAGCTCAAAGGACGTATCAAAAACAACAATGTTTTGATTCTCATAGATACCGACAGTACACACAACTTTATTAATGTTAATCTTTCAAAAATATTCAACTTATTCGCTTTTCCAATGCCTAACATGAAGGTTATGGTAGAATATGGCAAGAAGATTGAAGCTCAAAGGACGTATCAAAAACAACAATGTTTTGATTCTCATAGATACCGACAGTACACACAACTTTATTAATGTTAATCTTTCCAAAATATTCAACTTATTCGCTTTTCCAATGCCTAACATGAAGGTTATGGTAGAATATGGCAAGAAGATTGAAAATGTGGGAAAATGTCACAAGGTTAAATTACAAATGCAAGAGTATAATCTAGAATCCCAATTCTTTGTCGTAACTCTTGGAGGAGCAGACGTTTTGTTGGGAATCCAATGGTTGCAAACACTGGGTACTTACCTCAACCAACCAGAATAAAGATAGAAAATATTGGTTTGGGATATTACAGTTTCCAAAAATAATTTATCTTCAAAAAATATTAAGAATTGAGAAGTCACACCTCTTAAAGAATATTAAGAGTGAGGGATAAAGATTGTGCCAAGACAGAGAGATGAAAAATGAACTAAGAAAAACATATGATCATGACACCATGGATGACCTTGATAAGATTGATGCATATGATGAAAGACTTATGCAGCCAGTAATAGAACTAACCGATCTCATCTCAGAGTAAATCACCAACCACTAAAGAAAGAAGATATATAGGAGAACCTGGCAAAGAGTTTATATTTTAATGAAATGGAAAACATTGTGAAGATTGAATTCTAGAAACACAGGTGCAATAAAACAAAACAACTCAAGAAATAGAAAAAGTTGATATTAGTGCAGTCAACAAGTTATATTTCACCATTCATATTTTTTACTTACCAGCAAATAGCATTTTATTTTCTATTCACTTTCGGATACAACTCTACATGACAATGTTTAGAAACTCACATCACAACAGTCTAACAGATCTCTTTGTAGCAGCATTATTCTAAGCTATGTAGCCAAGGTACCCGTACCCGGGGCTAGGGTACACGTACCCATACCGAGTACTTGGGTACTTGTAAGGTACGTCTCCTGCCGTACAATGCTGTACCCCATACTAGATCCACTTACCCGAGACACCGTTATTAAAAAAGGGGTATTTATAGGCGAAATGGTACACTGTACCCCGTGTTTGGGTACTCCGGGGGTACGGCCAACTCAGTAAAATGCAATCAGTTGGGGAAAATGTAATGACCCCCAACCAAATCTGAACTAATTTTTGTTAATTGTATATGGAGTCTGTTTCAGGACTTATTTCAAACACTTACATTGTTCAAATTCCACTCAATATTGTCCAATACTGGCTCCACTTACCCGAGACGCCGTTATTAAAAAAGGGGTACTTATAAGCGAAATGGTACACCGTACCCCGTGTTTGGGTACTTTGTACCCCATGTTTGGGTACTCTGGGGGTACGGCCGACTCAGTAAAATGCAATCGGTTGGGGAAAATGTAATGACCCCCAACCAAATCTGAACTAATTTTTTGCTAATTGCATATGGAGTCTGTTTCAGGACTTATTTCAAACACTTTGCAACATTGTTCAAATTCCACTCAATATTGTCCAAATCTGGTAGACTGATTTTGCATTGATTTACAATGAATGTTTTTATGGTTGTGTTCAACACTCATGGAACATAATTTGACTACCAAATGTGCACATAAAGAATATACATATGTATTTAATACTGAGAAATATATTCACATCATCCCAGGGATATATTTGGCAATTTGCAAATTTTTATTGCCTGTAACAGCAGTATAAATAGGTGTTTAAAATAAGATTTCAAGTGTACCTTCAGGTCTGAGTTTGACTGTTTGTTACAGCTGCCTGGTAGAATGATTTATCAAATTTTATGTTTCAAATTTTCAATGTGAATGTTCATTGTTCAAATAATCATTGAATCTATAATTATGAATCATGATTCATAATTTATGAAGAAACCTGAAATATGCATGTATGATGTGACTGTGACATTACATATATACAGTACCCTCGACGTACCCAACTACCCTGTTTCAAAAAGTGGCATCCCAGTCCCCACCCCCGTACCCAAGTTCCCTGGCAACTTATGTTCGAAGTGATAAGGATAGCCAATAATTTTCTTCAGTAGGTCAATCGCACGCTGTGATGATTAAGGCACAATAGAGTGGTGACAATTTCCAGGGTAGCAGACACAATATAGGTAGTAGCAGGTTCATTGTCAGACTACTAATTCGGCAGTCGTGAAAATTCTTCTAGCAGCGATGATTCAGATGCCAGTGTATCTTCAACAGACAAGTAAGACACACTTTACTATAGCCTTGAATGGCTCCCCCAGCCATTGCAAGCTGTGAAAATGACAATGGTTCTGTTTCTGGTATCTATTCACAGCTTCAGCTAATAAATAGTAGTAACAGCAGTGAACAGGCAAATTTTCTTTGATCTGAACTGCTATAAATGACTGATGATTAATGTACATGGTGTTCGCGCTTATTATTTCTACAGGATGATTGACTTCTTGCTGTTTGAGTGGAAGATCTTCACGCATTTATTTTTTGGTTTCTACTAGAAGTAGTTTGATGAAATCATCAGCTACCAGAGAAAAGTTTGGCAAGGAAATTGTATTTCGATTAGTAACAATGGACACAGGCTGGGAACCAGACTTTGCTCTGATGCCACTTGGGATATCCCTTCCAATAGTTACACAATGTTATAGGAACTCATTGGCAAAGGCACAAGGCCCTATAGTCCAAAAAACAGAAAGTAGACATATGTTAAAGGTGTACATCACAAGATAGTGATATTCAATCAAGAAGAATGTTATATTTACAGTACGTAACACAATTGACTATTCTAGGGAACACAATTGACAGAAGCTCAAACCTCTGTAGCTGTTTTTGCTAAAGCAAATGCTGATTCGATCCTCACTCTCCAGAACACCTGATCCATTACGAACCAAAGTTCAATTATTCTGAAAATAGTTCTAGCAAGAAATATAAATCATCTTCAAAGTGTAGGACAGAATCAAGTACCTTTGAATCAACAAGGCAGCTGTTCAAAGAATTAACAATTGAAAATGACAATCGTGGAAAACTACACAACGTTGTAATTGCTTGTAGTTGTGCAACAACATCCTTGTCCTTTTCCAATTGACTTATCTGTCATGTACATTATATCAGAAAAAATGACAAGAAATCAGACAGCCATTCAAAATTATTAGCACAAAAACACACCAATCAATCAGCTAGAACTATAACACACTACTCTTCACAATACACCATGTGTGCCACATGCATCATATTTACATCTAATCACTAAAGTCGACAAACATCTTGGCAGAAAATTTCAATTGGGCAAGCACAAATAACACTACCAGTGTCTTTTTCATATTTCAAACAAGCACACAACACAATTCCATATGAACCACACAAAAAAAGTAAAAATGCCTCCAGGAACAAAATAAAACAAGAGACATAAAACATAAAGACCTAATTTGCCTCACATAGGGGCATGCGGACATTGGTGTCCCACATGGGTCACATAAACTCAATGGGGAGAACTGGGCCACCTATATGTGTGTTTGTGTACAATAAAATGTCAAAAATAAAATACATATAAATAATATGAAAATACAGAAACAAAATATAGGCATCAAGTTGTAAATGTGGGTTAGCTCAATCAGTTCGTGCCACTGTTGCCAGGATGTTGTCAGGAATTGACATGTTGTGCAGATCCAGTCTGATTCCCAAGGGATCAGGTACATTAAAGGTTTGTGCCAATATCTTTAAAGTTTAAAGTGGGCACCATCCTTGGAATGAGGGCAAGTGCCCAATGGTTTCACAGGGAATTATTTCAAAGGAACTGTAATTTTTTCATTCGATGGCATTGAAACAAAATAAACAGATACAATGATAGCTGTGAATGATAATGGTAAATTCAAAATAAGCTAAACGAATCTCATGGCTCGTCTTCTGGGATCTCTTAGTCAAAATCGTGATTATTACTACCAATGTCAATGTGCTCTCCTCCATCCAATGTATCCAATCCAAGTGTTGCATATGACAGTTTGGCAGATGACCCCTCAAAAGGATCAACAGTGTTACGCCTCAAAGTATCTGCAATGTTCCCAGTCAAGACTTACAGTGAGACTTCATTTCTCTGTTACCTACAGTGAGACTTCAAAGGCCTACAAGATCTTTATTCCAGATTAGAGAAAGATAGTTGTAAGCAAGGATGCAAAGTTTGATAAAGACTTTGCATTATAACGTTTCATGAGCCTATTCAAGTGAGAAAGGATGAGGTGTAGGAAGCTCCAAAGGTAAAGCCAAGGTCGCCAACAACTTCTAGTTGGAGGTAACAACCTTCATGTCCAAAAGAGGAGAAATCAGCTCCTACCAGTTCTATGAGGAGACCAAAATGGTTCACTCACACATAGAGGGATGCTCAAGGGCATGTACAGGCTCCTACGAGCACATTCACGGAGAGTTGACCTAGAAAAAATTTCCAAACCACATGACATTGATAACCATAACCCAATGTTATCAGAACCGGACTACTTATCGAACCGGCAGAGCCCAAAATGTGAACCGGACCGGAATCGGAAAAAAACCAGTAGACTAGAAAATACATAAAATATTCATATTTTGTAAAAAAACATATATATTCATGTGCATACATATGAATCCAAACCATTAATACACAAATATGCAAAGTTTCTCATATATATAGCAAGCATAGGTGGAAATAACCAAAATAGCACCAAGTGCAATACATCACCAAAGTTTTCAACCAAAATACATCGACAAAGAGGTTGTCGTATAGCACTGTACGAACCGGACCGGATCATACGGAACCATCAAAATCGGTCGGCTCGGCGGTTTTGGTTAGTGGTTAATGTTCAAAATCCGGCTCAAGCGGTCCAGGGCCCTGACCAGACCGAAAAACCCTGTAAACCAGTCGATTATGCCTGAACTGGACCGGTTCTGATAATGCTGCCATGATCATAGTTCCTTGGCCTTGGAGTTTTCAAGCAGCAACAAACCAAAAGATTTAGATGGATACCATGGAGGAGTACACCTCCTTCATGAAGAAGGATGTATGTGAGATTGTGCCTCGACGAAAGGGAAAATTAGTGGTGACTTCCAAGTGGCTCTACAAGATCAAGCATGTGACAAATGGAAGCATAGAGAAGTACAAAGCAAGGTATATGGGGAGGGGGTTCTCCCGGAAGGATGTAGTGGACTACAAGGAAACTTGTCCTCTAGCCGTCGGGTACACTTCTACTAGATCCGTGACGTATTAAGATTCCTTTATGGGATGGAGGATACATCATATTGATGTAAAGCCAACTTTCCTCACTGGGGAAATTGAGGAAGAAGTGTACATAAAGCAGCCTCAGGGATTTGGGATCAAGAAGAAGGAATCCCATGTTTCCAAGCCAAGAAAGGCCTTGTAGGGACCAAATCAAACACCAAGAGCATGATTTTCCAAAATTGATGGATACCTGCAAAGTATGGACTTCACCAAAATTGAAGCAGATCCAGACTTATATCCCAGACTTGTTGAGGCCCATCTACTTATTTTTGTGTTGTATGTAGATGACCAATTTCTTAAAGGTTGAAAGAGGCTCTTTGCAAGGTGCAAGGAAGATATGGTTGTCGAGTTCGAGCTAAGGGAAAATGGCATGATGCACTACTTCTTGGGGTTGGAAGTCTGACAGAGACCAAGGAAGACTTTCCTTGGGCGAGGTAAGCATGCAATCAAGATCTTGAAGAGATTCCAAATGGACCACTGCAAATCTATGGCCGCGCCTATGATCATTAATCTGAAGAAGGTAACAACTTCAAATTCGGATATGGTGGATCCCACTTTGTATCTGATCACCACTAGGCCAAAATATATCTAGGAACGTGTTTTTCATTTGATGATTTCATGTATACATGCGACTGACACATTGATGGTTTTTGAAGAAACCTAAGATTTCAGAGTTCTCGCATGATCTCCTTCTATAAAGTTTGGATTAATCACACGTCCCCCAAGTAGGAGTCAGATGTTATCAACAAGTTGCACTTGGATGGACTTGAAGTCAAGCCGCCAAAGATTGAACAACTTACTTGTTCAAACATCATAACTCACAATTCCATCATGCCATTCTAGGCGCCTTTTTCTTTTCGCATGTTCATACCCCATGGCGAATTGTAATAAATGGCGTAGAATGTTGAACTTTTGTAAAAGGTTTGGCTTTTCTAGATCTTGGTCATCAATACAATTACACTAGAGAGTTTCTTCCTTGTTAATCATGTATCACTATTTAACAACTTATCATTTTCAAGTTTTTCACTCAAACCTCCAAAGCTGGATTAATTGTCTTGGTGGTTAGGTCTTCGAGGTTATTAAAGCCTAGTGTCCATGTATATTACCATGCTTGTCATTAGTTTTTAGTCATATAAACATGCACTAAGTCCCCCTGGTGTTTTCAATTTTTCATTAATGTTTTATTTTTCGTAAAAAGTGACCTATTTTAATTGTAAAAATTCACCAAGTCATAAAAGTTGTACTAGAAAGCGTATTTTGCCATTGGCATGCTCATTTTCTAACCCATAGCACCCACTTTACCTATGTACCCACTTTGAGAGTGAAATTAGTGATTATTTATCACTTGATTTCATTTTTTCTCGAAAAGTTGATAAAAAGGCCCAAAATTAGAAAATAAAATTTAAAAAAATATCAACATCCCAAAAGATAAGGAAACATGTTAGAGACATGTCTTCAAAGGTGGCAAAGTAAAGCGAAAACCTTTCTAAGATAACTAAAAGCTAGATTTTGGTGATCTCAATCAAATCAAGGCAACTCAAGCTTTTCTTTACAGGGGAGCGCATCTCTTCAAGGGGGAGGGGGGGGCATCTCTCTAAACGAAGTTTAATTGTGAGATGGTTCCATCCCTCATCCTTATCTCTACCACTCAACCTTATCTCTATCTATAGCTAGTGCGCCCTCTTCGGTTTCTTTTCTTCCATTAAAGCGAGGCTCTTATACATTGTTTTGGATGGAAGTTCAAACCACTATTGGGAACACTCTGTAATTTTTAAGTAATGAATGAATAAAGGCTTTGGAGGTAAGAATAGTGTGCCTTGTTCATGTGTGTGCATGTGTACTGTTAAGCTTATGAGGTAAATTGTGTCTTTATATATGCTTGTATCTTTTTTGTTGGTTAATTATTGGCCTTCAAAGGGAGTTATCTCACATTTGGGTAAGAGAAGAAGATTTGGTTATCTATCATCTTAGAGCGTAATTACATTAGATCTCTTAGAAGAACATACTTCCTACGAGTTCCACTACCAAGACTCCAAGCCCAATTTCAAGGGATTTCTTCTTTTCGCCTTCTCTCATCTTAAAATTCACAATCTTTTAGTCACTAGTTATGTTATGCATACTACATAGTTAATCAAATTAGTTTATTTCGAAGAATATCAAAAGCTAATATGATTTAAGTATGCATTTGTATGTTAGATTTGATTTTTGAATGCTCATTTTTCATAGATCTAACTCCTATGCTGCAGGAAACATGGTCCCCCCCACGTTTCCAACTCGTTTCCTGACAAAAACTCAGAAACTCGTACCGTACGGACGAGAAACTCGTTTCCAATTGATGGGGACTGTTTCGCGTGTCAGAAACCCGTTTCCTTAAAACGAAAACCCATTTTCAAATCGAATTTCACTAAAATCCCACGTTTCCTTACACAGTCCACCTAAAACATGTTTTTTTTATTTTTTCGGTTTTTGTCTTTTCCGGCTAGGGTTTTAGAGGCTTCCAGAATGTTCTTTATGCCTTGGGTTTGTTATAAAATAACACCCATGCCTCCTTTTTGCCATCACAGCTTATCCCCAATGCTCACGGTTCAATGGCATAGCTATCGGTGCATTGGCATAGCTTAAGGCTTACGGTTCATCATCTCAGATCTTTGGCTTTAGTGTATACATTATCTTGGGCAGGACGGCTCATCCTCACGGCTCTTTGCCAGCCCACGCCTCCATTTCCAGCTCATGGTGGTGGTGCAAAGGTCACGGTGGAGGCTCAAGAAGTGGACACGGTGTTGGCAACTGGTTGGGTTGCTGAATATTGACAGTGTGGTCATGGTGGTGCCAATTTGTTTTGCAGATTGGTGGACGATGAAGATGAGGCCGAGTATGATGACTATTAGTCTTCGGGCCTCAGCTCATGTTTTCTTTATATTTTCATTGTTCATGTTGATGTAGTATTATACTTATAGCCTCGTATATAAAGGTTGATTTTGGAATCTGGATATATATGTATTAGCGGCTTAGGCTCATTTCGAAGGTTTTTTTTGGCTATTTCCACTTGCATTATGTAATCACTTATGAAATTATCAGTAAAAATGTTAAATGTGATGTTGAATTTAATCTGTAAATAATTATAATATAATTATATATATATATATATATATATATATAGCGTTTCCCTGTTTCCTAAATTTTGGGGGGTCATGTATCCAACGTGTCCCCATTTCGGAAACTCATCCCTGTTTCATGCAACTTAGTCTAACTCTTAAAACTAGGTACTTGCATTCTATAAGTTTACATCTATTCAAGTACTTAAGTAGAGAGCTAAAGTTTGTGCCTTTCTTTATTAATTACGCATCTTTAGCTCAAGTTTGTTGGTTGTTTTTCAGTTCTTGATGAGCAGGTAAAGAGAAGTGCTAACGAAATTTTGACACGTTCAGCCATCCAAGAACCCTATTCTTCCATTTTTTTCTTCAACCATTTTTAAAATCCTCCAACCTTGTAAACTTGTGGTACCTAGTCTATAAAAGACCACAAGTATTCCCTTCATTGTCGTAACCATAATAAAAGAAAAGCAGGTGGGCTACCCAACGCCCACATCCCATTCCCTGGAGGATTTGTATATTTTTTTGTGTGAAGTAGCTTCTAGTATTAATTACTTACTTCAAATCTTTCACCTTCCATAGCCACTTCACATAGTCACTTTCATTTTTTTTTTATGTTTATGAGTAACTAAACCTTGGATTTTGTTCCCGAATATACTCTTGTGACCGTCGTAGGCTTCCCTAAGCTTTGGTTGACAGTCAAAAGACGGATATTAGCGGCTACTTAATAGGTCAATCCATCTAAAACTTTATTGTCGAAGTAAATGGTTGCATTGAACATGACGAGAAGTCAAGGGGATACTCATTAATGAGATTCCTTCTCTTGTCGTTGGACATCCGACACTTCTGCTTTGCACTTACTTTTGATGATAAAGTCTAAGTGGGCCAAACCAAGAATTAACCCACTTCTTAATCCACTCGTTTAATAATTAAAACAGACAAGAGAGGTTGCACAACATTTTCCCTTCAGCGGCAATTATTTGATTTACTTTGGCACTGGTCTACTTACCAATCCTTTATTTAAATCAATTTATGTGTCGTAGTTGATTATATTGCATGTTGCTTCTATAATTTTATTGTCATTACTTTCTTGTTCAATATTCCAAAACTCCTAGAATTACTTCTATTTTTGTAACTTAACTTATTTAGCCTTTACTTATTACCCCCTTGGCTTCACTAGTAGTTGGCCTAGACAGAGGAGTCAAGTTTAAAGTGACAGTAATTGCCTCATGACTTGCCCCCAAAGAACGCACCCAGTGGCTTGAAGATTACTGCCACGTTAACCCGAGGTGTGTTAGCAGCAACAAATCAACTAAAGTATATCTATAGCAAAAGAGACTGACAAAATATTAGACATCATAAATGAGACAAAAGCTACAAATAACTTAGCGAAGAATATTCATAGCGAAAGGGTCACCTATGGGGCATGGCTGCAAAGAAATCAGAGATGTCTTATTAGAGTTAAATTTGCAAGACGTGTTTCAGGCTCAAGAGTTGAGTCCATCATCAGCAGAAAGAATGACTCCTTAGGATAGAAGGGATCTTATTTCAATAAATACGTTATCAATTACCAATTAAATCCTAGTCGACTTAACATTAATAATTAACCAACATAGATCCAAATCCTAGGCTTTATCAAGCGCCGAGAGGGATCAAATCTATCCAAGTGCAAAACTCTTCTTAAATATTGCACTCAAGGAGCTATCAACTTTGGTGTTGTAATGTCCTCTTCTGCTTAGGCATTGAGGACCAACCCGCTAACCTATGTGATTCCTATAGGTTCGAGCGGGTACTGACAGTCAAGGAATCAGCCGAAGACTGATGCCATATATAGAAGATCTAGGGCATCAGTATTATATCACCATTGGGTCGAAGAGGGCCACTAGAGCCAAAGGCCACTTGCATGCATGACATCCGGGCATTATTTAATGATGCATGCACCTGATTAAGTCTCCATGCGCATGCAGGCAAGTCGACTGCAAATTAGAAAATAAAGTGACCTAATTAGGTCAAAAGTTAGCGCTTTCGTAGTTGAGATTTATAAAAGAAAGATAAAGTGAATGGAGAAGTCACTTATGTGATAATTGATTTGTGGAGTCGACTTGGAGAGCTCAGCGAGCTAAGTTGGGGTTGAGCGCATGCTCAGCTAACTGGTGTATTTCAGCAACGAAATCTATCTGCCCTAGTTCATCATCAGGTTGGATCATCCAGGTTCAGCACTAGTTCATCATCAGGTTACATTCAGCGGTTATTCCGAGAGGTTGATTATTCATCCAGCCAGAGGGTTTCATCGTCACACCGTGTCACCATGATTAGAGGCAATTTGTTTTCCTACCTACAGGGTTCAGAACTTCCGCATGCTGCTTCCATCATCATCAGAGGGGTATTATAACCCTAGTGCACATCATCCGGGCTTCCAGCAGCAGCTTATTTATTATTCTCGAGTTTATATAGTTTGAGAGGACGACGCATTCACCTGTGGAGGACGATTTGGTGTATCTCCTTATTCCTCCGGCACAATCCTTGCATGTTGGGACCAGTCTCTTCACCATCAGCTGATCTATATACTGGTATGTACATGCATTGATTTCTACTATTTTATAGCATCTCAGTATTTTTCTAGGGCACATATTTGCATACATCATGCAAAGTTCGAGGTTTGCTTTCCTATTTGACTAAGGAGTAAGTCTATTAGGCATCTACAGTATACACATAAACAGGAAAATATCAGTTTGGGATATTACAGGTGTGTCCTATATATAACCATTGATTTTATTCAAACCAAAAGATACATCTTTTTATTTAAGGTCGACATATAATATTTTTATTATTAATATTTAATATTATTTATGGCTGACATATAATATTTTTTATTATTTTTTATTTTGTTAGGAACGAACATTACAACATCTCCCTCCTACATGGTTTTAAAACCATGTGCAAGGCCCTCCTAAAACCATGGGTTGTTTAGGAGGCCTTGCACATGGTCTTAAAACCATTCGCAAGGCCCTCTTAAACCATGGGTTGTTTAGGAGGCCTTGCACATTGTTTTAAAACCATGTGCAAGGCCAACGTTTTTTTGCGGATAATTCAATTTTTTTATTTTTTATGATTTTGTTGACAATTGGTTTTTGTGTTTTAACTATTTTTGTAAAGATCTCTTATTATACTTTAGTTTTCCAATTTGTATGAGTAAGTCTTCATTGTGTCTCCTTCAACGTAAGAGTTCTTCCTTATAATCTAACTTGTAGACTTCATTTTGACCATCTTGATTCTCTTGCTCTCTTTTTCTTAACGCTTTTATTTCTTCCAGCAATTCTTGATTAACCTTTTTCACGGAGGAATTTTCTTCGTCTTTTCCTAGTAATTTTTGTTGGAGATCTTCAATCTCCTCTTCCAATTTTTAACTGTACTGTGTTTTATCCTTCATCTTCTTGATTTGAAGCAACAATTTCTTATTATGATCTCTTATACGAGATCTATTCATCTCTATCTTTTATGTCCTTGTCTAATTTGTTTCTCGCAATTTCAAATTGCTTAATTTGTTTTGTGGACTCTACAATACGAACTTTCAATTTGGAATTTTGTATATTTATCAAATCATTAAAATACTTCTGTCATTTTCAAATTGTAATTTTTTATTGCTTTCTTGGTAATAACGTAGTCTACCTTCAAATTTCTCTATGTGATTGCAATTTAGAATGTCCTTGATATTCTTCCATAGTAAAATATTTGCTACATATCGGACAAGAGCAATTGCAATTTTTTTTAAATGACATATACTCGAACTCTAATTCGCAATGAGGGCACTTAGTCCAAACTTTAGACTTGTATATGGAATCCATAATTCACCACTCATTTCTTTAATAATCACTTCAATAACTTCCTTCAATATATATATATATATATGTAATAGATACAATTATTAAATAATAATAATAACAATATTAATAAATATAATATAATAATTATTATGACAATTATTATTAATGATAATAATTATCATCTGCTTATATGCTTTTTATTATCTTTCACTCACACTTCGTTGATTGTTTTATAAAACCACGTGTGGTTTTATAAAACAATGTGTTGTTCTTTTCTTTCTAGATTTTTCTCTTTTTTACTTCTTCTTTTTCCTTTTTTACTCTCTTTTATTTAGTAAGGTCAAAGACCTAATTAATTCAAAAAATCAAATCCCTTGAGGCGCAAATAATAATTACTAAGTCAAAGACCTAATAATAATTATTTATTACGATAATTATTATTAAGGAAAAAGACAAGGTCTGAAAATTCTAACGAGAGGTCAGGTTAGCGTAAATGCCCAAGAAGGGGCATGATACCATTGTAACAATACAACTTGCTTGACTAAAACTTCCACTTTAGAAAAGGATAAATAATCCATGGATAATAATTATAAAATATGAGATAAGATATGATATTTTACAAGATAGAATTGCTCGTATATATAATCATTTAAAGGGCCTCTAAGGCAACTCTTCATAAAGACTTACACCTTTTCACAAATTATTATTATATTATTATTTTTTGTTGTTATTATTATTATGATTACTATTTATATTTAGATATATTGTTGTTATATAAAAAAATATAAAATAACATAAATTAATTATTAAAATTAATATGAATTAATATTAATAAATAATAAGTATTAAATAAGAAATAATTATGAAAAGTCAAAACACATGACTTATATTGAAAAGGCGCAAAATGGCTTATAAAGCCCAAGGCAATGCAATTGTAAAATATCATCATATCTTTTATCCTTTTACATTATATTTTAGTAATGGAATATTTACATTATTTACATTGGGTTTTCTCGTAAGAAACGGACTTTTACTGTTTCAATTGTATTATGTTATATTTTTTATATAACAATATATTTTTATACCCATTATTTTGGCGAGCTTTTGCTAGATGCCTTAATTCTTTGTTTAAATGCTCCTCATCTAAGATTCTAACAACTCTCATTGCGAGCGTATGTAAGATGCCAAGCTTCTGAGCAGGGTGATGGTGTGATTCCACATGTACATATCTATTTGTATGGGTTGGGTTCTGGTATACCTAGTGAGCAAAGGAAACATCTCCCTTTTTCATGATTAGAACATCTAGAAATGGGAGGCGATTGTTTTCTTTGGTTTCCATGGTGAACTTTATATGTTATGATTGGTTGTTCATCTACTCCAAAAAGTTAACAATATTCTCCCTATGTCATCAACAAATCTCTTCCATTTTTTTATTTTTAGAGGGTAAGCTTCCAAGGCTTTCTTTTAAAAATACACCATGTAAAGATTCGTAACTAACGATGACAACGGAGACCCCATGGCCACACCATTGGTCTGATCGTAAGTCTCACCCCGAAAGTTGAAGGTTGATTTTAAACATATTTTAACTATATTTGCGATTTCATCATTTATGATTCCCCTTACAACATTGATTGCTTCATCCACGGTATTTTAGTGTAAAGCGACTACATCAAAACTCATGAGATTGTTCCTCCATTTGTGCATTCTTAATTCCATTGACAAAATGCACTAAGTATTTGATGTGTCAGAAGTTGTGACCAACCAATGGATTTAGGGTTTTTCCAAGAAATTTTGAAAGATTATATGTTAAAGATCAGATTGTTTTCACTATTGGTCTTAATGGGACCCCGTTTTTGTGAATCCTAGGGAGTCCATAAATCCTCAAAGTGATTGAACTTTTAGGGATAAGCTTTTTCTTCATGTTCTCATCCAAGGAAGAGCCATTCATGACTTTTGTTACTTCTCTTACTATTCTGGCACTTGCATATTTTGATAGGTTCTTGTAGCAACCCGAAGAGGTTAAAAGATCATACATTTTAGCATTGTAGTCTTTTGTATCCATAATCACAGCCGCGTTACCGTTATCTGCTTTCATCACCATCATGTCCTTGTTGGCCCTCAGATTTTTTATGGCTGTTATCTCACTCCGAGATATATTTCATTTTGGGGGCTTTGCCTTTCTTAATATCCTAGCATATTATTGTCTAATTATTTCTGCATCATCTTCAGGTAATTTCTTGATCGAATCTTTAATAGCGCAAATGATATCTTCGACCGAAATTTTGCTTAGTGGAATTGAGAAGTCTAACCCTTTTCCAAGAACCTTCAGGGTGTCATTGTTGAGTTGTTGGCTTAATAAGTTAACAATATAGATCTTATTATTGTTCTCTCGCTTCAAAACATTATGCCCCCTAAAACTGTCTTGTTTTACTGCTCTATGGGGCTGATCAAAGTTATCTAACAGCCTACTTATGTTAGCTTTATTACCAATGCCATTGGGCCAACCATCCCGTTGGAAGTTAACCATACAATGAGTGCTCACGAGTTCTTAGACTGAAATGAGGCCAGGCTTATCATGTGACTGAATTTGTGAGTTTTCCATAATGAGTCTATAGCCCACTATAGCCCACGAGTCTATCTAGCTCATCTTTAGACTGTACGTTTCCTTGACTGTGTTTATTGACCATGCGACTATGGCTCACGATTTCTACGACTGAAATGATGTCATTCTCATCGTGTCATTGGATTCATAAGTTTTCCATAATGGTGCCACAAGAGCCCACGAGTTGTCTATTTGGATCATCTTCGGATTGTAAGTTTCGTTGCCTGTGCTTATTAACAATGCGACTAGGGTTCACAGGTTGTCCATCTGAGTGAACTATTGGCTTGTTTTGTTTTATTAGATTGGAGAACTTCTTATCAAGTCAAACATTCAACATTGCCAGTGGTTTCTCCAATCGATCCTCCACAACATGTCTTCCATCAGTAGAGATTGTAGTATACATAGCATTGTGTCTGGACAAATGTATTTTGCCGCCAGAAACCTCTAGTTGTCTTATCATTCAAGGCCAAAACCCAGGGATCTCGTTGGCAAGGTAATTGGGAACATATCCATCCAAATATCCAAGGATTGTAATGTCCTCTTTTAATTAAATCACCCAGAGACACACGTTAACCTATTTTATTCCCACATGTTCAAGCAGGTATTGAAAAAAAGGGAATAACTGAGGACTAATATCACTAGGAGCATAAAGGAACATCACGTCAGTGTTATTAGATTCATCAGTAGATTATAGAAGGCCAACAGAGGAGATATCAACAAGCATGTGGAGAATGCAAGCCTTATTTCACCTTGCATGCGTCAATAAGCAATTAGATTTTGATGTATGCAAAAATAAAGTCATGCAAACCCTAAAAGCTATATAAGAAGTTAAATCAAACCAAAAGGTATCTAAGTTTATTATTCACTTTTGAGATTGGTTTCGAGAGCTCGGCAGCAGCAATGGCGACAACAACAGCGAGTTGGGTTGAAGGTGTGAATCCCCAGCTAGTGAGTGTTTTCGACAGCGAAACTTATCTGCCCTAATCACTTTGGGAGATAGATCATCCAGGTTTATCCTTGCAATTCACAGTTATTCTCTATCATTGGAGCAACAGAATATCCAAGCATAAGAATCTATATCTCCAAACTCCAGTAGCATAAAGAGGACGCATTCACTGGGCCACAATTCACTACATCACTGAAAGTGTTCGTTACTCTTGCATGTCTCTCCCATTCTCATCAGAGGGACCACATTTCCATACCGGGTGATTATCAGGGCATCCTTTGCACAGTTAAGAAAGTTACAGACAAAGTTGTGTGGGAGAAAGGACGCCCTTATTCAAGGAGAATCAATTCACTAGGATCACTAAAGGACTCCAAACCTTTTCATGTGTCCATCAATCTCTTCGGGAGATGCATACTACATCACCTTGAAAGTTTCGGTATCATCCTCCAAGTGTTGTAGTTGTTCCAAAGGAAACTATCATTAAAGGAGATTTTGTCCTTGCATGGGCATCACAACTAAGCAGTCAACACGTTTCTGGAGTTCTAGGGGATGCATGGCATGCATGTCTTTTGTACACTGATCAACTCTCACAGCTATGATTATTGGTATGTCATTACAATCTTATTGAAGCCTATTTCATATTTTATCTCAATCTTTGTTGTATTTGGGGTTTGAGCACATAATCTATTATTACATGCAAAAACAATTGATACCTAAACCAATAAACATACAAACAACCATCATAACCTATCAGTATAAAGGCAAAATATCAGTTTTGGGATATTACAAGGACACTATGGGCGTGCTTTGGAAAGCACACCTTTCTGTGAACCCATGATTTTTCGAGAAGTTATATCAAAGCTTCTAGTTTGTTGTGACTCCCAGTGGTATCCTTTCTACTATGGTCAGCAATAGATATGATGTCTTTTAATGGCATCAAGCAAGAATTGTTTTCATATTTATGTTGAATTCTTTATGCATAACTTAGCAAAAAAGCAGGTGCTAGGCTCCATCCTCTTAGCAAATAGGTTACATAAGCCAACCTAGGGACTCAGTCAAAAATTCCTTCCCTCCTTAATAGAGATTATGCGAAGTAAATCTATGCCACACCCCTAATTCTGTACATTAGATTTTATACTCTCTATCTCTCTCTCTCTCTCTCTCTCTCTCTCTCTCTATGTATATATATGGTTCAATTTATAGTACATAATATTTTAGAATAAATGACTCAGATTCATTTGAATGGTTAAGTAAATAGCTCCTTGAGGCATTTTGCCAATCTTACGTTTTCCAAATTACAATTAAATAATTCATATGAAAGTATAATTCTTTTATGGTGGTTAAAACTTACCCACATCTGCACAGGTTGGTGTGTTTTTATCTCTGCCAGGTACTCCATCTCAGGATCTGCCCGCAACCACAGTAACGGAGATTCCAATCTGCAGTGTAGCAACATAGAATTTCCCCCATGTTTGATAAAGAAATTTAGGGAAAAAACAAAAGGTTAAAATTTGGCAAAGAAGTAAGACAGGTAGTTGGTTCACCCCAAAGTACATACATCTTAAACCTTAGAAAAGATACTTACCCCGTTCGTGAGTCTAAAGTTGCTGTAACTTCTCCGTTATCATCTGACCCATCACCTTTGCCACCTTTCTTCGGGCGTTGAATACGACGAGCAGCAAGCTTTGAATGACATTGTATTTCTAGTAATTGACAGGTGTCTCCAGCCATAGGCAAGCTTGGATGATCATACATACCATCAAGTTCATAAACTCTTACACTCATCATTCCTGGCCAACCATCATCACTTGGTTGAAACTCGCCACTAACAGTTCCTCTAGCAGGCGCTGAATTTGAACTGTTATTAGAAGTACATCCTCGCAAAACAGCTAACTCAATCATATTACGCCGCTTGTTGTAGGATACTCCCATCCTTTCAAATCCAATAACATATCGATCAGTATCTATAGCAAAGGCATCTAAGAATGCTAATAACTAAATAAAGGTTAACTGCCTACAACAGAAAATTTAATTAACTTCCCATAAATTAATGATAACCAAGAAAGGAAAGAGATCAGACCTCAAAACTGGGCAACCACAAGACTCCACCCAGCGAGGAAAGAATTCCTTCAGAAATGGCCTCTCCAAGTTGCCAATTTTGTTTGCAAGATGGCGAAACTGTAGACTCAAAAGCAAGAACAAAGTAGGAATCCAGAACTAGAAAGAAACCAAAGTGCAATGTTTAGAAGTTTATTACTTTGCAATTACCTATCGAGCCACAGAGTTTTCAAATTTCTATATATATATATAAATAAAATCTGAAATTAAAAACAACTCAAACATCTATAAATAAAATTTAAGGTTCCATTATTGAGTACAGTTGAAAATAAACTATATAACTTATCAAGTTTGTAACACTCTTATATTTTGCATTAAAACCCGTTCTTAATTTATCAACATAAATATTTGCTGCAATAGTACTACAGGTACCTTACACCTAAATATTAAAACATCTAAACAGAAGAGTGTCCTGAGATCCTGCACACTGTATGTATTCATAATATAAAAAAAGTGAAACAAATATCAATCATATAGATTTAGTGTATAATACATACCTGAATTTGCATATAAAATTCAAGACACTTGGTGTAAAGAGAAATTCAAAAACTTGATGTATGGTACCAAAGCCAATTGAATATCACTCTGACAGAAATTTTCACTAAAGAAAAAAACTAATGCTGCAATGTTTTTGGAACACCTGTGTATGTTTAGTGTCATCAACATTTCAGACCTCTCATCCAAGGTTTATCATTCAGGCTGGAATGCTCAATTAAGAGAAAGACAACTGGTGAAGAACACAATGAGAGAGAGATCTCACTCTAAGTATTTAAAGGTGGTCAAAAATGCCAAAAAGTCTTCCTTTCTTGTTAATGCCTGAAAAACATATTGACTGAAAGTAGCACCATTATGCCCTGCATCTATGATCTACCCAAGATTCACAAGGGAATTCTATTGAGGGACCTAGTAAACACTATTAGGTCGCCAACCTACCAGCTCATCGCTCTTGCAGGGAATACGACATCCTTCATAAAGAATTAGGCATACTTTAATGAAAATATCATAGCACAAGACATTTTGGTGAAGCTTCGATACAGTATATCTATTCACCAAATTTCCAATGAATTAGGTTAGATTTCATCCAAGGCATCACAGAAACAGAAATTGCAGACTTAGTTAGAATATGCTTGAAATATGCATAATTCAGTTTTGTAAAGAAATTTACGAATAAATAGAGGGTGCTTCTACGGGCTACCTTTTATCTCAAACATAGCGGAAAAAATCGCCGATTTTTCAGCGATGTCCCGAAAAATAGCGATTTTTTCAAAAAATCAGACATCGCGAAAAATCGACTAAAATCGGCAAACATCGGGAAAAATCGGGGAAAAATCGGGAAAGATCAGGAAAAGTCCTATGTTACACGGGGACGCGTCCCGGAGGGTCGGGGATGCGTTTCGGCGTTTCGGGCGTCCCAGGGACTCTGAAACTCCACCCGAAACGTTTCGGGACGTCCCCGTTTTGGCGAGACTTGGTGAGACACAGGCCAAAACGTTTCGGTGGGTGGCGAAACTCGACGAAACTTGGGGGGACTTCCTGGCGTCCCGCCCCGAAACTTCAAAACTTGTGGGCGTCCCGCCCCGAAACTCCGAAAATTCGCCGAGACTTCCGAAGGATATTTTCGATTTTTTTAATTTTTTTTCTAAATTTAAAAAAAAAAAGTTAAAAAAATTTAAATAATTCATTAAAATTATAAATTTTATAAACTTATTATACTTGTATAATATAACTGATATTATTTAATATTTATATATTATTTATAAAGTTTTTAAACATTAAAAAAAATATCAAAAACTAAAAATAAAAAGTTAAAAAAATTTAAATAATTCATTATAGCTTGGACTCTATTTATAGACTATAGTTACTATTCATACCGATGACTAAGTCTTTGACTCTTTCCTATTTTTGAGCAATCTTAATTTACTATTTTAGTATTTAGTATTTCAATGTCTTTGACCTTTAGTGTTATTGTTCAATGTTTATTGTTAGTTTACTAGTTTAGTAATTTTAAATTTATTGCAATTTGCAATGTCTGTTTAAAATTAAAAATTAAAAATTAAAACTTTAATTATTTTGTTGATGTGCAGTGATACTATCTAGATTCTAGTATCATTGATTCATTTTCAATCACTTAAAACTTTAAAACTTAAAAGTCAAATCTGAAGATTATCAAATATGATGTGCATGTTAATCATAGATTCATATTGATACACAATAGATTTATAAATTATTATTAATATAATGATAATCTTGATGAATCGTGTAATGTGTTTGAACTTTGAATTTTGCATTTACATTGCATGGTTGCAAATTCCAGAATGATGAATGTTTGTTATTGTTGGGATTTATATTTTTCATATTTTTAAAATTTGTATGACTATTGCATCCCGCCGTCCCCGCTGAATTTCTCTAAAATTTGGGGGTGGTCTCCACATGTCCCGAATGTGCGTCTCCCCAAACCCGCGTCCCGGAACCTTGGGGGAACATTGGAAAAATCGGCAAATAGGGGAAAAAATCGGTAAGGAAATTTTGGCCCTATTGAAGTACAAAATTTGCAATTTTTTAATGCTTGCCGCAGTTTGCCGATTTTTTCGCCGATGTTGCCGAGAAGATGTTTTCTGGACCCTCGCCGATTTTTTGCCGATGCCAATTTTTTCTACTATGATCTCAAATGCGGGCAACCTATACATGTCGTCCAAGCCATCGCAGAACCAGATGGCAGACACAGCAGACATGGTTAGAATATGCTTGAAATATACATACATAGTTTTCATGGGGAAGTTTATGAATAATTAGAGGGCATTGCAACGGGCTCCCCTTTATCTCTAATGTGGTCAACCTATAAATGTAAAACCTTGAAAGATAACCCACCAACACCACTCCACTCAAGCCTAAGGTGTGAAAGAAAAACTGTTGACAACATTAATGTGACCTTGTGACATGGTAAACAAAGATTCGATGAGTTTCTTGAGCTTCTTAGCCACAAATCTGAAAGGATAAAGTTCATAATGGAAATCGAAGAGGATAGGTGTCTGCATTTTCAGGGTGTGTAGGTCAATAAAAACAACAATAGATCTGTAGCCCATCAAAAAAATAGAAAGAAAACGTACACAGATAGATAATTAGATATATGTATGAATAATTAGAGGGCATTGCAACGGGCTCCCCTTTATCTCCAATGTGGGCAACCTATACATGTAAAACCTTGAAAGATAACCCACCAACACCACTCCACTCAAGCCTAAGGTGTGAAAGAAAAACTGTTGACAACATTAATGTGACCTTGTGACATGGTAAATAAAGATTGGATGAGTTTCTTGAGCTTCTTAGCCACAAATCTGAAAGGATAAAATTCATAATGGAAATTGAAGAGGATAGGTGTCTGCATTTTCAGGGAGTGTAGGTCAATAAAAACAACAATAGATCTGTAGCCCATCAAGGATATAGAAAGGAAGCGTAGACAGATAGATAATTAAATATCCGTATGGTGACTCTCACACCAATCCTGCACAAAATTTTGGTATTATATCCACTCTTGCCACTTAAGCAATCACAAGATCAGATGAAAATCACCTAAATCAGGAAATGAAACAGCTCTGCAATTTTCAAGGACAATGGATGTCCTAACAAACAAAGAATTAATCCCATGGAAGACATGATATACAAAGAAACAGGAATATGGAAAAGCCTAGAGTTACTTTACCTTACATCAAAAGCGCCACTGATAAAACTCATAGAAGTTGAAAAGGAAATAAATCAAGTTCAAACAAGATCTGCCAGGTGTGTCCACTTGGTGAGGTTGAGACCAAGGACCACTTCATCTTTCGGTGCCCTATCACTACAAGATTCGCAGGTGGTTCCATTGCCTCTTTACGGGCCTTCTTCTCACGGGGCTCAATCTCTAACTAGAATCTTCAGATATCCTGATCAGAGATTTCTGGAGTTATACTTGCAAGAGGCCATCTGGCTTCGCTCCCTCATCCTCCACCGAGATTTGCAATTGAAATTGGTCTCCACTCAGCAGATCACTTCCTTCTTCTCAGTGCTCCCTTCCTCTAGAGGCACCAAAAGGCCGATAGAGGACAACACTACCTCTAACCATAGATCAATTAGGACATAGAGGACCACCTCCATTTCAGCCCCACACCAGTGGCATGGCTAGTCGCGACCACTTCCCAACAGTGGAAAGAGTCCATCCATATCAAAGCAACAGGCTCCCCACTCCATGCGGCAGCACACTACCCATTATAGCTCCTGTTGTAGTTCTTCCTCCAGTCAAGGTACTATTTTGAGATTCTTTCCTTCGACTTCGGATGCTAGGAGAGATGCTTCCAATGCACCATGACATACTCACCAGTTTTGTACCACAGAATCCAGACTCCAGATCCACTCTCCTTCTACATTTTTCTTCTGTAGCAGATCACTCTATACATCTTTCTTCTGGATCAGCTCTCCATGTTTGGACTTAGCACTTCTTGGTTTTTGGTTTTAAGGCTAAAGACTTGCCTCTTGCTTTTTATAGGACTCACCATAACGCTCGCACTTTGTATCGACATCATGGTATTTCACAATCCTATTAACCTACTTGTGTGGTCATTTGTTGGACATTAATAAAATTATCTTATCTTTCTCACCTTACCAGGTATAAGGTATAAGTGCTATACTAATAATTACAAATATCACGTGATAATATTGCTCGGTTTAGACATAAGGTAATTATACTACTAGATATAAGCATCATATGGTACATTAATTAGTTTATATGAACTTAAAGTATAAGCATATATTTATATTGTGAGTACCCCAGCATATGTCTGAATGCTGGCTTTTCAAAAATCTGGCTCCATATCCCAGCAGCTTAGCAGTACACACATAGTTATATCTGTTTCTGGCACTCCCGCTTAGGGCGGCTTTCTTATGGACCACTGCTTCTTGCACAAGAATGGATAACAATAAACAACATTTCAAAAGGTGTAAACCATTGACATAAAGTATGCTCAAAATTCAAATTGGTGATAACCTCGATGATCCATGGTCGAGTTCAACTTTATACGGTATTCAAATCCCTGAAATGAGAATGTTCAAAAATAACTGATTAAGTCTTCCAAAATCAAATTCATTTTGAAAAGACCTACAGTCAACCAGAGGAAAATAGGGTGTATCTGAGTATAAAACACCTACCTAAGGATCTAGTTACTCTTAAAGAGTGGCATATAGATATGCAGAATTATACTACCCTGAAAGAAATCTGCCAAGAGACCACGAACATCAAATAGATTGGATAAAATGAAGTGAGAAGCTAGTAAGAAAACAGCATTTTATGGACATAAATGGCCAACAAGTATGCAAGACAAGAAAGCTCATATGCACAACATTTCTGAGAACCTTACGAGGGAAGAAATTCTAACAGGAAATGATGACTATATATGAATATTTTCTGTCCAAGCTGCAAGCATAAACTGTCAGACAACTCAGAAGAGACATGCTGTGTAGAACAAGGGAAATCAGTATAAATTTTAATTTTTAAATTATAAAATTGTATTCTATTTCTGTCTTTCTAAATTTCTTCTTTTCAGTTTTTATTTTTTTTATTTTGACACTTCCAGCCTGCCATTTCCTAGAAATTTGGGTGAACTTTCTAGCAGATACCAGACACCATACCTACATTCCAAGCATTAACCATTGCAGACACTTGTGAAACATAGCTAAAATGCTAAATTATATGCATGAAAAAAGCAGATAAAGTGTGCAAGCTACCTCTTTCGTACTCAGAGTTCTGGAAGCACGAATGGAATCCCCGGCTTTATGCACAATTCTCTGTAAAATCTGAAATTCAAAGAAGAAAGTTAATTATGTTGATAAGAACTATTTCTGTAAAACCCGAAATTCAAAGAATCAGCAATTGCAATTCATTCTGAAAGCATTACTCAATATTTCAATTATAATATAAATAAACTTTCAAAAAAGATAAGAATTTGTTGCAACTTGCATCTCCAACATAACTGAAACCAGGAGTGCACATTAAGTCTTCAATGAAAACCAAATACAGGTTTAAAGATGTAACATAACAATATCCATATTACACATTAAACTCGTTAAGAATTAGACAATAGAAAAATGTTCTGACACATAAAATAGTTGAAAATATATATTGCGCTTTATATGAATAGATTGCTAGCCAAGTTTAATTCTTCCATGCATGCTATGCCATTAGTCCCTTCATTTGTTTTGTGTTCCATGACTCCATTAGCCCAATAGTTTGATAGGCACTAATCTCACATCATCCAATCTCCTTGTTCTCTTCTTTCCTTTCTTTTCTTTCCATATCCGATTTCAATTTCCATTTTCGTATAATACAAGAAATTGTTCTGTTAAGGCTTACTCTTCAAACTTCACCATGATCCCCCACTCCATAGCCTTAGCAAACCTACTTACGGATAACCCCTTGTGTAGGAGAAGAGTCAACCAAAATTGACAAAGAGAGCTACTGAGGTTATAATGAGTAGCCTTCATGAGTTGCTCAAGACAATACATCTTGTGAGTGTTGGATTGTGTTGTAACAATACACATTCAAACAATCAGGATAATCTTATAGATATTACTGGAAACAGTTAAGGGAGGCCTGAAATGTGGTTCAGCCTTTCAAAGTTGGATTTAGGGGCAATATGCCGCGAATAAGCCATAGAAAAGTTTGGCTCGATATTTAGTTTTTCTAAACACAAAACGAAGTTTTGGCGATAGAATTTTCACTTTTCAGGCCAAATTCTAAAATATTTGACAATTTCCCAAACCTTTCCAACCTATAAATAGTGTTCCAAGGGGACATGTCCCACAGAATCGAGGACAGGTTTCAGCATTTCATGCGTCTTGAGGATGGTGAAACTCCAGGCGAAACATTTCGAGACGTCTCGCTTTTGGTGAAACTCGACAAAACGTTTCAGTCTGCAGCAAACCTTCAGGGCGTCCCGCACGAAACTCCAAAACTCCGACATACCTTTTGGGCGTCTTGCACGAAACTCCGAAACTCCGGCGAACCTCCAAATCATGATAAATCGTGTAATGTGTTTTGCATTATTAATTTATTAGATTCTAATTTACATTGCATGATTTTACAATGATGAATGTAGTATTTAGTAATTTACTAATTTACATGGGATAAATTGTTATTGTTGGGAAATATATAGCTGGCATTTTTTATATTTTTTTATTTTTTATGACGTTGACGTCCCCCGGTCTGTCCCCCCCCATTTCCGAAAAATTTGCGGGTGGTCTCCACGCGTCCCGAATGTGTGGCTCCTCGCTCCCACGTGTAAGTTTTCAAGGTTCAATCCCAGCCCGGTTTAAAGTCAGTTTTGGAATTGTTTAATGCCCAACCAAATGAGTTTCAGTGCTGCAAATGAGTAATTTTCTCATAAACAATACAAGAACTTGAAACACAAGATGAACTTCACAATTTTACAGGCAGAAAATTAACAGTAACACACCATAAAATATTTCACACTGAAATTTTTGGCAACTTTCCCGCTCAAAACCCCCCAAGGCGAAAACCTGTGTGTGTGTGTGAGAGAGAGAGAGAGAGAGTATTTATTTCTTTTCAAAGTAGAAATTTTACAGCATTTAAACACACAGAAACTACTTATCTCAACCATATGAAGACTGTCAAGAAATCTGGAAAGTCTTGGACAGAATCCTGCTCAAATTCAATAATACTCCAGCATAGGGAACCGTGCCAATCTCAGGTAGTACAGTCAGACCTCATACACAGTCCTTTTCCTCAATTTCCATCCATAATAAATAGACTTCTTCTCAGGTATGCGTCATACACAGTCCTTTTCCTCAATTTCCATCCATAATAAATAGACTTCTTCTCAGGTATGCGTGCTCTCTCAACCAGCAACAATATTTATTGAAAATCCTACCCACTCTGTATGTAAATCCATGCCCACTCCTTGTCTGGAAGAACGTGCCACTAACAAAGCCAAAACAAAATCAATACCAACAATTAATGACCTCAAATATCGTGCTAAACAGCATCATGCTCAAAGTCCAACCTCTTCCTCCAAAACCGTGCTCATTAATGCCTTGTACGTTGTGAAATAAATGTTGTACCTGCATCTTGGGAAACGCGCTCAAGTTTTTCTCCTCTCCTCTCAAGCTCGACTTGCTCCAATACACTCATGAAAGCCAAATCGAATGCCTCTTGCTTCCTTGCCTTTTTATTATAATTATTTAGGTAGGTAAGGGGTCTCCAAATCCAAGGGCCCACATTGAATTTGATGTGATTAGATCAGTGTAAGAGATTAATTCACTTTCTCTCCATTAAAAATTTGTTTGCCTCTACTATCACTTAAATACATTAAAAAAGTCACTTTAATCCCTAAAGTGAATTAAATGCTCATCTCAAATCATTTAATGCAAGGGTCATGTATTTTCCCCTTTTTAGTGACTTAGGCAAACAACTTCCTAGGTACAAAATTTAACACTGCCTCTTACCGAGGAAGGTGTTTTACACCACTCCCAACTTGTCCCTGAAGAAGACAAGCGTGCCCTGCCCCAAGAATTTGTCAGAATGTCTACCACCCACTCATTAGTGGAAATGTATCATAACTCCACGGCTCCCCTCTGAACATAGTCCCGGATGAAGTTGTATATGATCTCTATGTGCTTTAACTTGTCATGGAAAACCGGATTGCCAGAGAGCTGAATGCAACTCTGATCGTCACAGTATATCACCGTGGGCCTCAACTCCTGATCAAATAAATCCACCAACAATTTGCGAAGCCACAGTGCCTCACAACTAGCCTGACTGGCTGCCATGTACTCAGCCTCTGCAAAACTTAAAGCAACAGACATTTGCTTCCGACTGAACCACGACATTGTTGCCAAGCCAAAACTGAAACAACCAAAAGTGCCCTTCCAGTCCATCAGACTGCATGTCCAATCTGAATCCATGAAAACAACAAAATAACACCATCTGACATCGTGTAGTCCAGACCATAATCCATTGTCCCTTCAAGGTATGTCAACACATATTTCGCAGCTACCCAATGCACTCTCCTAGGCTCCACCATGATTTGACTGAGGGTATTCACCGCAAATGTAATATCCCAACTGATATTCTCAACTGAAATATTCCCAACCAATTTGACTGACCAGGGAATTGGTTTTGTGATGGTTTGCAAAATTTGTTTTATTCCTCATATAATTTATATTGAGAAATATGCAAACCCAGAACAGGGTCTACTTGTATTCAATGCCCAGAAATGAAGAACAATCCATAACATACATTAGACAAGAGAGCACTAAGCCTGTATAGCAGTACTATGATTGCTAATGATACATATTTAACCCAACTGTCAACGTACGGTAGCAAATTAAAATACTTCACAATCTGACCTGTCAAAGAAGAAATGCTTTCAGCTCTTTGTTTGACAACGAATCTGCCCCTTCAAATACTGTAACAGCGATGGTTTATGTTAAGATAAGCATGAAAACACCACTGTAATGTTCCCTCACAATGGACTTCTGAAAAGTGTTTAAGTTTGCTTATCTTTTTGGTTCAAGACTTCCGTCAAACAGTTGTACAATGACCATGACCCCTTTTACCGCTGATATGTTTCTTTGTGAGGAATGATATTGTGTTTTTGGAGTTTCCTTGTTTAGAGATTTTATCAAACAGTTTGGGTCTCATACAACATAATGATTGTCATAATATATGCATACTGGAAATGGAGTTTTGCTTGCATTAAATACTAAAGGCAGTCCCAAGTTATAAGAAATTGCAATGGCCAACTATAATTGTAGCAGCAGTAATACACTAGCAGTAAACTGAGTATAGTGTACCTCCTAACCTGCTAATAACAGCAGTGAAAAGCAAGATCATTATGGCTGTATCAGCTTATTTTAATGCCCAGAATTGGTACTTAAGGCTGTAAGTAGCTGATAGTCATAGGTGGAGTACCCAGAATTGATGTTTAAGGCATCTGCTAGATGAAAGTCCAGAGTAGAAGCGCCCTGCTGTTTGTAACAGTCCCAAACTGATACCACACTGATAATAATGTTGATAGTATGTCCAAAGATAGGATGCATGCAGGTTCTGTCCGAAAGATAAGAAGATAGTGCTCTGAATGTGCCTTAATGGAGTAATAATCACCCAAGACGGTGATGTGCCCCTGTGGATAAGAAAGATAGAGGCATGCAGAAGCTATACTGTATTTATAATAGCCAACAAATGGATCTGGGGATTTCCAGTTGTTACCCAGCAGCACATGTGCACCTACAATAAACTCTTTCTCTGATAGTTGAATGACTGAAACAATAAGTAAGAAGATGATGAATACCTGATGGTAGCTCTGGATGATCTACCCCAAAGTGATTAGGGCAGATAGATTTCACTGCCGAAACCCCTTGCTAGCTAAAGACCTTCGTCTCCAACCCCAACTTGCTGCCATGGCACCTGCTGCTGCTGCTCTAAAAACCAAACTCGATAATAATGATCATACCCTTTTGGTTCAACTAACCTTCTTATATAGTTTTTAGGGTTTGCATGCATGTCACGTTTAAGGTTTGCATGCATGTCACTTTTAGGAACATTACAGCAAAACACAAGTCTGGCCTGGTGTTAACCAGATACATCAAAGAACCAATGAGTTGACAATATAATGTAGGATCCACCAACTCTCCTTAAGAAGCATGAAGCTTCTTCCAGTTGGTGATCATCGATGGGGCCTTTGGCTTGCAATCCACCATCTGAAATGTCCTTAGAAAGTCAGTTGCATGCTTTCCTTGTCCCAGGAAAATATGACCAAGTTCCTACCAAACCTCATCCCCAAATAGTAATGCATCATCCCCTAAGTAGCATGGGTACTCGTACCCAGGGGTCGAGAACGCGTACCAGTACCGGGTACCCATACCGCCGTACCCGGTACAGAAACGGGTACTCCTTTGAAGTACCCAATACCTTGCCCAAGTACCCGGTACTTTGCACTGTTCAGTCGCGTACTGGTACTCCAAAAAAGACAAAGTACCCAAATTTTGGGTACTTCTAGGGTACTTCGGTACTCCAAAAAAGGCGAAGTACCCTAATTTTGGGTACTTCGAGGGTACTTCCAGCATAAATCTCAGCTTGTGAACATCAAAATCCAAATTTTTTTCAAGTTTTGAAGTGAAGAGGAGGAAGGGTATGGTGGGGCCCTCTCCCAAAGACTTGAACCAAAGCCTTAAAGCTTACTAAGAGCTCAAGCCTCAACCATTTTCTTGTATTCTTGGTAGCAGCATTGAAGCTTGTCGGCCATGGGTTGTAGTGGTGAGCTCAGTTCAACGGTGAGTCCTTATGATTTATCATTTAAGAAATGGTAATAGCCCCATTTAAACAAGAAACATAATATACTTCAGCTTCCATTATAACTCACCAATAGCTGGCGTGTGTTTGGCACAGTATTGTATGGTTGATTTGCATATTGAACATCAGCGTATTGTTTTGTTTTAACATCAACATATTTATTTCGAGTAAAACTCGCGTTATTTACCATGCACAGCTAGTGATTCAGTGACCCATTTGGAATCCCATAGATTACCACATTTGTGCTTACCATAACCCTCTCGTTTGTTTTATAAATTTATATGCATTCTGTATCATCGATCTAGGCATGAATGCTTGTGATATTGAGTCCTCTGTTTTAATTGTTCCATCTTCATCTAGTTAATATGGAGTGAATAGAAACTAATTTCTTAGCTTTAAATTGGGGCAGGAAAGTAAGTAATTTGGTATTGAAGGTTACCATAAGAGCTCATTCCTTCAAAATACTATGAATTCATCTTTAATATTACTTGCTTTTCCATGCTTATGTGCAAATAAGTTAAAAGTTGAAACTCAAACACCATAAGATGAAATTCATACTTATAAATGTTGTTTTATCTCAGATTCTCATGCTATTTAGCATTTTCCAGATTTACTTTGTGACTATCCTATGCTTAAAGCACTCAAAGATTATATTTTGAAATTGATCATATTGTTCCCTATTAAAATAATTCATTGATTTGTTCATAACAACAATCTATTAAGAAAGTATTTCAGATCTGTTTTGTTCATAACAACAATATATTTAAGAAAGTATTGTAGTTTATTGTTTACTTCTTGACCAATTAACATTGAACAATGAAAACTTAATAATAAATACTAACATATAATATAATTTATAAACTTGAAAATTATATATATATATATATATATATATAAACTACAGTACCTCGACGTACCCAAGTACCCTATTTCAAAAAGTGGAGTACCCGTACCCATCCCAGTACCCAAGTACCCTGGCAACCTAGATCATCCCAATATCTATCATCTCGTACTCTGAAGCAAGATCTCTCTTGCAAGCTGCTATAAGGCGCTCCTCCACTGTGATAAACAAGGCATCAACATACAACAGAAGAATGAGCGAATCACCACCAACCACAATGTAGTAAAGGTTGGGATCACCGTCACCCTTCTAAAATCCCATCAACAGCAAGTAAGAATCAATCCTGGAATACCAAGCTCAAGGAGCTTGTTTCAAACCATACAAGTCTATTTTTAGCCTGCACACATGAGAATCTCTCCAATGGACCTCAAAGCCTTATGGCTGCTCCAAATACACCTACTCCTATAGAAAACCATTGAGAAATGCGGTCTTCACATCCATCTGGTGATCTTCCAACCCATCTCTGCTACTATGGAGATCTCTGCTTTAATCGAGGAATATCGAGAAACCGGCACAAAGGTCTCATCATAATCAACTCCCTCTACCTATGAAACCCTCCATGCCACAAAACGAGCCTCGAACTTCTCCACACTACCATCTACAGCATGCTTCGCCTTGTAAAGCCACATGGACATCACCACCGACTTCCATTCTGGTCTCGGTAATATCTCCCATGGGCCATACATCATTCTTCATGATGGAATGGTACTCTTCCATCATGGCATCTCTCTGAACATGGTGCTGAAAAGCCTCCTCAAAAGTGGAACGCCTTAAATCACGAAGGCTAGCAACCAATGCCATACCCAATCTGCCTGGCATCACGATGCCTCTCACGGGTCTCTTGGGCGGATCCAAATGACTTTGGTTCCTTCAGGGTCTCACGAAGCCAATTGGGCTTTCGCTTCACTGAAGGTGGCTCCCAAATTGGTCTATCATCCTCTAAAGAACAGCCAGAACTAGATGGCCCAAAAACCTGTGGATTAGTGGCTAGAGAACCAGTCACTAGTGAACCCTGTGGATCCGGTAGTTGCAACTAGTGAACCTGTTACCTGAGAACCGGAACTTGTCCTCAGAATACATGTTGACTGTACCACTGAACCTATAAAACCAGTGCCTATAACCCGTGACCTTGTCGCTCCGAAAAACTGTGAGCCTGTAGTCTGAACTGATGGATCCTATGTAACTGCCTGAGGTGTGGGAGCATGTTGCTCCCCCTGCTCTAAGTCAAAGGACTTCCTTAAGGCATGCTCCTCCTCAAACCCCACTTCCCGCCTCACAACAACCTTCCTCTGTGTAGGAAGATAAATGTGGAATGCTTTCGAAGTCTCATCATAGCCCACAAAGATGCCCTTCTCTATAGTGGGCTCTAACTTTGTCCTCTTCTCATAAAGGACATGAGAATAAGTCAGGCAACCAAAAATGCGAAAATGATCACCCTTACGCTTCTTGCCTATGAACATCTCTTTAGAAGTCTTACTCCCCAAGGCACAATGAGGACTCCTGCTATGAAGGTATACAATTGTGCTACATGCCTCGACCCAAAGGAAGAAAGGATGACTTTGATTATGAATCATGGCTCTCGCTACTCCCCATATAGCTCTATTCTTCCTTTCTGCAACTCCATTCTGCTCAGGAGTGTATTGAACTATCAACTATCTCTGAATGCCCTCCAGTCTGCAAAACTCATCGAATCCTTGCAGTTAAACTCACCCCCCATTAACTGATCTGAGTACCCTAAACCCTTCGAACCTCGACAAGACCTCCTCAAGAAGTAGGTCCAGGTCTTCCTGAAATAGTCATCAAAGAATGTCACATAGTACTCATAACCTGTTAAAGAAACAGATGACATTGGACCGCACAATTCTGAATGTATCAAATCAAGCACCCCTATTGACCTACTATCACTGTTCGAAAAAGCAATCTTGGTGTACTTTCCCAAAGCACACCCTCTACAGATATCACTATGCTCCATGTTGAACTCTAGAAAACCTATCACCATGTCCCTCAACATCCTCAGAGCTGGATGATGCAAATGAGCCATCCTCCGATGCCACAACTCACAAAGAGAACTATTGTTGATGCGTGCCAAAGCATGTTGGGGTTGAAATAAGAG
The DNA here is from genome assembly GCA_001517045.1 of Pseudotsuga menziesii. Classification (NCBI taxonomy): domain Eukaryota; kingdom Viridiplantae; phylum Streptophyta; class Pinopsida; order Pinales; family Pinaceae; genus Pseudotsuga; species Pseudotsuga menziesii. The sequence goes on along the minus strand of LPNX010101020.1, from coordinate 53,256 downwards.
CTTGTACAGCTTCCTACATCTAACTCCAATAGCAAAAGTAGCAGATGGCCCCAATTCCTTGGGGGAAACATGCACATGTCCATGCAAGAAGTACACCCCAAGACCTATGTCCTCTTTCGTAAACATTGATATCAAGTTCTTTTTTAGCCCAGGGACATACAAGACATCCCTCAATGTCATGGGACTCATAGACTCCCTTTGAAAGGTAATGGTCCCACGCCCAACTGCTCTAACAACTGTGTCATCCACCAGCACTACCCCACATGCATGCCTATCTGTGAAAGCTCAAAAAACATCTCCTAAGAACCTGTCATGTGGATCGAGGCTCCGCCATCAATGTACCAAGTGTTGGTGGTGGATGTACTCAAAGAATGGTGAGTCAGAAGGAATACTCTCCCTCATCCTCCATATCAGCGTTGGTGATGGAAGTTCTCTCAAAATGACCAACACAAAGAGAACTCTCTCTCGAATCTAGCTGCATACTCCTCAATCTCCACTGAAGTTGTTGTTTGTTGCTTCTTCTTCTTGTTCGGGCACTAAGAGGCATAGTGCCCAAACCCCTGACAAGCAAAGCACTTGACTTTGCTCAAATCCTTCTTTTTTCCACCCTGTGTTGCCACCCTACTACTACTGTTGTCGTTTAGCTCCACCCTGTTGTTGCTTAGCCCCACCCTGCCTAGGGCCATTCTTGGACTTCTTCCCTTTGGATGTCAAAGCCACATTCTCCTCGTCCTCTTTACTGTTCTAAGAGTTACCCTGCACAAAGCCTCTTTGAGTCTCCTCCTGTACAAAGCCATCCCATAAACAGTCCCAAGAAGAAATGTTCTCTAGCAAAAATGGCCTCCACAAAGACAGCCCATGGCTTGGACACGACATTCAAGGCTAAACACACTAGCTCATTATCATCCACCACCTCCCCAACTACTGCTAGCTCATCCCTCACCTGAGTGAACCTAGTCGAATAGGATGTCACACCCTCAACTTTGGCCATCTTAATACGCTCCAGCTTCTCTCTGAAGACCATCTACCAATTCTCATTAGAGCTCTAGTATAGATTGGTTAAGGCCACCCGCATCAAATAAGCTCAATTCTTTGAAGTCAAGTGTGGGATCACAATATCCTTCGCTGCATCAATGACAATCTTTCTCACCTTGATGTCCTTACAAAATTATGCTAATACTACTGCATCAGTGGCTGTGGGAACTTGAATTGGGTTCGTTGTTGTATGGTTCACTGCTCATTCCACAACTCATTTTCCTGCAATATAAGCATTATTCTAGCCTTCCATGGAACAAAATTCCCTGCTCCATCTACCCTATCCCCCAACCTCGACCTTGTGGCCATCTCATTGAAGTTTTAAAGTCCAAAATGATTTCTTCTCACTGAACAAAAGAATTAGACTGTATTTACAGGGAGCAGCGTAAACTATATTTATACAGGATGAAATGTTATTGCTAAGATTTATAATATTTTATATTTTTTATAACTATTATGACCTCTACATCCCCCCGTCCCCCCTGAATTTCCCTAAAATTTAAGGGTGGTCTCCACACATCCCCATCGTGTGTTTCCCCGCTCCCACACTCCCGCGTACCGAAAACTTGGGGGGACTTCGAAAAAAAGTGTTGCTTATGTTCTTGTGATTTTTTTAATTTAGCTTGTCTTGTCTATACATATGCAAGAAGCGTTGTCTAGGTCAATCAATGAATGCCTTCCATTATGCCATATGAATATCATCATTGATGGGATCATAAAGGCTGCAATGCACATCCATTTAATGGGAAAATTAAGTGTCAGAAAATGTAACAAAAAAGTACAGGTGGCAAGTGCGAGGGTAGGGAGGGGAGGTGCAGGGTTCTTCTCGACTCCAAAGAAAATAATGTACTTTCAAGTTTCATATGCTTGGGAAATAAGAATCCTCACATTAATAGGCGAATCTATGATCATAATCAGACATTTGAGCTATGGAAGGGACTCACAAAAGCTAGTGAAAAAGGAATAGGAATCCTCACATTAATAGGCGACTCTATGATCAAGACAGAAGCGTTGTCCATTCGACACACAACTCAAAAGAAGTATGTTAGGAATCCAAAACATTATTCACACCTTCCCTAGGTGCAAGGCTTTCATGTTGTGAGAGAACTAAATAGCCTAGCCGATAGCCAAGCCAAGAAAGGAAGTAATCTACAACAACGGAAATAGTTGGAAAATGATGGGGTTATTGTTTTTAACTCCATTGCTTAAGAGTAAGACCCACTTTTCTCTCCTCTTCTCTCACTATCAATGCATGGTATCATTATTCAATCAGGGATACGTGAGACATCACCCATGCGCCCCTATTCCTTCACACACCTCCAAGCTATCATTCTAAAGATAAGGATGTCTCGTTCATAATTCTCTCTATATGTGGTTTAAACCAGCATTATGCTCCTGGCATGGTGTCATTTATGGGAAGCAAGAGTTTGAGTTCTCATCCTGTGCTCCCTCTGCTATCATTTCATGGAGAAAATCCTCATTGCAAGAGCGTTGTCCCTGTTAGCGGCAATCGAAAAGATTGACCCCATAATGACTTCAAGCCCAAGTTTCAATTCCTATTGCGTTGGTTTTTCAATGGTTCTTCATTTTTTGATATGGTTATACCTGCATTCCTTCGGGTTGAATTCAAATGTTCTTTTGCCTCAAGAAGAAATGGGTAACACTCTGATTTTGTCTCTCGGATCCATGTTTGGCTCAAGATCTGACTTTGAGGTAATGGTTATGGGCTCACTACCCAAGTCTGCTCCTTGGCATCCTTTACCATTTACCACAGCAATGTCTAATGTCCAAATCCTCAACGAGTCTCTCTTCCTGTACACTGGCATTGTCTGCGGTTACACTCCTTGTTGTAGGTTACACTCCTTAAACAAGTTACTCTCCTTCTAAGTTGTACAAAACAGGGAAACAGGGACGAAACGAGGAAACAAGGAAATGTTTGAAATGCAACCCCCCAAAAATTTTGGAAACAGGGAAACACGATATTATATATATATGAGCAAGAACAAAATTATGATAAAACATAAACTACATATTATTAATTACATTTAGATGCATCCCCACGACAGGTGAACACGTGTTTGGTTAAGGGGGAGGTTGAGAGGCACACGGCAAGACTGACAGTCCTCGGTGCTACCACCTCATCACCCACATCTGAACTCTGTTAAGAGCATTTCTCCCATGCATCGGCTGCAAAGGACAAGACTGCATTTCTGAGCACCTGACAAACGACGGCGACTGCTTTAGTTGTGTAAGGGGCCTCATACAAATGCAAAGTACTTGACAATCATGAGAGGGTTCAACACAACTATTTTCTTGAATGGGATGATATGGTGGAGAGGCTGGCAGATTTCACGCATGCTTGTTCATAATTTCATTTCGTCGCGCTTTAATGATACTCACCCTCTCAGCTGGAAGGCCATCCCGAGTACTGTTTGTTGACAACCCATCTCTTTGAAGCTCCCTGTGGAGCTCCTTCACAGTAGATTCATGCTAGAGGTTGGCGCATTTTCGTTCCTACTTACTGTGGGGTAGGGCGATACTTGTGAGAGGAGGAGTCCTCTAAACACTGCGTTTTGCATTTGCGGTTCCACCCTTGCTAGGGATTTCCCGAGTAAAAATCAACCTCCTTCTGTTGTCTGTTTAAGTCACCAATTCTGGAGCACTCGCGCTTTGTTTCTTCACCATATCCTTGTCTTCGCCGCAAAGTCCTCCTGGCTTGCTGCACCGTTGATATTCTGGGCTCTTTGTTTCAACCTGGTTGGGTTTCCCCTAAAGGCCTCTACCAGAGTTTCCAGACTCTACCCGACCCCTTACCACGCTTTTCTCTTGCTCTCGAAGGTCGCCTTCCCGTATGAAATCATGCCTCCCCGAAAGCACTCATACCATTCTTCCTTCCCACCCGAGATTGGTAGGTCAGAACCTACAAGCCTATCGCTCTGGTTTCAAAAACAACTGGTTGAAAAAAGCAAGTGATACAAAAGAGAAATCCCTAACTCAGTCCAAGCCAACATTCAGTGCGCTGAGAGAGAAGCTGAAATGGAAAGAATCTGCTTGGGATCTGAGGAATTTAAAAATGAATTCAAGGACTTGGTCCTGGATCCTGATTCCTCTAGAGGTCGACTCACTCTATATCAGAAATCCCTGGAGCTGCAATGGTCGCAAAAGATGATCCTCGGTAGAACTTTAGTGGAAAAGGATGAACAACATGGGGAAATTCTGCTTCAGCAGCACAAAATGATGTTGCTCCTGCAAAGGATTCTGGACAATCGAGCTGAGCTCGCTAAGAGGTTGGGCATTAAGCTCAAGTCTCTTGAACAGTCTGTTGATTGATCATGTTTTTCAATTGTCTCTATTCTAGTTTATTTTCGCTTAAAACTCCAATTAATGGTGATACTTTTTGTTTCCATGGAAGATACAATTCTTAGACTTATTAAGAACTCAGAATCATTCTGGTATTGTCTCGTTTCAAGGGAGACGACTAGTTTGATTTCCAAGCCTGTTTTTTCGAGAAATGGGAGGGCTTGGTTTTTATCAAAAAAAATTTGTCTTCGGCAATATAAGGCAATAAAAGGATCAACTAATTTACAAAAAAAAAATAACACTTAGCTGCAAGCAAAATTGTCAATCTAGCCCGATGGGCTAGCTCAAGTGGTCGAGTGTTGTAAGTTGTGAGCAGAAGGTCTCCGGGTCAAATCCCCAAGAGGCCATAAATCATTATATAAGGGCCTCAATTGATGTCCCCATCGGGTTAGCTCTGTAATCAGAGCGAATGGGCGAGGCCCCTTCAGGTGGGCCCCCTATGCGTTGTTCTCGTGGATGTAACAAGCCCCGCTGGGGGGTAGGTGAACCACAATATAAAAATAAATAAATAAAGCAACATTGTCAATGATAAATGATGAATGATACAAATAAAATTTAAATCATACATGTAACATCACATTTTACTCATGGACCCAAGTCTATATCATATCATTCATGCAAGTACTAATATCCAAAAACAACCTTTGTAAACGATGCTATATAGTATATATCCAAAATTAGCCTTTCTGTATGAGGCTACAAGTGCAATGTATCAAACTATGAACAATGAACATACTAACATAGAAATAAAAGTAAAACATGAGCTCATACTTATAGTCATCCTCATCCTCATAGTCTTCCTCAAAAATAGAACAAGAAGCACGCTCAACAACAGAATGTAAAGTGGAAGAAGTATTTCCAATTCCACTTCAAGTTTCCTCAATATTTAGTGCAGCAAGAGAGAAGCCCAAGTCAGTAGATTCTAGCTCGACATCCCAATCTGCACAAGCCCCACTGCTATATTTTGGTCCCTGAGTGCTCAAGTCGCTTGTGTGAGGAGAGAATGAAGTGATATTCTCCTATATAACTTTCTTCAACCTAATTAGAATTCTCTAGAATTCAATTTTAGTTTAAAATTTAATGTATTAACCCTTAATTACTGAAATTCGTGGGCGAAAAGAGACTTTATGGGATGGTTTTTTAAATGGCGAGCTTTTATTTGAGGGAAAATGCATCATACAGGAGAGGAAACATGACGGAAACACATTTTCGTCTCTACAGACACGTTTCACATATAGGAAACATGTTTCATACAGACGGAAACTCGTTTCCGTCAAGTACCATACGCGTTTCTGAGTTGCAGAGAGTTTCCAGGGGTGAAAAGGGTGCCACACGACCTTCCTGCAGCTTAGCTGTCCTTGCTTCAGGTCATACTGCACCCTGTCTCAGGTAACACTCCTCGCTCTCAAGTTTAGTCTTTGTATTAGCGCCTCTGTTTTATGTTTCACTCCCCTCAACTACAGCGTTCGTTGGATTCACTCTTCATCATCAAGCACAAGTCTCATCTTGTTGCAGGGAAACATTGCTTTTTAGGAGAACCTCCATTCAAGCACCCGCAGGGATAATGGTGAATACAAGCAGCCTCTTCAGAGTCATCCCACGAAATTCTTCAGAACTGCCACAGCAAGCTACCTCCACCAGTTATGTAAGCAGGACATTTGACAAGTTCGCAAAGAGCGAAGCAAAGCAATTCTGATTTCCTATCAGATGTTCTGTAAAACTGATTTAATTCTGGGGAAGTTTCTAAGGCTGTTTACCAGTCGTGTAATTGACAATTGGAGAAAAATATTGAATAGCCAGCAGATAGATAGTGCAATAGTAGGCAAAATAAAATTCTGGAACAGATATGGAGTTGCTGCACTAAATATAAGAAAGCTGCACAGTCAGGCCACAGCTCTTCTCCTTTTTATTAATACAAAATATCCATTACTGTTTAAAAAGAACAGAAAATGTAACAAAAAAGTAAAAGAGTCATGATTCCACTACAATATTAAAATTCACTATCAACAAAAAACTTTGGATCATAAAGACTGCAAAGCACCTTCATTTTATTTAATGTGAAAATGCAGTGTCAGAAAATGTAACAAAAATCTGAAAAATGTAGCATTCCACTGCAATATTGCAATTCAATATCAACAGGGTATTTCAGAGCATACAAAAGACAAGGATATGTGTATTATGGACAGACCATGCCTTCCCTAATCTTCTAATATCTTGCTTTAAGTAACCAGTTGGGCTTCTATTCATCACATGATATTTTCCAGGCCCTTTCTTAAAATTCAAAAATGAAAAGATGACTAGAGTTCTATATCTTTCTGCAAAAAAAAAAGAATAAAGAGACTAAGTTATGTAATCACTGGCTGAATCGATAAAAATCTCTCCACTACCTTGCGTAAAGACTCAGGACCCATTTGTTTCTCTAACATCTGAAGAATTGCAACCTGATTGTCCAAAAAGTATGGCAGATTAGCAAGCACTTGAAAAAGACAAACAGTTTTATAGAACCCAAAGAGAGTTTCAAAAAGTGCTGTAACCTACAGCCTTCCATGACCGAATTTTTCCCAACACACCAAGTGCTTGTGTCCCGTATAATTCAGCTGCAGCTACAGATAAACTAAGAGCAGTGGCTCCATCAACATCAACTTTGCAAACTGCCTCATTCGCCTGTAAGCAATCAGTGGCATGTTATGATACAGAAGACTGGACAAACACCCAGACAATTGACCAAATTGCAAATAAGCAACACTTGAACGATATGGTCAAATTGGCTTGCATAGAAAACAATTGGCAAAAACAATCACCATTGAGGCAAGAAAATATGCTCTAACAATACAAAATCTACTAGCTTTTCTCCTCGTAAAGAAAAGTTAAAAGGGAAAATGAAAGGAAAATTAATGGCAGAAAATTAATGGAGAAAACTGAGAGCAGTGACCTGATGACTCTGTTCTTGGGGCAATCAAAAATATTATTTATGAGGTCTAGATATTGAGCAATTTGTTATTCCACAGCAATTTCTTAATCAGGGTGATGCAAAGAGATAGGTGGTAGATAGGGTGAGTGATGTAGATATATGTCACCAAAAGAACGTAATCAGTACAAGTTTTTTAAATTGTATGGTTCCTGAAAACAGCACTTTCTAAATTTAGGAACCATAGAAATAGTACACAATCTATGGGAGTATGAGAAACAAGGAAAAAAAATCGCCTAGCATGCATGTATGTGTATGGGCTGGAATATTAAGCTTTTGATAATTTCAACTTCTCTTTGTTCACATTTTTATTAAATATTTCTTTCTTTTCACATTTGTTTTTAATTTCTAATGTGTCGAGAACCTTGAAGAAGCGAAAGGATACCTTTGGTCATAGGTTCTTACTATGTGTGATAAAGCTGAGTTCGACGTCAAGAAAAACAAGAAAAAAGATTGCCTAGCATGCATATAATGTATGGGCAAGAACATTCAGTTTTCATAATAGTTTTAACTGCTCTTTCTTCATATTTTTATTAAATATTCGTTCTTTTTACATCTTTTAAATTTCTAATGTTTTGAAAACCCTGAAGTGCCATTTTAATCCTTTTTTGCTAATGCAATGCAATTATTATTCTCAGTACATGTAAAGTTGGCGCATGTTATGTGTTTCTTTATTCGAGAACACTGGTACAAGATATCATATTGTTAACAAGAAATATAAATTTAGTAGTAGTAAGTTAGTTACCCAAATGCTTTACAATTGATTAACAATGCATTACCCAATAAAAGCATTACCTAAAGCATGCAAAGTTTTGAAAAAAACAACGGTGAAGGACTCAGATTTAGAGTTCATGAAAAAAAAACCAAAAATAGATTATTTAAAATCTTTTATTTACATTAAAACTTCAGGATCACTGAAACTATGGATTAAAAGCTAAACATACTCTTTCTGATATAAAACATTCTTAAACCCACTCAAGACACATTAGCAAACATCTGTCTAAATGCGCATTTCAAACTATAAGTATCAGGCCAGAAAACTCAATCGATTATGACCCGTAATATAACTAACGAGTTCAAATGCAAAGTAAAGGCCATACATTGCATGCTTTGTAATGACACTATGTATAAAATTTCCTAACCCTAGGTGAATGCCGTCCTTATGTTCTCAAATTAAAAAACTTAATTTGCAGAAAGTAAATTCTTCACATAGCAATATCACACAAATAGTATGAAAATGAACAGCGGAAGCATAAACACAGTACACATAATTTACTCCTTCAAATCCGCTTTTCATTCATAGATCAAAGCTTACAAGGACCTTCCACAGCTTCCAAAACATATAGGTGTACAGTACACTCAAACAAAGCAAATTCTGCACACATACTGAGGAAATCTGCCCACAAAAATCGAGAAAACAGCCTGAAGCCTGCTGCACAACTGTCTGTATGACTGTACAGGCATGTTCCGTACAGCTGTACGGATCTGCTGTATTGATACATACGACTGTATGGATCTACTGAACCTGATGCCTGCTTGCTGAAATTTGCTTGGTTCCTGGTCTGGGCTCCTCTTCGATGCTCTAATACTTCGCCGCGGATGAATTATTTCACCCACCAACTAAACTGACTTGGTGTGAATAATGAATGTGTCTTCACCCTCTACCTTGACTTGCTTCTATAATTTAACAGGAACCATAATCTACCAAAACCCTATACTCTCTGTGACATGTACGGTTGATATTAGTCTAAATCACTAATGTATTAAAATACACTTTTTTAGACTCAACAGCTAAATATAAGACTTACTTTATTACTAGAGTGAATTATTAAATGGATTTGTCTTGGACGACTTCACACATGTTTGACACAAAACATGTATAGAAGTTCTTGTTCGAGCTACAAACATCACCACATCATTGTACTCAGCAGTCCCATTGACCTACTTTTGTGGTCATTAGTCGTACACTAACAAAATTATCTAATCTATCTTATCTTATCTAGGCATTGAATATTTATTTCCAAATTTCTAGTTTAAGTCGCATTACTCCATTAGAGGGACTACACAGTATGACCAGACACAAAAAAGACATCAAGCAACAGTTCAAGGAGATTATCCCCATATATTAAAAATATTTCCTTTCTTAATACATAAACCAAGAAACAAATTCCATGAACATGGATTTGACAAGAAAATATCAAATCAGAACACAATGCAAAGGTCTCGTTTGCAATCAATTAAAGCTGGAGCTTGAAGAAAGGAAAAAGGATTTTTAAGTACTATGATGTTTGGAATAGATATAATAAACCTTGTAGCGGCGGTACCGAGCCTCGTTATTGCCAAGAAACCGCTTTATGAAGCCATCAGTTAGAAAGCCAGCAAGACCATCCAATAACCACGCTGCATGCATTATACACCATACACAATGATAATAACTCCATGCACCGCATACAAGTACATAATCTATATTTATAAAGCCCAACAAAATATCCTTCAACAAAACTGGACTCTTTCTAAGTTTAAATTACCATTTGAAAACAAAAATTGTTTTTAACAAGTATATACCATCATTAGCTGTTTCTGCTGTGATATAAATTCCAAACCATTGCTGTGCTAGGGCATAAGCCAGTTTGATTCTGGTGCTGATGACCTGCAAATATGCAGTAAAGCCTCCATTTTATAAACCCCACCCACTTCAAAGAAGAAAAATACAGCCCAATTTAGACAACGCAAATTAGATGTCCTGAATAAATCATGAGATTTCCTTCTAACTTAACACTCCCCTTCCTTCCCAGATGAATTGATATAATTTAAGGTGTACCTGATCAATCACTCGTTCATCATACAACAAATGAGAACTGAAAATGGACATGGAAGCACCAATACAGGTCGAAGATATTGCAGTTTCCGAATCAATGAAGACTTGCTTATATGATCCAAAGGGAAAAGTTGCAGCAAGATACTCCTCATAAAAGCTGCACCAGATGAAATATTCTGACATACTTCAATATCCTTAACAGAAACAGAAGTCACAGCCAGCGATTTTCTTCTTGAAATGGAAGGCAACAAGCTAGATTAAGTGTGCCTAGCACACAATCAAACATATATTCCAGTATACAAACCTGAATACATTATGGAAGAAGCTCAATGTGCATTGCAGCTTTGAAAGATTTGAAGGCATGCACATATGTGAAATAACCCCATTATGACGATCTGGAAGCACCTCAAAAGGGGCAACTGCCAATGTTATGAATTCTGCAGCAATTGGGACATTCACACTGTACACATACGTTTTACGGGGTGGATCATCTTTGCTAATGACCTGCACCATAAGATTAATAAGATTATTCAAAACATTTGAATTCAGCTACTGCAAATTACTAGGAGCAACACTAACACTCGTAAAATAGAAACAGCATCAAGGAAGTGAGGCAATTCTGTCTTCATAGAAATATATTATAAGATCAATTATCACAAGAATGATGGATGGCATCAAGACACACTGCCAGAGGTTCTCGATTATGCTTACAAACCACTTTTAACAATAATATTGTTCTAATATACCAATGCGATGCCATGCAGTTAGAAGAATCAGAAGCTGATGTTCAGAGATCCAACAAATCATATACTATATAATATGCAGTAATATAAGGAAGCATCTAAGAATTGGCAGCAAGCAGTGTCTCATTTAAAACTGTATAGTCCAATGAGGCCACTTACTACCAGTTATAGCAATGATAGCTCTCCTCTAATCCAATGCTGCAGCAATTCTATGGCTACCAAAATAATTCCATACTAGCACTGCTGCAGATATCTTGGTTCTATTGTTGCAGAGATTGTTAAGGATTACAAGTAAAGCCAACAAAGTAGTTTAGTCAAATGTCAACAATTGAGGAATATAATATTAGATCAATTATCACAAGAATTATGGATGGCATAAAAGATGCACTGCAAAAGGTTCACTCATTATGCTTATAAACTAATTTTGACGATAAATATTGTTCTAATATGCCAATGTGACGCCATGCAATCACTTTGAATATAATACAAGTTACAAGAATCAGAAGTTGTGATGTTCAGATGTCCATCAAAATATATATTTTTAAATGGGAAGCATCTAAGAATTGGTAGCTGATGGGGTCACATATAAAACTTTATAATCCTAGGAGAGTAATGACAGCTCTCCTATAATTCAATGCTGTGGCGTCTCTATGGCTAGCAAAAAAATCCCATATAGCATTGCATGGGAGAACTTTGTTGTATTGTTTAGCAATTGTTCAGGATTACAAATTTACAAGGCAACAAAGCAATTCAGTCCTATGTCGACAATAATGAGTGCAGGCATTGTTTCTGCCCAACTTTATATGTCCAAGAATTGAAAGACTACAATATTCAACAGCTCAGTTTTTCTCTGCACATTCCAGTACCTACTCGTAACGCAAAAAAAATTGATACAAGGCGTATGTACACAGTTCTCTATGTTATAACTATCTTATATTCCCTATATACTCCCTATGTTGCTTCTATCAAGGTATTCATAATCTGAGGACAACCCTTCAGCAACTATATGAGGTCACAGCAAATTTGAGCAATTATCAAACAATCATGGTGGGCCATACCTTCTCTAAGCTCTATGCTACAGCCCCTCATCTTATGTTATCCAAGAAACCTAAGACGTTCAGGTTAGAGAACAAAGAGTACCATACCACTCATCATATCCTCACAATGAACCACCATTTAAGAGGCCAAGCACAGATCTTCGAAAGCCTTATGTTGAAAGGCATTTGACTTAAACCTGAGAGAGGCCACCTTCCAAAGACATAGAAACACTGGCACCTCAAAGGGCTAATCGCAACTGCCATGTGCCCCTATGAGTACGTGCTTGGCAAATCCCACACAACGCAACAGGATTTTAGTTGCCGTGGAGATTTTGTGCTTTATTCGAAGGGGGAAGATTCTTTGCAGGGCTGCCTATTTGACATGGATGAAATACAATTTCTCATTATCATCATACACAGTCGTTCATTCACTTCTGGTTCAAAGGGAAGGAAAGGAGGTAGTGATGAGTCTCACGTGCTATCGGATCCGCCAGCGGTACAGGTATATTAGATTTTTGTATTTGACTAAAGGAAAGTAATGCCTTTGAAGTGTGGTCCAGATCTTCGAAGCTTGATATCCCTCTTGATCGGGACCACTCCATTTGCTTTTGGTTAGAGTTTCAGACTTAATCAAGAGTACATTGGGGTGAATCAAAACGGCCCTTTTTTCCTCCATTATTTGGGGTTTTATATCAATGAGTTGGAGTCTTTACTTCAAGAGTATTCCAAAGCTGGAAGAGATAGGGCAGCAGAAGCAGCAGATGTAGGGAATTCTGATGCAGCAGGAGCATCGGAAGAGGCCCAGTCGAAGTACCTAACAGGCACTCCAATAACCCCAATTGATGTGGACACAAAACCCAGTGACCAAGCCTCAGACATACTCGACAATAAATACACCTATTATCTTCTGTTTTGAATAGTTATTCTGATACTGACTGCTATGGATCGTTGCTTATGTTAAAGTTAATAAAACGTAGATTTCAGTTTACAGATGATCTTAGACTTTTAGTTGAAGCAGCAAGACTGTTCACAGATATGGATATCATGGGACATACATATATATTATTAAATACTGTGGGGCAGGCTATCCTCAAAGAGAATAATAATAAGCTATGTTGCCAGGGTACCTATACCCGGGGGTAGGGTACACGTACCCATACCGGGTACTTGGATAGTCATAAGGAGACGTACCCTGCCGTACCCCATACTGGGTCCATGTACCCGAGACTCCATTATAAAAAAAGGGGTACTTATAGGCAAAATGGTACGCCGCACCCCATGTTTGGGTACTCCAGGGGTACGCCTGACTCAATAAAATGCAATTCATTGGGGAAAATGTAATGACACCCCACCAAATATGAACTAATGTTTTGCTAACTACGTATGGAGTCTGGTTCAGGACTTATGTCAAACACTTTGCAACACTGTTCAAATTCCACTGAATATTGTCCAAATCTAGTAGATTGATTTTACATTGATTTACAAAGAATGTTTTTGTGGTTTTGTGTTCAGCACTCATGGAACATAATTTAACTACCAACTGTGCACATAAAAAATATACATATGTATTTAATATTGAGAAATACACTCACATCAACGCAGGAATATATTTGGCAATTTTCAATCTTTTATTGCCTGTAACAGCAGTACAAATAGGTGTTTAAAATAAGATTTCAAGTTTACTTTCATGTCTGAGTTTGATTCTCTGTTACAGCTGTCTGGTACAATGATTTATCAAATTTTATGTACCTTCCAGTCTTCTAATTGATATCTACTGAGTCTATGATTTATCAAATTTTCTGTTCAAATTTTCAATCTAAATGTTCATTGTTCAAATAATCGAATGTTCATTCAAATAATCATCGAATTTATAATTATGAATCATGATTCATAATTTATGAAGAAATCTATATGCAGGTATGATGTGACTATGACATATATATATGTATACAGTACCCCCGACGTACCCAAGTACCCTTTTTCAAAAAGTGGCGTCCCCATACCCATACCCGTGCCCGTACCGTACCCAAGTTTCCTGGCAACTTAGATAATAAGTCAGCTTGTATTCTCCATGAATATGAATAGATGAGTAGGTAATTAAAATAAATAAATAAATAAAAACTGGGGCAAACACAACCTAGGGAAAGCTAGGGCTGGATAATTTAATCGTGGTAATAAAGGTAACTTGCTTATGACATAGACTCTAGAAATGAACATTACAACAAATAATGAAGCATGGGGGAAAAATGACATAAAAATATTCAACAATTATTTGAAAAGTTGAAGTTCTGAACACTATATAGTTGCAATCAGGGTCATCCATTCACATTAGGAATCACCGTAGATGCTCAGCATTACTGTCATTGTCAATATACCATATCCAGTTTGATTCACCTCTTTCTCATATTCACATGACCCATATAGTCACAACGGCCAATCCAAACCAAAACCATATATTGCAAAACATCCTCACAACTATAAAATTCATATCTTATGACAAACTGATGCTAATTAAACCATGGAATACAGAGAACCAAACTTAACATAACTATCCAAGTCAACATCTGTATAAAGTCCACGGATAAATATTGAAATGCAATCTAACTTAATCATTGATTTGATTTCCAAGCTCCCCTGAAAAATCTAGATAGTACATGGAACACTGAAAATATTTAGATTGATAAGATTCTTCCACACCCACCTGATACAGAAGAGTGCCGTTGCTAACTGCAACATACTTAGAGTCAACAGTAAACTCGAGATCATAGCTGAACACCCAGAAAAGTTTAAATGGAAATGAATCATTTGATCTTACAAATGTTAAAAAAGTCAAATAACCATACAAACACACATCACTTGTCAGACTTGTAGAAAGGTGACAGCTCAGCACAAGGGCAACACCATTACCAACATCGTTGTAGACCAGAGTCAATACATGGAAACCAACAGCGTGCTCGCCTTAGCTGATTATTTGTATGCAGAGAATTGCCCATAAAATGAACACCTACTTCAGGTTTCTCTAACCAGTACTCAATACGAACCAACTTGACATTCTGCATTCAATATTAACCTACATGAGAAACCACCACAATAGTGAACCACAAGGGAAAATACACTTTCACATTAACTATCAAATAAAAACTTAAGGCACAAATTTATGTATGATTTTCACCTCTTCTTGAGCATTCTTATTCGCATCATCTGGCTTGCCCTCAATTTGTATAGTTTGCCCAACCTTCTCTGTAACTGCAGGATCCCGTACAGCACTTTCTGTAGATGTGGCCTTACCGCAAAAAATAAGCAGATCTGGAGCCATCTCTCTCTCCAGAGATGAAAAATATGCTGAGCCCGCAGCTTCAGCAGCATGAATAGAAGTGATAGAACCCCAGTTCTTTTCAATTTTAAATTGTTGCTGCTGGGAATTAAATTTAAACCGCACAGGCAACCCATTCAAATAGACATTATCAATATTCATACTATTCGCATACAATCCAATGACTCCACACTTAGGAACCAACACTTTCAGTTCTGTATGCCTGGAAAATTAATTCAGCACAGAGCACAAAATGCAGTTAGACATTGGCAACACTGACACTAAACATCAAGACTCCCTGATAATAACACTTGAATAATGCCAGTCTAGGAAAGAACAATCAGTGAATGAAAAACTGATTAATTTGTCTATGTCTACATGTAGTAGCATTTATGTATATTGTAAATCCACATCCACACAAAGACCTAAACCAAACTGTGTGAGTGGGGAAAAAAATAATTCCACTCTCATCTAACACACATTGAATCATGTAAACACTTGAATAATGCCAGTCTAGGAAAGAACAATCAGTAAATAAAAAACTGATTCATTTGTCTAGGTCTACATGTCGTAGCATCTATGTATATCGCATATCCACACCCACACAAAGACCTAAACCAAAAGACTGCACTAGCGCCTACACAGTTTTTCTACTAACCATACTGTGTGAGGAGTGGGGAAAAAATAATTCCTTTATCATCTCATACACATTTAAGAATCATGTAAAAAGACAAATTACAATAACAGTGATTCTCAATTTTAAAAACGACCCTATCCATGGAAACTAACAAGGTTGTAGAACAAATTGATGAAGG
Organism: Pseudotsuga menziesii; assembly: GCA_001517045.1. Classification (NCBI taxonomy): domain Eukaryota; kingdom Viridiplantae; phylum Streptophyta; class Pinopsida; order Pinales; family Pinaceae; genus Pseudotsuga; species Pseudotsuga menziesii. The sequence goes on along the minus strand of LPNX010101020.1, from coordinate 37,167 downwards.
ATATAGAGTCTAGACAAAAGGCATGCCAATCACAAAGAAGACTCACAATGTTGGGTACGTTATATTCTTTGCATATAAATCAACGGTCAAAGTCGATAGTTGACTCGTCAACAAGTCGACTAGAATTAAAGTCAAAAGACAATGGAAGCCAGGTTGAATGACCAACCAAAATACTGGACTGGTCAACGAGCATAAAAGCGGACATTAATTTGACGTCACTTGGATGACAAAAAACTCGACTGGTGATCAACTAAGGTTGACTCAGTCAAGTCAACTGTAACAAAATAATTGAAAGTTGTTAGGAAGTTATGGATTGTCATTAATGAAGCATTTCGTTGTAACTAATTCAGCCATCATGAATTAGATAGAGTATTGCATCTATAAATAGGATGTGATGGAAAGCTGAAATGTAACCGGACAATACACTACAATACTTGTATGAGTTGAGAAGTAGTGTAGTGAATTCACACTTGAGCTATTGCAATCTAGTAAATCGTTGTTGTAAACACTAGTTAAAAGTTTTGATAATTGATAAGTGGTAAAGCTCACTGGTTTGCTTGTTTTTCAGTCTAAAGGGTTTTCCCTGATGAATTTGTGTGCTATGTGACTCTGTTTGTGCCATTGTTAAAATATGTTATATCTAACTGTTAGAATCATTATGCATAATCACTTTAAAAGATATTGAAATCCTTCACATGGTATCAGAGCTATAATTGGCTTCAAGGGGATTCCTTTGTTGTTGAGGGTTTTTTTAGTTTGATCATAGATCTAGAGAATACCTAGTTTCAGTGGGAGTTCTAAAACATTGATTCTTATTGTTAAAATGGGCAATAGTTCAATGATAGTAATTGAAAAGTTTAGCGGGCAAAATTTTGAGCTTTGGAAGATCAAAATGGAGGATCTCCTTGTAGATTGAGAGCAATGGATGTCAACCCCGAAACAACTCCGACAGGTATGTTAAAAGATTAGCAAAAACTCTTCAGAAAAGCAAGGAGTACAATCCGACTTTGTTTAGCAGATTTTGTTGTTGAAAGTCTCTGGAGAAGACACTGCGAAGAAGCTATGGAATAAATTGGGGAACTTATAAGTTATACCAATCGAAATCTCTGGTTAACAAGTTGTTTCTTTATAAGAAGCTATATCTTCTAAGGATGAATGAGGGTGACTCAATAACAGAGCACATGAATGCGTTCAACACTGTTGTTAGTCAGTTGTTGTCTGTGGATATCAAAATCACAAAGGAGGAGAAATGTATCAATCTATTGTGTTTTTTGCAAGAATCTTAGGATAGCCTGGTCGTGGCTATTGGAAGCAATAATATCACATTAAAGATCGACAGTGTTGTTGCATCTCTACAGCCAGAAGAGATGAGACAAAAAAGCATAGAAGGATTGACCCATAATACCCTAATGGTAAGAGGTCAACCAATAGACAAAGGAAAAGATAAAACCTCTAATAGAAAATCAAAGTCAAGGGTTACACCTAAGACCAATTAAATCCCCTGGTCCGACAGCGAGAAAGTGCTAGCAATGTGGTAAAGTCGAGCATTGTAAACTAGATTGTAAGCCTACAAGAGTTGAGAAGAGGAAAAGATTTAAGAAAGTGCAATCGACTAAAGGTAATCGTTAGACTGAAGAGAAAGAAGATGTGTATTTGGCCTCGACAAGTACACAATCAAACCATGACTCTAGGTTGATCGACTCCAATGCATCATATCATTTGACACCATGCAGCTAAGTCACACGGTTCGGGTTCGGGTTCGGCAAGGATTAGGTTCGGTTCAGGTTCGAATTTTCCAATGAGGTTCGACAATAGGTTCGACTATATATATATAAACTTTCTTCATATACTCCCCTTTAACTAATTTTCTACACCCCATGGCCCATAGGATTCAAAGCACTTAGGTCACTATTCATAATTTCGTCATATATACTTTGTTGTTTATGACATTTCTGCTTACAGATTTGAACTTCTCAGAGTAGGTTTTTGTGGTTTAACAACGGATTTACATGCTTCCCAAAGCAGTAGTTTGTTCTTAGGGGTAAATTTATGTTCTTACTTGTTGTTTGGTGTGTTCTATGTAGACTACAGGTCTGATATTTCAAATTACAAAAGCATTTATTTTATAGACAACATTAATAAATAGAGAGCATTTAATCTATAGACATCATAAATAAATCAAGAGCATCTAATTTATAGACAACATTATATTTATAGATAACATAAATAAATAGAGAGCATTTAATTCATAGACAGCATAAATAAATAGAGAGCATTTAATTTATTGGTATTGTGTGTGTGTTTTTTTTTAATTTGAATTTTTTTTTCAAAAAAAAAATTGAACCTCGAAAATTTTTTTCCTTTAGGTTCAGCTTGAGGTTCGCCTTTAGGTTCGGGTTCGGCTTGAGGTTCGCCTTTGGGTTCGGGTTCGGCTTTAGGTTCAACATTAGGTTCGCCTTCAGGTTCGGGTTCGACGAGGTTCGGGTTCGGCTTAAGGTTCGACATTAGGTTCGTCTTTTAGGTTCGGCGAACCTGAACGAATTTCAAATTTTTTTTGAGGTTCGCCGAACCTCAAACCTCAAGGATTAGGTTCGGCGAACCCTGTGACTTAGCCATGCAGAGAGTGGTTTTGTGAATATGAGAAATTTGATGCCAATGACGCTCTTCAAAGAGATGATTCACCAACCAAGATTGTCGAACAAGGTAAAGTTCAACTAATACTAAAAGATGGAAGGATAGGAACTCTTCCAAGGGTGTTGCATATTCTAGGTTTGGCTTGAAACCTAATGTTTGTCAACAAGATGGGAAATGCAGGTGTGCAATTTGTATTTGAGAAAGCTTCGTGTAAAACAGTGCAAGGAGTGATGGTACTGATGAGAGGAGTTCAAACGGGAACACTGTACAAGCTATGTTGCACGGGGACCCGTCCCCCCTAAAATTTCACCCGTTCCCTACGTTCCGGCGTTCCGAGGACTTTAGAACTCCTCGGAAACGTCCCCAAATGGTTGGGGACTCCATTGGGGACTTGGGGACTTTTTCACCGTACCCTAAACGTACCCCAAAAAATAGGGGACTTTTCAGGGACGGCCCCGAAGTCCCTAGACCAATCGAGGACTCCCACGCGTCCCTTTTCCTGTACATTAAAAAAAAGTTTTAAAAAAATTAAAATTTTAATTAAAATTTAAAAACTTAAAAACTTAAAACCCTACCCTTCATTTATGCTTGGATAGACTCTTCCTTTTGCATATGAATTTCAAGTTTTAAACTTTAAAGACTAAAATATTTATGTGATTACATTTGTAGACTTTAGTCTTTTATGTTTCATGAATAATTCATAACTCTTAACTTTTAAATTGAAATTGAAATTTTTATAATTTTTATGTTTTCGAATTTTTCAGTTTTTTTATAAAGTTTACATGGCAGATATTTTAATTTCATGCTGCAATCATGTTCTGATTTTTCTTTTTTATGACTCATTTATCTCAATCAAAGGCTGCAAACATGTATGTTTTGATGTTTCAATGTTTCATTGTTTTATGATAAAAATTCATGGAAGCTATTTTAATATTCTGCTGCAAAGATTTTTTATTTTATGATTTTATCTCAATGTAAATAATTTTTATTTTTAATTATATATATATATATATAACCGTCGTCCCCTGAAAAATTGGGGGTGCGCTCTAGCCGTCCCGAAAACTCGTCCCCACGTCCCCCCGTCCTCGAGACCAATGCAACATAGTGTACAAGCTATTAGGAAGAACATATACCAATAGATGTGTGAATACAGTCTTTCCTAAACCTAACAGCATATCTTTGTGTCTACTCGACTCGACCATGTTGTGGTATCAACAGATGGGACATATAGGATAGAAAGATATCCGTGCTATGCATAGAAAAAGGTTTGGTCAAAGGTCTCCTTGATTGTTCTTTGAATATAGATTTCTGTTAACACTGCATTTATGGTAAACAAAGTCGGGTAAGCTTCCCATCTTGGACACAAGGACCTAGGAAAAACTGGAGTAAATACATGATGTGTTTGGACCAATATCGAACCCATCACTAGGGTGATCCGAGTATTACATCTCTTTTATAAATGATTTCTCCAAAATGACATGGTTGTATTTCCTAAGGTATAAATCTTAGGTTTTTGAAAGGTTCCAAGAGTTCAAAGCTCTTGTAGAAAATCTGACTGGCAAAAAGATCAAGGTGCTAAGAACTGATAATGGAGAAGAATGAATAGAGTGCAACTCCATACATGCCTCAACAGAATGGAATTGTTGAAATAATGAATAGAACACTAATGGAAAAAGCAAGGAGCATCCTCAGTGGTGCAGGTATCGCACAAGAATTCTAGGCAGAGGCAATTGACACAACATGTTACCTAGTTAATAGGTCGTCGTCAACGGATTTGGTCGACAAAACTCTATATGAGGAATGGGTTGGGGAAAGACCCTCTATTGCACACATCTCAAAGTCTTTGGCTGTAATGCCTTTGTGCATGTCCCAAAGGAGAAAAGAAGCAAACTTGACAAGAAGTCTGAGAAATGCATCATCTTTGGGTACAAATATGAAGTGAAGGGGTATAAGTTCTGGAATCTGGTCACATGAAAGCAAGTTTATAGTAGAGATGTGATCTTCAAAGAAATTGGAGGTACTTCCAAGATTAAAAAGGATGAAAGAGAAAAGGAACCAAAAAAGCTAGAGTTTGGATGGAACGACAAAATTCATGATTCAGAGGAATCGACTAAATTCAACAAAGAGGTGGAACAATAGACTCCGATCATCAAGAGGCCTGGTCGAGCAAAGTAACGACTTGAAAGGTACAGTCCACCAAATTTTCGCTCTACTTTTGCATTAAGAGCCATAGTAGAAGATCCTGGGTCGACAAAGGAAGCGATCGACTCGACGGAGGATTAACTCTGGAAAAAGGTCATGTAAAAAGAAATGGAGTCCTTACGAAAGAATGAAACATGGGATTTCGTCATGTTACCAAATTGAAGGAAACCCGTCAACAATAAGTGGGTGTTCAAGAAAAACTTGAACACAACAGGTCAAGACAAGAAATATAAGGCTCGACTACTAGCGAAGGGATATTCCCAAGTCGAGGGAATCGACTTTGGTGAGATCTTCTCTCATGTTGCAAAGTTAACTTCCATTAGGGTACTAATGTCTTTAGCTGCAACATTCACTCTTGAAATAGAACAGATGGTCTTGAAGACTACATTTCTTCATGGTGATTTTGAAGAAGAAATTTATATGAAGCAATCTAAAGGATTCATAGTGAAAGGAGAAAAGGAGTTGCTCTACAAGCTCAAGATGGGTACCAAAAGTTTGATATGTATATCCAATAGCTGGGTATATACAAAAATGATCACTATGTGTATGGCAAGAAAGTCAGCGATCATTTTATATATGTAATGTTGTATATCAACGACATATTGTTGGTCAGAAACATGGATCTAATCAAGGTCAAATTACAATTGTCCTCCAAGTTCAACTTGAAGGATCTCGAAGTAATCCATTTCATTCTTGGAATGGGAATAAAGAGTTATCAAGCGGCTAGAAGGATCTAGTTGAATCAAAGTAAATATGTTGAGACAGTTTTGAAATGCTTCAAAATGCAAGAGTGAAAACCAGTTAAGGTCCCTATTCCTATAGGAGTTAAATTATTTGTTGAACAGTGTCCTAAGACACAGAAAGAGATAGAGTACATGGCATAAAAGCACGAGGGTCGATGAGAAGTCGACGAGCATAAAAGCAGACATGAATTCAACGAACATTTAGCTGACAAGAAGCTTGACTGGTGCTCAACTAAGGTTAACTCAATCAAGTTCACTGTAACAAAATTACTAAAAGTTGTTAGGAAGTTATCGATCGCCATTAATGAAGCAATTATCTGTAACTAATTCAGTTGTCACGAATTAGAGTATTGCATATATAAATAGGATGTGATGAAAAGTTGAAATGTAACAGGACAATACAAATGCATTACAATACTTGTATCAGTTGAGAAGTAGAGTGTAGTGAATTCACGCTTGAGCTATTGCGATCTAGTAAATCGTTGTAGTAAAAATTGGTTAAGAGTGTTGATAATTGATGAGTGGCAAAACTCATTGGTTTGTTGGTTTTTCCCAGTAAAGGGTTATCCAGGATGTGATTGTTATGTGATTGCCTTCGTGCCATTGTTAAATTTTGTTATATTTAATTGTTAGAATCATTATGCATAATCAGTGTAAAAGGTATTAAAATCATAAATAAGTAAATAAAAGCACTTCAAAAGGTCATTAGAATATCATGATAAACATATAAAAGAACAAGAAGACTATATGTCGTCAAAATTGTTCATTCTTTATGACATATTAAACCAATCAAAATCTACATGGTCATTATCTTTTTCATGTTGAAGGTTTATCTAATGATTAACTAAACAATTCATGCACGCCTATCAAGTCCATGTGATAATCATAAAAAATACTGGAATGTAAAGAACACTATGAACGGGAGAACAATCAACAAGTCATCTAACATAGAATGACATAGACTGACAATCAACAACCCCTAACATAAACTAACAATTTAAGATCTTGGCTTTTATGAGAAAGCCTTTGTCAAAATGTCAACGACTTGATCATTTGTATAGCAATAGAGCACTTATGCACTCTTGAAGAATCTTTCAAATGATATGCATGTGTAGCTCAATGTGTTTGTTGCACTAATGTTGAACTAGCATCTGGGCAAGTTGCATGGCACCCAACTATTGCACCAAAGAGTGCTTCAATCTATCTATAAGCAAAAGACTCTCTTGACTAGCACAAAGCATTGTTGGATACTTCGCTTCTGCTAAAGAAACAGAAAAAGCACTTTGTTTCTTACAAGCACAAGTGAAAGTTTGAAACCAATGTTAAAGACATAACCTATAGTCAACTTTTGATCATCAAGGTCATTAGCCCACTCAAAATATATAAAACCAACGATCATAGGAGATCCTCAAACTCTACTATATATAAAAGTCACTAAACCCCAAATATACTAAGTATCCTCATTGCTATGCTATTTTTCAATGCTTTTTGCAAGGTTTGTACATGTAGCAAGAAATGAGACCAATAAGAAAGGAAATGTCAAAACCAATATGAGTTTAATACAAAAGTTGCCAACCAAATATCAATACAAAGTAGCATCCACTTTAAGTATGCAAGTGGAAAAATTGAAAAAAGTTAACTCTAGATTGAAAGAGAGATGACATTAGTTTACAATCATCCATGTGAAAGCAACAAATAAGGCCAAATGCACAAGTGGGATGGGAAAGAATTTAGTCCAAATGCATAATTAGGTTGGGAAAGAAAAATGCCTTCCCTAGATTGCAAACCTAGGAAGGCAAGAAAAATGCAAATGTCCTAAGTTTATCATGTCAAAAATCTTATCAAGGCTTATTTTCACATGGGTTGGAAGTTTTGTGTCAAAAATAGTGACCCTCAGATCATCAACATAAAGTAAATGAAGACAGTCATCCATTGGTCTAGACATTAGAGCCAATGTGGCATCAAGGAAAGCAACACAAATCAAGGAACATTACAGTGTTTCATACCAAGATCAAGGATCTTACTTGAGGCTATGAAGGGATTCCTTTAGGTGATAGACAAGATTTGAATCGCTCTAATACCATGTTTAGCAAATAACGTGTTTTCTAAAAGGTCGAATACCTTAAGACAAATGTTCATAAAGATTAAGACACCAAAATTGACATGGTTAAAACCCTAAAAGAGGGATACAATCCACGACATTAGGACAATAAATTTATGCAAGAAAAAAAATTACCAAAAAGCCTCTCAATTCAATCATCGACAAATGACCCTTCATGCTCTTTACACGGAGATCATGGAACAATTGAGTGTTGAGCCACAAAACAAGTGTCAATAATACAAAAGATGTTTGAACGATAAGACACTCAAGTAAGACATCATTGTGACTATCAAATTCATAATATAAAAAAGCCTACAAAAGAAGCACACTTTCACCTAAAACCACATTGAACCAAGTTGAACTTAATTTAGCTCCTAATGTTAAATATCCTAATATCATCCTTAAGAACTACTTCATATAGGATCAAAGGATTTACAAAAGGATATGAAAAGAGGCTTTAGAGCTTATCCCCCCCCCCCTTCTTGAACTCCTATCATAGACTAAATCTTTTAAAAAATTGCTTCTTGAAAAGCCTTCCTGAGAATGTCAAAGACGTGATCATGTGAACAACAATAGTGCACTTCAGGGGTGTGCAGTCTTGAAGAATCTTCCAAATGGTGTGCATGTTTAACTCAATGAGTTTGTTGTATTGATGTTGAACTAACTACTTAGCAAGCTAAATGGCACTCTAGACTATTGCACTATAGATTGGTTGGATGTTGCAAGTAGAATCCAAGCTCTGAAAGGATCTATCTAAGCCAAGGAGTCTCTTGACTTGCACAAAGTACTAATCAATTGCTTCTACTGAATAAAGAGAAGGGGCACTTTGGATCTAATTAACAAATCCACAACAAAGGTTAAAGACATATAACCCAAAGTCACATTCCAATCATCAAGTTCATCGACCTAACCAACATTTATAAAAACAATGAACATAAGAGATCCCTAAATTGTATCGTATACGAAACAAAATTGTACCACGGTGTAACACCTCTTCGTCGCATATTTGCATTAGTTTTAGGGGGGCATACCTAGGTTACAGTGTAGGCATGGGGCACACTCGTGGTTCTACCGGTGCATATTAGTATTAGATTATGTAGGTTCATAATAATAGTATTTAAAATAAGGGCATGGGAATTCATAAAAACATAAGTTGTAAAACTTGATGAGCTAAGCTAGGAGGAGGTTTCGAAAGCTTAAAGGGGAGAAATGAGGGATTGAAGGATTACTATGACCTCTATTGTTGTGAATGAAAGATGAGAATTATGTTCTTGATGTGTTATCCCTAGATAGATTTAGGCTTTTACAGCTAGGAGGTTGGTTAGGAGGGCAATCATCCCCCACACATGGTTTTCCTTGTGAATCTTCCAATAATGGTACATTTTTAAATAAATCTTGTTGTTACCAGTATGCAATTTCCTTCCTATCCAATGAATCATTATGTTTTTGCTATTATTAGTATATTCAATAAAAAATTGGCTTTGTTGAAAATTATGTAAATGTTTCATATTAAACTTTTGGTAGTGGTTAAGGTGTAAAGTAAATAAAAGAATTTATTGCCTAAATCTATTATTCTCTTAAATTCATTGTTTGTCAAACCCATTTTTTATGTAGTCCTTCCTTAAAGTAGGTATCTTTGTTATTTTTATTGTTATTATTGTAACCTCTATTGTTGTGAATTTGTTTATGAAAGACGAGAATTGTGTTCTTGAAGTTATATCCATAAATAGATTTAGGTTTTTACACCTGGGAGGTTGGTTGGGAGGAGAGTGGTCCACCGTCCCCCACATGTGGTTTTCCCTGTGAATCTTCCAATAGTAGTACATTTGTAAATCCCACAAGAAGGGAGAAGCAAAATGAAGTGAAGCACCAGTGAGAGAGGAAAAGGCCAACAACACTCCCAATAAGCCACAACAAGGGAATAGAATGTATCAAAGGAATGAGGGAGGGGATTAAATCCTTGTCTCTTCATTTAAATTTCACTTGCAAAACCTCTTTGAGTCTTTGTTTAATTAACGATATTAGTTGTTTCTAGCCTTGCTTTACCTTAATTGTAGAAGACTAGATCTTAGATGCTTTTCTCCACTTTCCAAAACTAATTGCTAGAATCAAAGGGCTCATCCCCTACATTGAATCCATTGACTTTCTACATATACTTCATTCAATCTTGCAACACTCATGTGCATGTCATGGAAAATAAGGTGATCATTCTAGGTAAAGGGGTATTGTTTTAAAGATACATTTCTTGTATCTTACCATTGTTGTTCCTTAAATTTCTCAAAATTCATAAAGGAAAAATGATATGGCATGCTCTATAATAGCCTTTATGCATATATGTATGCATCCCACCTTAAAATGAAAACTAGCCTTCACATGATAAACTCGAATGTTTACATAACATTGATAACTCTCAGACTACACGATTATTTCTTTATTCAAAAAGAAAGAAAGAAAACCACCCTAATGGAATAATTTCATTATCTTAAAATTGTCCTAATTTCTACTAGATGTGTGTAATGAAGATGGAATGCACGTGGCTACCGTGCGAGTCTTTACTCTTGGTGGTGATGGTAGGTCGTGTCATGATGACAGCCTGACCCCCATGCAGATTGATAATCAAGGTGAGAGAAGGTGAGAGTGATCACTGGTAAAGGAGATTCGAGCGAACAGGTAGATTGCAAGGAGATGGGATGGTACGGACCAAGAGCAAATACAAAGCCAAACACATGGAAAATTATGGCCAAGAGTGTGGGCAGACAGAGAGAGGTGGTAGGATCTAAATGGACTCGTGAGAAAATCATCAATCAAGATATGGGAAATTATGGGAGCGAGGGTTCTTATTTGGGCAAAGGATCGAGGGTCGAGCATGAGCACCTCAATCCGAAAATTCTAAGCATCCTTCTTCTCATTAGAAAGTGTTGTTGGTATATGGTTATTGACTTGGTGGTCCCGAGCCAAAGGATGATGTCAACAAGGGGAAAGCAATCAAGGGAAGAGGGGGCGGGAAAAGGGGTGGCCGCGGTTCCCCGAACCACTAGAGAGAAGAAACGGGTTGGTCAAGATGCCCAATTCTTCAAGGAAAATATCCCTACCCCTATCCAAGACGAGATAGAGAATATTGAGCAAAGCTTATGCGAGGAGGTACATGAAATGCAAGCACAAGAGAAGTTTGATGTCCTCGTTGAATGGGTGCAGGACCCAGGCTCAACGCGAGGCAAGATAGCAGCCTCTGACCGCATTTTGGCGACCTTATAGGTAACTAAAGGATGGAAAGTAATGCACAGAAAGAGGAAGACATGGAGCAAGTTCGTGAGTGGAAGGAGCACAACTCGCACTGTCACCTGATGCACCGCAAGGTGGATGTTATTGCAAGCAAATTAGGAATCAAATTTCCCCCACACCCAACGGCCGCTCCGCCTCAGTCGTTTTAGCCTGCGCCCATAGTCGATGGTATTGCCGAGGGGGTGCATCATCGAGCTCTGCACTCACTGGGGATCGATGCAGTGAATCAACAGGTCCTTTAGTGTCCTCTTGACTCACAGTTTGCCAATCGGTTATGTTTTGTTAAGCAATTGTAATAAAATGGATCAAAATGATTATGTTAGTAGAGTATGTTAATGGTCTGTGTTTGTATGCATTTTTGGTCTATAACTAATAGTTGGGTCTATAAAATAAGATGGCTAGGTCATTGGTATAGTTGGGTAGTATGTTTCCTTTGGTATGTAGGGTATATGTTAGTATCGTGGAACAAGTCTAGGCAGGTCCATAGCACTTTTGATGCAGACTACTATGGTTCTGAACTAGGATTGTAATGAAGATCATGTACTCTTTTTTTGAATTAATATAAAATATACTTAGCAAAAAAATTGTCTTAATTTCATTGAAACATCTAAAAACTTCATTTTCAAACATTCTTTAGAAATAGTTATTCTAAGCTCCTCCATGAAATCATGATGTCTACCATCCCATCCTTGGAATATCAAAAACTCTTCACAACCTAAGTAACAAGACACTTCCAAATAGGGCTCGTGTCCCGTATAATGCATTCCATGTGTAGGGCAAGCCACTTGCCCTAATTCGTGTCTGACACCAAATTTCGATGTCCCAAAATCTGGACACTTTCAAGCACGTTCGAACACGTGCCAAGAACGTGTCCTTATTTCTAGACATGTGTCCTGTCAAAAAGGGTATAGAGGAGGAGGATAGAGGAAAGAGCTAAGACGATAATGCTATTTTTGACATGGAGTAGTAGGAGGACGATTGACAGTGGCTAGTACAATTGATGAGATATGATATTCTTCCCTGTGGCTATTTAGTATTTTCATTTTGTATCTAGTAGTATTGTAGATACTAGACTTAGTACTAAGTAGTATCTATTCTATTTTGTATTTGTCGGTGCCATTCTCTCGATATCTATGTAATACATTTTGATTTTTGTGGTTTAATCAAAAATATCAAATATGCAGTTTATGGTTCAAAGTTCATGATTCATTGATCATTTTATTATTGATTCATCATTGTCAAATTTCAATTGAATGATATTATGATTGGTGTACATTGTATATACTTCTAGTTTTTAAAAAATGTAGATCTTTATGTATTTTTTTAAATATATGTATATATATAGTTTTTTAATATATATATAAAATGTGTCCCATGCGTCCTATTTCCAGGGTCGTCGTGTCTCGTGTCTAATACTCGTATTTTCGTGTCCTTGTGTCATGTGACTTAAGTTCACAACATGATTTGTTATGAAAATTTTCAAACTTGATAGAATTTAATGATCTCATTCATCATTTTTCATTTGCTAGTTTTGTATGTCTAGTTAACACAAACAAGTGTTTTCATTTTGAAAAAGGGCAAAGGGTGCTAGATTAGACGGAGGAGATACGTTCAATGGTCATGTCCCATTTTAATCTCCATCATCCAACAATAAAGTGGTCCAATTGTTAATGCCTAGCCTTAAAGCCAACGTGGTACCTGTTCAAGAGAAAGGCAGATGCAATTGTAGGCTTGGTAACTATTTAGAGATAGAGGGATACGTAATCACAAACTAAAATCTTTGTGGGAAATACAGGGTCTACTATAGTGATTGTTTAAGTGCATCAATCTGCACAAACGTCAGCTCTCACGGGAGGTTCTTGTAGTGCCAAATCTTCTAAAAAACCAATCGAATGAAGATTAAGGAAACTAGGAAAACGAAAACAGGCTAGAGAAACGAAGTGAGGTCCAAATAAAATTGCCATGGAGATTTAAGTGGAAGGGTTCATGCAATGTCTATCTACTACGAGTTTTACTACTTCTTAAATGACATCACTTAAAAAAAAAGAGGATTTTCCGGTTTGTCATTACCCAAACTTAGTAATAAAGAAGTTAAGTTCTTTAATAGCTTTTTATAATAATAATTTAAATAGGGTTTTCTTATTTGCATTACCCAAAATTAGTAATAAAGTTTTTAAGTTTTTTTATAGTTTTAATAATAATAATTTATTTTTGAAGTCATAGTTTGTGATAATAAAAAAATTATGCTTTTTTATTTTTAAAATATTTTCAAAGTTTAACAATAATAATAATATTTTTTAATATATTTACTAGTTTTCTTAGAAATTGAAACTATAGTCTTAAAAAAAACTAGAAAACTATCTACTATTTTTAAAACTAAATCCCTTCATACATATCTTCACTTCTACTAGGTTGGAAACACAAGTCAGTCTCGACTCTCATAGCTTGGATATACCATCTGCCATCTAATTTCGAGTAGTACGATGATACCCATCAGCGTTCTCCATCCACCTCTATTAATGTGGATGTGCTAGTTGTAACTCATTTCGAAGTTCCTACTTAAAAAGTCTAGGTCAGTATGGAATGGGTGCATATAATTCACAACTTTAAACCATTGTAAAACCAATGCAACCCTAACTATCCTAATAAATCTAAACAAAATGCATTATTCCCAATGGGCATATTAAATCTAAACAAAATGCATTATTTCCAATGGGCATATTACAATTCCAATCCATAACTTCTTTTTATTTTGTATTTAAATTTAAACTCTTTTCAACAAAAATAACCATTCTTATTCTCTTCTTATAATATAAGATCCACAGTATGCTTGTGTATATTTCCTTGTATCTTCTTTGTGATTGGACCAAAGCCTCTACCAATTTATGAAACAATTTTATGGTGCATTATGCAAGTCAAAGCTTTCTTTCGAACTAATCCTAAGTTGCATGAAACAGGGAAACGAGGACAAGTTTCCAAAACAAGGACACGTTGGAAACGTGACCCCCAAAACTTTGGAAACGGGGAAATGTGTGTGTGTGTGTGTGTGTTTTAAATTAATAAATGAGTAAGGACATTTAAAAAAAGGAATGTGAAACATAAATCATAAATCGTACATGTTGGCGAATCATTGGCTATATTGGGATCCTATTCATCAATAGCAGCGTATGCCTCCCTCCTCGAGGTTCTAGCCCTTACCTCTAACTTGAATATCAAAGTTGATCCTCCATTGATCCTCCAAGGACACTAGTCAACAACTCAACACCCTACAATTTTGATGAAACTTCCTAAACCAACCGTTAAAATAAGACAGAAAAATCATCCCATGATTAATAAGGGTTTTGCTTGAATGAAGAGTACATTTTTATCAAGATCATGCCATAGGAGTTCAACAATCAACACCACCAACATCAAGGTACATACAGTGGTTGATGTGCTTGATTAAATGCCAATCCCACACCCTCATACAAGATAGAATCCAGTGGATAAATAATGAAAGATAAGGAGAATGTCACTTTTACTTTAAGAAAATAATATTAACATTTAATATTTACCAAATACTACTGCACAAGTTGATATTTTCTTATCAAACAAGCAATATTTTTTGGAAATGCAACATTACAAACCGCGTCCATACTGAAAACGTGTCCCAATACAGACAAAACATGTTTCCATCTCAAGAAACGCACTTGTCCGTACAAAAATGCATTTCCTCGCCATACAACACATTTCCACATTTCTAGCAGGAAACAAGTTGGGGATGTGGGGGGTCATGTTTCCTACATCTTATAACTAATCCTATATTAAATCTAAATAAATGTTAGCTAGGTTATAAACACATCGTGTTCAAGGTGCCCTCAAAATCGGTGTAACGAGTTGTAAATTTCTCAATGGATGCATCGCTAAGTAAATTGCATCAAATGAGATACAACATGATCATGCATTACCCATTATGCTATATTGATCGTAGGTAAATTGTTATCTTGAAGTTCAATTGCAAATAGTAAGTATGAGTGGATGCATCACTATCCAATATATCACCTTATTCTATCCATCAATATGTGGACAAGAAGCTATGACTTAGCATCCAATACAAGCCACAAAGAGGTCCAACAAACTCAAAAACTAACCATTAAATTAGAAGAGAGTAGAAATCCCCAAGAAATCAATTAATAGGACATTATTGAACAACAAACTTGCTCTTGTTAACCCGTGATAACTTTTTCATATGGCATAAGCTCTATTGTTTTTATCCAATCTTTCCAATACCTTCTCAACATTAACATTCTCTAAGGTCTACAAAAACTAGGAAGGTACTACGGAAGGTACTTGCACTAGTGATGATTTCCCAATCTTTTTAGTATTCAACTTAGAAACATAAAGTGCAAGCCCTTTCATAAATCAAGTTAAAACTTTTGTAATGTTGCCTAATATAAATACCTCCACAAATTTGCTCAAGTCTCCCCTTGCAAATTTTACAACTCAAAAAGGGAAGAAAATCTACAACTTTGTTTGTAATAAGCTTTGGCAAAGCTTCTACAATCCAACATATGAAATATCATTTTTTGAAGTATCTACATAAAGTAAGTCATTAACGCATGACCAGTTCCCCAATAGAACTAATCTAAACGAGCAACTTCTCATGAATTTCAATAGCCCACTTAGCACTCATTGCAATGGGTGACGCTTGCAATGTCGAAAAAGTGGGAATGAGGCTAGCAAAATGAATAGCATAGCATCAATCATAACATTTGTTTACAATATTTTTCTCATTTAATTACTAGCTAAGTTACCAAAAACATCTAGGAAAAGGGGGGACACATCTTTCCCCATTTCAAAAATTGAAACAAACAGTGTATGGTTTAGAAACCATACTAGAATGTTTCCAAGACATAACAAAAAAATTAAAACATTTCCACTATTGTATATTAGTCCTTTCAAACAATTTCAACATGATCCTAAGACATTTCCTAATTTTCTTAATCGTTTCAACTACTATAGGGCAAGTTTCCAACCATTAAAAAGTTACATAAAAAAACAAATAAATAACCCAAAAGGCAAACTATGATACCCTAACCCTAAATTGAGCCTCAAAACTTAGAAACAAGGCCTCAAAGCTTATAAATCAAGACCAAAACCCTGAGCCTAGGAATGATAATCAAAATTTTTATGACTCATGCTTTTAATTTTTTTCTCGATGTATTTTACCAAAAATTATCAAGGCTTCCTCTTGGTTAAAAAAACCATTGATCTTCAAGCATTTTACGACATCAAATGCTTGTCTACTATAGTGTTTGCACCAATTCCTTAGCATTGTTAAAATAAAACCCAAAGAAGTACATATGTGATAAAACAACTTGCATCTTAAAAGATGGAGGCAATTTCAGTCATACAAAACAACAAACTACATTTATAAAGGGTTACATGGATTATCACTTATAAGTTATTTCCAATAATCTTTCAACATGCTTTACAGTTTTTCTTTTTATTTTTTGAACCAACACTAACTCTTTAGCAATGGAATAAATTAGGTCATAAGCCAAGAGTTCATTTTTGTTCAAAAAATGAAAAGAAAAAATGTACATTCTCTTGCCCCTAGCCTGATTTTGGAGAAAAGTACGTGATGCCACACTTAGCAAATTATCCATATAATATACATGAGATTTTTAATATTATTTCCAGCATTTTTTTCAATATACCCATTAAAGGTAAACAACATATCCAAGAGAGTCAATGGTGTCTAGAGATAATGCTATAGCATTTAGTGCAATATTGCATGGCATCAAACTTTTCATCATATCAATCTCAACACATGAGCCCACTTATTTATACTTGAGGGCCTAAACAATCTCTTTGAAACATGGTTGATAAAGTCATGGATTAAGCCAACTTTGATCATCTAAGTCGATTCCAAATGAGTACACAAACCAATGAATTTAGACCCTTTATGCATCAGTTAGTCAAACAACCCTCCCAACCCTCCCAACACTAGTTGACTGTCAAATCAATAGTTGACATGATCTTGATTAAACACTTGATGGCACCCAAAATAGAATACTTCAAAAAAGTTGGATCCATTACATTTGCCATTTCCCCGTTGTATCGAATCCAACATTTCTGAAAATTCGTTGTGTTCATTCCTCACCCTCCACCCCCCTCATTTCACAATCATATGCTCAATATCAAAATGAATGAGTTATTAATGGGTATTACATCTCGGATTTCTCAGTTTCTCAATTCTTATACACAAGTTGAGTACAAGTGATTTTGAGGTGCCCTGCCTAGCACAAGTACCTGAAGTTCAATTTCAAAGAAAATATCACCTTGGAAAATTTTAGTTTCCTCTTTTGTCCTATTATGAACAAAAGTCAAGATAGATACCATTCCATTAGTACACNTGAAGTTCAATTTCAAAGAAAATATCACCTTGGAAAATTTTAGTTTCCTCTTTTGTCCTATTATGAACAAAAGTCAAGATAGATACCATTCCATTAGTACCCCTGCCATTCTTGAAACCATGTTATAAAGTCGCAACATCTCCGCATGGGATAGTAATAAAATGTGGAGGAAATTCCCATTTGTAGAAGTTGTTCTACTTCAACCTACAAAAGAAGTTGATATTTGACAAATTCCAAGCATATGCACTAAGCGTAGGCACCCACTGACCACAAATATTTTCATCCGTCCAACTCAGCAACCCCAACTTACTGGGCAACTTATTGGAATCTTTTTTAGTGTATATCCGGTCTTTATAAGCATGCCTTGTGTATATCCAATATTGACTGAATTTTAACATGATATGTGTTTCTCATGATTGTAGTAACGTGTCGGAGATAACTATGGTAGAGATTTCTCAACCTCAAAATACATAAAATTGCATGGATTCTACTTTCTCCTAACATATGCCTAATGCCCATCACTTGGTAGCAGTGTGATTCCCATTATATCTCTGCATTTTGCACACAATTCATAATAAATCAGCTCTTTCTCAATAATTCATCATTTTACAGGTACTTACTACTGGGATTATATCATTCTGTACTCTCTATTCTTGCTCCATTTAGCATGCTACAAGTGGTATCAGAGAATAGTGCACGTACCGTATGACCAAAAGCCCATGCCTCCATGCAAGGTTGGACTTTGGAGCTAACTTGCTAAGCATATGACACATACCTGGTGTTAATGGTACAGATGTGCTTGTAATCATGGAATATGTTTCCGATGACTGCACTATTCGGTCAGTGCAAAAGAAATTTAAATGCAGTAAGGACGAACTTGTAAACAAAACTTGGTCTAGTTCAATTTTCATAAGAATGTAAACGTGCAACATGCTCTGAGCATACGCGATGATGGCTTGGGTTCGAAACCCCATTCATCTGTACACGCGAGAAACTGCAGAGATGGAGCAAAAGACTCAGCTTAACTCAAGTGCAAATAGTCCCGTCAACAAGGAAGCACAAGTTGCTTATGTCCAACATGCACCTGGAACAGACTGGAGACTTCGCTCATCCAACCTCAAGCAAATTTACTCTCTTAAGACACGCCGAATGTGACTAACTAATTTCATTTGGCATATGCTTGAATAGTAACTGATGTTTACTATGAGAAGTCCGAGGTCGAAATCTCGTCAATAATACCTTTCACGCCATTCTCTACTGTAATGCCAGGAAAATATATTAACATCAACTTCGACACTTCAATAGCGAGTCGAGGGGGAGAACAGTTGTAATTTTCTTAAGAATGTCAGCGTCTGTGAAGAATTACAAGCTCCGGTGAGTTCATTTTACTACCACGAAACCTAATGCCAGAGGTATGTTTGAGCATCATGGGAGGGGGGTTCGAACTCGAACCACGGGATGTTTGTAAAAAACTTGTTTACTGGATTTCAAATGAATGAATGAACGAAAGAATGAAGGGGAATGGCTAATGCGGTGCATTCAAATTCAATTACCCGTAAATGCGGCGCTGCTCCATGTCAATCGAAAGGCAGAGCTTCTGGTGACGGACAACAGCGGGGAGAATCGCGGTGGAGGCATTGCTGGTGCTACCCTTCTGGTCCTCGTTGTTCTTCTGCTTCCGTGGTTTCGCCATGATGATGGTGCTCGTTTACATGCCCTGCCGTGCCCTGCCCTGATCTGCTCAAACCCTCCGAGAAATTGAATGAAAGAAATAAATATTGAAGAGGAATCGGAGTTGGATTCTTTCAAAACCTCGCCTGAGTCACCTCCACTTCGCCTGGGTAGTTGGTTTGCTATACATAACTAGGCAGGCAGGCGAAGAAGAAGACAAGCAACAGAAGAAATGGGGCGGAAATATCCTGATGCTGTTAGTCCTGTGCCCCTTTTATAATAAGAGTTTCCTTTCATGCCGAAGGGCAGCGATGACTGGTGGAGGTTATATAGGGTCGTTCAAAGGGGGAAGAGCAGGGAACCCGAGTTACGACTAAACTAACCCAACCCTGGTTTGGTTTTTAAGGCGTGGTTTGTGGTGTGGGTTAGAGTCCACGTGGCATGTATACAAATGAATGGCCACTGAATTCACCCTTGAGCTCAAACGAATGTCCATTTAAATATTATTATTCATCCGTTCAAAATTGATTGTTAGTTTTGGAAGCGGCACTCCACTGTCGGGATGCATTTTATATATGAAAGAAAAAAAAAATTAAAATGCGACTCCCACTTGGTAAGAAATGTTGGATGATAAAGTGATTTTGCATACATTTTCTTTATAGAGACGTGTGATTTTCATTCTAAACTATAAATTTTATTTTATAATAAACTAATTTCCATTTCTGTTCTTCACGTTTTGGTTTTTACTTGGACTTATTTCGAAGATGAAATGAATAAAATAAAATAAAAACTCAATTTCACTAATTTATTCAGATATTACGAAAAAAATTACAATTTCACTAATTTATTCATATATTAAGATTGATTATTTCAAGAAAAAAATTGTATTAAAAAAATATACAATTTGACTAATTTATTCAAATATTAATATTGATTATTTGGAGAAAAAAACTCTATTAATAAAATAATGAGGACAATTTTACTTTCTTGGTTGAAGAGGAGTTTTGTTTTTTTTTGTTTTTTTGGGCTCCAAGAACATTTTTAAATTTTTTTGACAGTGTTGAACCTTTGGTTCACGCAGTTTGCAGGTGGATCGGTTGCCGGAGGATAAGCTCTGGCTCTCCTTTGTTGGTGTGTGTGTATTGCATGTGATCTCCATTCTGGTTGTATCTCGTGGGTGTTGTTGATCTTCTGGTCTTCGTGAGACATTGCTCCAAGGAGATTCATACTCTCGTGAGGCTCTCATTGCTGGGATCGGTGTGCATTTGTGCTAAGACGGTGTGCAACCACCTCTCTGTTGTTTGGGTGCTGCTCTTGGTGGAGTCTTCCCTCATTGAATCGGTGATGTTTTTGTTAGCCTCGGTGATGTTTTTGTTAGCCTCGATGCTATTCTTTATTCTTTGATTTGGGATTTGGGAGTTTTATGCCCTTGATTTCTCTGTAGCATAAGTGTTCTGAGAGTCATGGTTGATGGAGGGGGTTCCTCCCCTCCCCCTGAACTCACAACTTTCAGGAGACTGGTAGCAACAAGCAACAACAGGAAGCCCTCTCAGAATCAGCAGCCTTTTGTCAAGAAACTAGACAATATTCCCTCGATGGATCTACCTGCAGAACAACCATGTCGAACAACTATGAATATTGCAGATCGAGGTCTGATTGGCCAGTTTACTGGTCTTTGGCCATCTCCCAAGGCAATTGAAGGGTGGGTTCAAATAAACTGGAAACCTCTCATCTTATAAGGCATTCGAAGCAACCTGATAGGTAAAGGATATTATGGTTTTCTTTTTGAAAACTCACAAGATAGAGATTTAATTTTTAGGAATGGGTCATATTTCATGGGTCCTCAAGGGCTTTACCTGAATAAGTGGACTCCAGATTTTGATCTGAATCAAGATGTCCCTTCTGTTGTTCCTGTATGGGTTAGACTGCCACATCTTCCTCTTCATTGTTGGAACTCGGAGTCTCTTGAAGCTATAGGAAATACTTTGGGGAAGTATATTGATAGGGTTGAAAGAAGAGGACAATACACTTGTGCTCGAATATGTGTTGAAGTGGACATGGAGGTAGGGCTTCCTGAAGCTATTAAGTTGCCAATAACATATTGGTCTCATGTGCAGGAGCTTGATTATGAGCAATTGTCGTTTAAGTGTCGACATTGTCATGGCTACGGGCATTTTGCCAGATCATGCAAGAAGAAAGATGATGAAGAAGACACCAAAGAAAGGGAGAACAATGGACACAAGTTCAACAAAGCAAGGAAATATTTCAAAGGGAAACAAAGCAAAAATGGGGTCAGGTAGTAATCCCACCGGACCAAAACAGCATGAAACTGGAACAGCTATGAAGGGAGTAATAACTCAAAACAATTCAAAGTTCTAAACATCCCTGATGAACAACCTTCAGTAACTGGAACAACTATGAAGGAAGTAACATCCCAAAATAATTTTGATATTCTTAGCATCCCTGAAGAGTTACCTTCAATTCTTGAAGAGGGAGAAGTTCCCCAAACTTTTGATCAGTCTTGAGAAGAAAACAGAGCATTAGCTGAAACAAATCTTGGCTACCCTGCTAAGGGATACTCTCCAACATATGCAGAAATGACAAAAAAAAGAAAACCATGGGAAAACTCTGCCTCATGTGAAGAAGATTCAATTGAGAGGTCCTCAAAAAAAGGACGCAAATCTCTCAAGAAGATTCGGGAGGAAGAAGTTGAACACCTGAAGATGCAAGGAAGGCAAGCTACTATCAAGATGTCAATTGCCAGGAATACCAGGGCTAGACCTTCAAAAGGAGGCCCTCTTCCTTCTGCCAATCTTAAATAATGAACATGGTCTCTTAGAATTGCAGAGGGCTTGGAAATTCATCGAAAGTGGAAGCTGTAAAAGATCTCATAAGTATGGCTTCTCCAGATGTTCTTCTACTCCAAGAGACAAAAATAGATAAGGACACCCTTCTCTCCTTAAGTAAAAAGAGTTGGAATAAAAATGTTGGGTTGGTTGTGAGTGCTCATGGTTCTGAAGGTGGAATTGCCCTTGTGGTCAGAGAACCTTTTCTCTCTGTCAAACTCTCATATAACGTAGCATTGGATTTTTTCTGAACTACACCATCTTCCAAGCATGGCTTCTTTTGCTTTGTTCAATCTCTACATTACTGTTAACTTCTAGGAGAAATGAGAATGTTGGAATTCTCTGAATGATTTTATTGCTGCAAGTTCCCTTACAAATATTATGATTGCTAGCGATTTAAATATCGCGCTGGATTCTAAAGAAAAGAAAGGAGGAATCTGTGGGAGAGATCCCATGCTCAAAATTGTGGAGAATTTATTTACATTTTGGGATTTGATCAATTTTAAACCTAAAAAACGCAGATTTACATGGACGAATAATCGAATTGGTGCAGCTAATATCTCTGCCAAGCTGGACCGTTTTCTAGTTCAGAGTTCTCTGTTGATGGAAAAAATATTATCATCTCCTTTAGCATTTTGCCAAAGCTTGCCTCAAACCATAAACCAATTTTGTTGCACCTAGAAGAGGAAGAGGATCTCGGTCCCATTCCCTTCTGGTTCAGTCCTCTGTGGATTGGCAGAGACGGGTTTATGAACATTATCTCCAAGGCATGGGATCTTCCAGTCTTTGGATCATCGAACTTTGTGTGGGAGAGGAAACTCAAAAACACTAAAGTTGTGTTAAAGGAATGGATCAATCTCTCTCAGACAAATCCAATCAGTGAAATAAAAGAGGTTCTGGAAAAACTGGAATAAATCCAATTGGAAATGGATGAATCAAAAATTACCTCTTCCATGTTGGAAAAAGAGCAACAAGCTCGGTTTAATTCCTTTCGTGCATCCAGACAAGAAGATAAATATTGGATATTGAAGTCATGTAGCACTTGGCTAAAAGCAGAAGATCGAAATACATCCTTTTTTCACAAACAATACAGAGCTAGACTTTATCAAAATCATATCTCGAAAATTACCTCTTTGTCTAGTCTTACTTGTTAGATTTTTATCATTTAAGGTAGCATTATATTAGGATCTTTAACTGAGAGAATAACAAGCACAACAATCAAACACAAGAGACAATGAACACAATGTTTTTCCTCGAGGAAACCATAAATGGAGAAAATGCCGCAACTTCCTCGGATATAGAATCAACACCAAAAGTAAAACCCCAAAACAGTAAGATGATCTCCCGACAGCAGTAGCTTCTTTCTTTCTAGCCCCAACAACTTCTTCTTCCTCAGCTATGCGCTACAACTGAGTGTGAGTGAGTGTGTGATAAATAGAGAGGCTCGCTCTCTATTTATACTAATTCCTGACTTGACAATAACTCACTAGGGCCGACTTCTCTAGGAGAGTCTAATAACCCTAGGGCCCCGAAATTGCGGGAACTTTAACCCTTAAACAATAGGAGGGTTACCCACAATGACTTGACATGACTTGTTTACATTATTGAATCTCCCGATAGGAACATCGGGGCATGACATGACTCAAATACATTACAAACACTTCCCGAAATAAACATCGGGGTACAAGACATAAGATATACAAGTGAATACATTCCAAAGTTACAAATACATCAACACTCCCTCTTAAATAGGAAGGTATTCTCTTGACACAATTTATCAGCATGGGTCTTCTTCTCTGTATCATCTCGATCATTAATGAGTTCTCATCATCTTCATCTTGATCTAGATCATCACTACTGGATCATCTCTACTGGATCATCATCACTCGATCTGGATCATCACTAGGTCATCATCATGGGTGTTATCTCTTGATTCTTCTCATCATAGGAAGTTCTACAGAGCCAACCCTTTTTCATGCTAGATGTACATCTATAGAGCCAGTCCTTTTTCATAGTGGATGTATCATCATAGAGCTAGTCCTTTTTCATACTAGATGTGGCATCTACACAGAGCCAGTCCTTTTTCATACTGGATGAGTCTTCACAGAGCTAGTCCTTTTTCATACTAGATGTGGGATCTACACAGAACTAGTCATTTTTCATACTAGATGTGTCTTCATAGAGCCAGCCCTTTTTCATGTTGGATGTGGGATCTACATACATCTGACAATGGAAGGAACCAATCCTCTCACCATGTCACAACTCTTACATCCGCCCATGGAAGGAACCAATCCTCTCACCATGTCGAAAGGGCACAACACTTACATCTGACCACGGAAGGAACCAATCCTCTCACCATGTCGGAAGGGCACAACACTTACATCTGACCATGGAAGGAACCAATCCTCTCACCATGTCAGAAGGGCTCATCACGGACTCATCACTTCCTCTTGGGAGTAATATCAATCAGGAGAACACCAAGCTTCTCCCTGAAGTACTCAAACTTCACCCTAGCCAATGGCTTAGTCAACACATCAGCTGTCTGTTCGTCCGTCACAACATACTGGAGGTTCACTGCTCTTCTCTGCACCATATCCCTGATATAGTGATACTTGATCTCGATATGCTTCGACTTGTCATGGAACACCGGGTTCTCCGACAACTTCATACAACTCTAGTTGTTGCAATATATACAAGTAGCATCTAACTGGAGATCAAATAAATCAGACAGTAGCTTCCTCAGCCATACTGCCTCACACCTAGCTGAACAAGCTGCAACATACTCTGCTTCAGCTGTACTCAGTGCCACACAGGATTGCTTCCTGCTAAACCAAGAGATCACACCTGATCCCATACTGAAGCATCACGCTGAAGTGCTCTTCTTATCAATGGCACTGCCTACCCAATCTAAATCAACATAACCCTCCAAGTTAATTTTTTGATTAGCCTTATACTTGAGCCCATAATCAACTATACCCTTCAGGTACCTCAGAATATGCTTTGCAGCAATCAAGTGAACATGTCTCGAATCTGTCAGGAACTGGCTCAAGGTGTTCATAGCAAAGCAAATATCTAGTCTCGTATTCATTAAGTACATCAAGGACCCGATCATCTGACAATACATCATGGCATCAACAGACTCAGATGAAGCATCACTCAATAACTTTAGGTTCGATGTCGTAGGTGTGGTTAAGGCCTTATAGTCCATCATCCCAAATCTCTTCAGGATCTCTACTGCATACTTCCCTTGTCCAAGGAAGATTCCATCTGCATTCTGCCACACCTCCATGCCTAGAAAATAATGCATCATACCCAAGTCCTTCATCTCGAACTCGGCAGCAAGCTTTCTCTTCGTATCAGCAATCAACCCATCCATACCTGTTACAAACAGATCATCTACATACAATAGGAGCATTACTGGGTTGCCATCTTCAACCTTGTAGTAAAGGTTGGAATCTGCTTTACTCTTGGTAAAGCCCAAACTAGATAGAAAGATATCAATTATGTCGTACCATGTCCTAGGTGCCTATTTCAAATCGTACAAGGCTTTCTTCAATCTACACACATGAGACTCCCTATCATGTGTCTCAAAACTGAGTGGTTGCTCCACACACACTTCCTCTTCTACTACACCATTCAAGAAAGCAGTCTTGACATCCATCTGGGGTATCTTCCATTTCATCACTACAGCCAGAGCAAGTATTGATCTGATGGAAGTGTATCTGGATACAGGTGCAAAAGTTTCTTCATAATCTATTTCTTCTTTCTAGGAGAAGCCACGAGCCACGAATCTTGCTTTATATTTTTCTATGCTGCCATCTGCAGCATGCTTGATCTTGTAGATCCATTTGGAAGTCACTACAGACTTCCCCTCAGGTCTTCGGACAACATCCCAAACATCATTCTTCATGATCGATTGGTACTCTTCGATCATAGCATCCTTCCATTCTTTTTTTTATGTTGCTTCTTCATAGTTGGAAGGTTCTTTATCAATGAAATCACATAATAAGGCTACATAACTGGAACAGGACCTGGTTCTTTTCCTTTCTCTATGTGATTCTTCTGGAGCCCCATATATTTCTGCACCTTGGATAACTTCTCGTACCCAAGCAGGTTTCCTCTTGTGATGATTCTTCTCCTGAGGTGGATCTACAGGTTCTTGAGGTTCTTCTATTTCTTGATCTTCTTCTTGATATTCTTCGTTCATGGTTGTGTCATGAATTATAGGTGCTTCTATTTCTTTAGGTTCTTCAGCAGGTCTCTTTCTAGATTTGTTGTAAGCTGAGTCTTCGTCAAAAGTCACATCCCTACTGATGTCGATCTTCTTGAATCCTGGGAAGTATATTCTGTAAGCCTTCGAGCTTTCATAGTATCCCACAAATATACCCTTCCTTCCTGAAGGATCTAACTTTGTCCTCTTTTCTTTCGGAATGTGTATGTACACTGGACAACCGAATATTTTGAGATGGTTGACTTCTGGTTTCTTACCAAAAAATAGTTCTTCAGGTGTCTTATTCTTGAGTACTCTGTGTGGAGTACAGTTCTGTACATACACCGTTGTTCTTGTAGGTTATGCCCATAGATGCATGGGAAGATCTTGATCATGAAGCATGGCCCTTGCAACTTCCATGATCGTTCTATTCTTCCTTTTTGCAACTCCATTATGTTGTGGATTATATGGAGTGGTTAACTCCCTCTTAATCCCTGAATCTTTGCATAAGTCTTTGAATTCATTCGAAGTGAATTCTCTGCCACTATCTGATCGAAAAATCTTGATCTTCTTTTCTGTGTGGTTCTCGATCAAGGCTTTGAATTCCTTGAACTTGTTGAATACTTTATCTTTATTCTTCATAAAGTGTATCCATGTCTTCCTAGAAAAATCATCAATAAAAGAAACATAGTATACATACCCGCTTAATGAACTGGATGACATCGGACCGCATACATCGGAGTGGATGATTTCCAAGATTCCTTTTGCCTTGCTCTCACTACTTGGAAATGTCTTCTTTGTGTTCTTTCCTTTTGCACATCCTTTGCAAACACCATCATGTTGATCCAAAAGGATATTGGTGGCCACCCACCTATTCCTCTTGGACCCCCACCACTGTTTCTTTCAGTTTTCTATTTTCCTTAATTGTAGCGCATGTTACTATTTTTGGCAGTTTTCGGGTCCTAAACTTTCGGAGCCGTTTTGAGGCCCTAAACAACGTTTTTTTGGCATCAAATGGTCACGTAAATATGAGTCCATTCCAGTCTTAATATTTATTGTTTATGGATGTAGTCCTTAAACAGATATTTCTAACGATGTATCATGCGCGTCAAACGGAGGTAGTATGCTAAAGTTACGACCCTAGGAAATTGATGTACCAAGTTATCCAACGGGGCCCACATTAAGGCGTTTCACCTTCTAGGGTTAGGTTTTTGGATGTGTAGTGTTTTCATTGTTTCTCAATAATATATAGGCCTTTGAGCCTCATTGTAACAGAGAGTTCAGAGGCATGTAGCCGCCACATCTCTTCTCAGAGATAAGCTACCAACACTCTAGCTAGTTTATTTCCATTCTATATGTAAACAAGTTTCAGTTATTAATTAATGAAATGAAGTGTTATTTCTGCTGCATATTTGTTTCCATGGTTATTTGTGTATTCTGTTGCGTTCCTGCATAAATCCGGATCACATGTTTTGTCTGCATTTCTGGAAGACCTTCAACAGCTTTGCTTGCAAGTGGTAGTGCCCTATAATGCACATGTGCAAGCCTTCTATGCCAAAGTTCATTTGGTTCTACTAAGTCATGAACCAAAGCTTGTTCTGGTTGGCCCCTCAATTTGTATAGACCTCCTTCTTGTTCCCCAATCACTATTGCATCGTCAAAAGTCTTTCCCTTTGGCCACATAAGAACTTGGCCATCTACAAAAGCAACCCTCATTCCTTTTGCATCCAATGCAAATATGGAGAGGAGGTTCTTCTTTAGTCCTGGTACAAACAATACATTTTTCATCTTCATAGACTTTCCAGAGTCTAGCTTATAGGAGGATTCACCACTACCTTTTATTGGATACTGGTAGTCATCCCCAAGTTTCACCTTGTGAGGTGACTCATGTTCAGATAGTTTCACAAATGATTCTTTGAATCCCGTCATATGTTTGAAAGCACCACTGTCTATAAGCCAATCATTGCTTCCATGTGAGATAGTTCCCGTGAGAGCGAAGATCAACACATATTCTTCATCACTGGAAGAATCATCACTTTCTTGTCTGATTCTCTTTGTGGAAGGTTCATCATCCTTTGTAGCATGAGCATGATGTCTTCTCTTGTTTCCCTTTTTCTTCTTTGAGTTCCCTTTGTTAGAGCAGTATTTGGATATGTGACCTTTCTCATCACATGTTTAACATCTAGTAGTAGACAGATCTCTTCTAGAGTGTGAAATCTTACCTTTGGAGTGATGATGGTCCCTTCTGGTTTTCTTGGTGTGGGCTGTGAGAGCTTGATCTTCACTTCCCATCTTTTCGTCTTGAGCTGCTATCCGAGCTTCTTCTTGAGAGCATTCTTCCCATAGTCTGCTGAACTTGACTAACTTCTTTTTGGCACAGATCCCTTGAATGAAAGAGTCCCATGCCCTAGGTAGACCATTCAAGGTGGTCATCACAATCTCTGCATTTTCCACTTCTTCATCTACTGCTTCCAGCTGTTCCTTGATCTAAGATACCCTTGTAAAGTAAGACTGGATGGTCTTTGCATTTTGGATCTTTACATTCTTCAATTGGTTTCTCAAAGTCATCTTCCAGTTTATGTTCTTCCCTTCAAACAGTTTGGTTAGGGCATCAAACATAGCTTTAGGTATCTTTAGGGAGGACACCTGTGGTATGAGGTGATCCTTTATTGAATCAGCAATAATCCTCTTAGCCATAACCAACTTCTTCTTGTGTAAGGCCTTAGCCTCATCTCCCTCTGGAACTGGAACCTCCTCATTCATATAGGAGTCCA
The DNA here is from genome assembly GCA_001517045.1 of Pseudotsuga menziesii. NCBI lineage: Eukaryota > Viridiplantae > Streptophyta > Pinopsida > Pinales > Pinaceae > Pseudotsuga > Pseudotsuga menziesii. Next base: position 8,306 of record LPNX010101020.1, on the reverse strand, counting down.
ACTCATTTTCTTCCAGGACCAGGGAGATCCTATACTTCTAGGCTCGGAAGTTATCAGCTCCCTCAAGCTTTTCATCAAACTTGGTATGATGAGACATCTTAACTGAGAACCTAAAACGGAGATACAAAAAATTTATATCTTACTAGGTCAAGATGTCAGATCTGGATTTGGAGCTGAAATTCTGCAGTGCTGGTTCAGGAGCAGATTAGGGTTTGACTTTCCTGGAGTTCTGTCCAACCAAATGCTTTGATCTTGATCTCTAAACTTTGATTTTCAGGAGGAGATCAATCCAGGCCTGGGCTCACTCAAAAATTCCACTTCTATGGAAAGCCCTAATTTTCGGCAGTAGTGTCGGGTCCAAAACTGAAAAAGCTCAGAATCAGATTCTGCTTCGACAGAAAGATGCGCCCTTGGGAGGAGAGTCAGCCCAACCTTCTTTTGCTGAAAATCTGTGGAGAGAGATCCAAAAAGTAGGCAGCCCTAGTTCCCGCAGCTGCATAGTGTCTTCTTCTCAAGTTAGCTCTGATACCATGTTAGATTTTTATCATTTAAGCTAGCATTATATTAGGATCTTTAACTGAGAGAATAACAAGCACAACAATCAAACACAAGAGTCAATGAACACAATGTTTTTCCTCGGGGAAACCATAAATGGAGAAAACCTTGCAACTTCCTCAGAGATAGAATCAACATCAAAGTAAAACCCCAAAATAGTAAGATGATCTCCTGACAGCAGTAGCCTCTTTCTTTCTAGCCCCAACAACTTCTTCTTCCTCATCTATGCGCTACAACTGAGTGTGAGTGAGTGTGTGATAAATAGAGAGGCTCACTCTTTATTTATACTAATTCCTGACTTGACAATAACTCACTAGGGCCGACTTCTCTAGGAGAGTCTAATAACCCTAGGGCCCCGGAACTGCGGGGACTTTAACCCTTGAACAATAGGAGGGTTACCCACAATGACTTGACATGACTTGTTTACATTATTGAATCTCCCGATAGGAACATCGGGGCATGACATGACTCAAATACATTACAGACACTTCCCGAAATAAACATCGGGGTACAAGACATAAGATATATAAGTGAATACATTCCGAAGTTACAAATACATCAACATTACTATTAACGGATTTTCTCAAATCAAACAAGTTGTTGAAATACATTTCCAGAACTTGTACAAAGAAGATGGATTCATTGATTTGGATTTAACATTTGAATGTTTGACTAATATCCCTTATTTGGTGAGGGATGAGGAAAATGAAGAGTTAATGAAGCCTTTTTTGAAGAAAGATATCATAGATGTTATTTGGTCTATGGGGTCGGATAAAGCCCCAGGGCCTTATGGTTTCTCTTTTCATTTTTACAGAGTTTGCTGGTCTATAATCAGGAAAGATTTTCTTCGTATGATCAAAGATTTCTAGTTAAAAGCCAAAGTGGGTGGATGCACCAACTCCACTTTCCTGACACTTATCCCTAAAGAAGTTAATCCTTCTTCTTTTGATTGATTCAGACCAATTTCACTTTGTAATGCTTCTTATAAAATATTCTCTAAACTTTTAGCTAACAGGCTCAAAACCATGCTTGGGAAGTTGATTTGACCTTTTCAAGGAGGGTTTGTAAAAGGGAGGCATATTCTGGACAATGTGAACCAAGTTCGAGAAGCCATGCATTCTAGTTTCCAAAGAAAGGAGAATGGCATGCTAATTAAACTCGATACGACAAATGCCTTTGATAGGGTAAATCTATCTTTTCTTTTTTCAGTTCTCTGTTCTTTTGGTTTTTGCCCTACTTTCATAAAATTGATAAAAGCTTGTATTGATAAGCCATGGATAGTGCCACTGGTTAATGGCGGACCAACAAACTTATTTCAAGCTTCGACGGGTCTTCGACGGGGCTTCCCTCTCTCGCGATTAATGTACATTCTAATGGTTAATGCTTTGAGTATAAATTTAACTGTAGGGAAAATGAAGGGATTATCCCGGGCATTCACCCAACTAGTGGTGTTGAAGCTATCAACCATGCTCTCTTTGTGGATGACGCCTTGCTTCTGGGAGGGGATTCTCTCAAAATGGCAAGAGTTTTGCAGAAACCATGCACCATTTTTGTATTATTTCAGATTCTCTTATTAAAAAACGTAAAAGCGTTGTGTATGGCAGGAATGTAGATCAATCAATTGTTGCAAACATCTCTCAGATTTTAGGCTTTGAAGGATTTTCTAGTTAGGAAAACGTTAAGTATTTGGGACTCCCTTTAACCTTGGGAAAAAACAACCCTTCTCTTTGGTTGGAAATTATTGGCAAGATAAAATAAAAGATTCCCTCATGGGGGGGCCATTGGATCACGAAGGTAGGGAAGCTTACTTTGATTAAGTCAACTCTCTCAGCTCTTCCTATTTACCAATCTTCTCTTCTCCTGGCCCCTAAATCAATTATGGATCAGATCTCCAAATTGACCAGGGATTTCCTCTGAAGAGGGGGAAAAGGAAATCATAACCGAATGTATTTGGTCAAATGGGATGTTGTTAAAAGACCTATATTAGAAGGTGGATTGCAAATCAAAGATCCGGAATTGGTTAATTTAGCTATGGGAGGCAAATTACTATGGCATCTCTTCTCAGATAAAAAGCATCCAGTCAGTCAAATTTTCTAGAAGAAACATCTTAAAGGAGGATCTTTCATAAATCTTCAGATGTCAAACTCTCCCAAAGGTTCTATTTCATGGAATCTTTGCAGAAAAGGACTTGACTTCTTTACCAAGCATCTCTTTTGTATTCTAGGAAATGGCAAAAACACGCTCCCACGGGATGATAAAATTAAAGGTAATGCCTCTCTCAACCCTGATTTATCCCTTACTGCGATCAAGCTCTAGTTGACGAGTAAAGGCATTTTAAGACTCTCGGATCTCGTTTCCTGGGACAACCATGGTAATTGGGATTCGTGGGTTCTCCCAGAACTTCCAGATTGTGTCGATCCCTCTCTACTCTTTGAAAAAAAAATGTTGTTGAACAAACTTTTTAGCAAAGCTCCCATCCATTGAACGTGCAAGGACGTGTGGGGTTGGGGTCCCACCGGCTCCTACTCAGCTGTGTGTGGCTTCGAGTCAGTGCAGAAGTTCGTTGGTTTCGCTCACAGTGCAACTTTATGGAATTTAGTATGGAAATCGCGCAGCTTACCAAAAATCATTTTTTTACGTGGACTCTTATGCACCAGAAAGTCTTAACTAGTGAGAACTTCTCAAAACGTGGCTTTTCTAGACCCTTCAGATGTTGTTTTTTCCCTTTAAGTTGTCGAAACTACAGCTCATCTCTTTGTTGGGTGCGATTTCACTAAGTATGGATACATTTCTTGCGTGGGCTGCCTTGTCTCTTTGCTCCTTCAAATTCTGAACCTGTTAATTTGTTTAAGATCTGGCAGTCAAGGTATCCGGGTCTTTTTTTAAGTAGTTATGAATGGAGGAAAATATGGCAAACTATTCTGAAATTTTTATAGCGGAAATTTTGGTTAGCTAGAAATGATTCGATATTTAACAGCAAAGTCATAAAGCCATAAATTATAGCAATAAAAGCTAAGGCTCTTCTTTTGGAAGTAGTTGGAAATGTTCAAATTGACCCCATCAAACTTGAAGCTGAGCATAAATGGCTTGGATCTCTGCTTGTGGACAAAATTTAGTCAGGTACGGGCAGACCTATTTTTTAAATCAAGTTGGAAGGTCAAAACGACGGAAGAGGAATTTTCAGATTGGTGGCAAAAGGAAAAAAAGTTTCAATCTTCTTCGATGGAGCATCAAAAGGAAATCCTGGGAAAGCTGGGGCAGGAGGATTGATTTTCTATCTAGGCGGAAGGCTCAAAACCAGTTTCATTTGGGGAGTTGGACAACTTACAAATAATCAAGCAGAGTTATTTGCACTGCTAAAAGCCTGTCAAATTGCAACGACAGCTAGTCATAAAAACATTCAAATATTTGGAGACTCAAAAATTATAATCCAAGCTCTAAATTCGGCTTCAAAGTTCATTAATCTCGGTTTGAATGTGACAATGCAAAGACTGCACTTCATTTTGATAGATTATGATTCTATCTCCTCCTATCACATTCTCCGTGACTTGAATAAGCTGGCAGATTACAAAGCAAATCAGGGCTGCCTTCTTCCACCCGGAATGTTAAGCTTGAATGACGGTCCTAGCGTGATGCATCATGTTCCTTAATTTTGAAATGAGAAGATTTGTAATCATTGAGTTGTATATTTCAGAATATTTGTATTTGGGTGAAGGCCCATCATTTCTTTATCAATAAATTAAAAATTAATCGTTTTGGTTAACAAAATAAAAATAAATAGTGAGTAATGTTTTTTATAATTTAAACATGTTTTATTATTATTATGGATTTAGTTTGGATGATTAAAGGAAGAAGTTGTTATTTTTTAATTTAGTTTCAAAAAAAATTAGGGTTGATTGGAGTATAAAAGGTATGAACAGTTTTTTTTTTTTTTTGTGTGTGTAAGGGTGGATAAGATGTTCAAAACATTTTTGTTTTATTTTTAGTTTATTTTAAACTCAGGGATGAGCTTAGTTGGTTGTTGCCTCAAACATTTGGTTAGTTTTGTTTTAACAAATGTCCAATTTAAATATTAATATGTGAGTGGCATTAGTATGCCATCATGGATTTATAAGAGATGGTATTCATAAATGTAGGTAAGCATATTTTTGTTTTTTTCAAAATATTTATGGAAAAAAATACTAAAAATTAAATAAAAAAATAAATCATATAAAACCTTTATATGATTAGAATAATGATTTTTTTGACAAAAACGGTTATATATTATAAATCAGAATTTAGAACAAGTAGCAAGATACAACAATCGGGGGAATAAGAGCTAAAAAGAGACTGACTTGTTGGCGACCTGCACGAGCTGGATCTGCGACCTGATCGAGGTAACTGAGATTTGGGAGGCACGTGAGGCTGGAGAACTGCGCCCTGCATGAGCTGGTCAGCCTTGGAGCGACCTGAACGAAGAATAGAAGGTAATCTGCATGCTGTCAGAAGAAGTTGGGCTCAAGCTGAGAACGTGAGAACCTGATCTGGACCGTGGTCTGCCAAGGGAGGCATTCTGGCCAATCTGGCAAAGCTGGAGGGCTAAAATGGGCTCTCCGATCATTGAGGATCGAGAT
>LPNX010101011.1:0-18258 GCA_001517045.1 Pseudotsuga menziesii | reverse complement strand
TGACATGTCTTGATTCCTACTCCTATCATGTTTATCTATTGAGGGATTTTACCAACTATATAAGGAGTGGTGCTTCAATGTCCTTTCAGGCCGCATGGTCTCATCACATGGCCACGTTTTGAGATTGGTTTTGAATTTGTGTGGCATAGATTGATGCAATATCGAAGTAATTAGTAAAGAAATAACTTCTAAATAATTCAATGTTTATGAGAAAAATGGTTTCAGTCTTTTCATAAAATGTATAGAGGTTCTATTCTAATTTAGTAAATGCAAACTTTAAATTCAAATTACCAATCCAATCAAAGGCATCTCCTAACAGGGCCTCTGGCCAACTATTTACAGATTACTTTTAAAAGAATGTATAGTCGAAAATTCATCTCCAGACTTCCTTAATGTTTGGGGAAGTCCAGAAGGATGTATATAAACATTCATCTTTATTGTAGAAGGGGCAGGAAGGAGTGATAATGCCAACTTTGGTTAGTGGGGCGTGAAGAGCGAATCCTTAATGGAGTAGGGACCAGGCAAAATTAAAAACCTTTTCTTATGTGTAACAAAGACTTTCTATATATTTTATCAGCCTATGCATCCAAGTCAAAATCTTGGAGTTCAGAGACCATTTTTTATTTGAAATTTCCTGAATTGGATATCTCTTACTCAACCATTGATAAGAACTAAAAAAGAAAAGATGTTGTGAAGCAGGTAGAGTAGAGAAGTGAGGTGCATTTTACAACATAGGGTACAAATGTGCTACAGTTATGTATTTGTTATCACATATATATTGCAGTTGGGCTACCATGGTGCAACATACAGATTGATCTCTTTATTTTTCCAAGCTATTCATTCACATGGAGTTTTAGCATGGATCATTACAGCGTCAGCCATTTCAGAGCCTTATATAGCAGTGTTTCCTTGCCAGGACTGAGATTTCCCTTACTATTGAGAGGATTTCAGTGGCGACCTAGTTCATTTGAGCAGAGCAATAGATCAAATATGGTACATAGTTATAGAGGGGCTTATCAGATGGAGACAGGTATATGGTGAGACATATATATTGTTCCTTGGTTTGTTTTTGCTCTGTGATATATATTAAACACTTAGGCTTGTTTTGTTAGGATGATCATGGTGACCTATGCTTATATTATATACTAATGCTTAAAACTTGTGTTGAGATTGATCAAAGAACCCAACGTTGAAGATTGTTGGTTATGCCATGCTTAACACAAATGTTAAACCTTAGTGTTATGTTGGTTCCATGTGTCACTTTCCCCCATCCATCCAGTCCATCCATTGTTTGAATTTTATCCCATGACTTGGGATTGACTAAGACTTGTAAGATTGAAGATCTTTTCCCCATCTTGACCCCTATGCATGATAGACTCCATATTTTTTGTGTCTTTGGTTATGAAGTATGTGGCTTGGCCAGTGTGGTTGGGTTCACCGGGTAGTTCTCTTTCTGTCCTTAAAACAAGTACTCCTCCCAACAGTGTTGCTAAACACGAAAGCATCGAAACGCATAAATGTTATATCTAAATGATGCAAACTTCAAAGTATAAATGTTTAAAAAGTAGTTAGTGGCCAAAGGGTTGAGCACTCATTCTTTGTATAATGTAAGGCTCATCTTCCCTCCACATGGGAAGCAGGGTGAGGCAAAACCGTTGAGGCTATGGATGCTCGTTGGCAGCAGGTCTAGGCCTTAGTAATTTATTGGAGCCCAGAAGGCTTTCCAGGGCACGTGCTTTTGTAGGCTGGCTACTATCTTATGTGAGAAATGAAATTTATTGAAAAGTTCAATGGTCAAAGGATGAGCACTCATTCATTGTATATCGTTCGGCTTATTTGCCCCTACAAGGCAACATGGTGAGACTAACCTGCAAAGGTTGTGTCTTTGTCAGTATTGGAGCCCAGAAGGCTTTCCAGGGAACCTTTTTTTGAAGGTTGACTAGTGTTCCAAATAAATGAAAAGGAAAATTGCTAGAGTCTGAAGGAAACGAGCCCAAGTACTTCATCTATTTGTGAGACACCGCCATCCCCTGTTACTATCTATCATGCACATGTCATTTTGGTTAAGTGTATTGGTTATCATTTAGAGAGATCACATGGTCAAAGTTAGTTATGAGTCATTCCCCTTTACCTTAGCCTTGTTTGTCACCTTCACCCAACACTAGCAAACTATTTAACCTTGTAAGCATGGCATACACAAGAGACTTCCAGAAGGTTCAATGATCCTTCAAAGGCATAGATATATCTTACTTATTATTATTATTGTCACCATGATTCTAAATGACATGACTGAAGTTGGGTTTTAATATATACCATTGGAGCATTTCTTACCGTGGATACATGCAGGTTTATATTGGTTTAGCATCTCACCTATAGTTTGGGTACTTTGACCTAGTCAACCCGCTTGACCAAGTCAAACACAGTTCCCAAGGTAGTGACTCAAAAAACAACAGTGCTTATATTTGTTCCAGACATGCCCAGGACCAATACTACGGTTTTAGTTTTCAGAGTTTGGCCTCAGATTGCACATTCAGTGATTATTATTAGTTTATTATTGACTAGATTTTATTATTACGACAATGATTTTGGTTCTCCTAGAGAATTATAGTGTTGTAGGGGGTATGAGTAGTCACTTATAGCATTCTTCTATGTCTCTAGATCCTCCAATATTAGAACCAATCCTCATGACCTATCAGAAGGACGTTAATTTATGCGGTAACACCCCTCAAAAAGTATCTTAGAACATTCTACTAGGGTTTATTTTCTATTGTTTGTCGTCTTAAGATAAAATTGGATTCTAACATTATGAATGATCACCATAGATAATTCTAGATCTGAAATGATCTGAGAGTAGAAAGGGCCTATACATTTTTCATGCCCTTGGACACCCTAAAACCTAAAGGAGCCTTTAGCTTGAACTAGTAGTCAGATAGTCAAAAGATTGTGTAGCTTCAAAGACTTCCAACTAGGCTTTCCATGTTTTCACTAGTAGTTATTGTTAACACCTTTATAGTAGTTGGACTACTACATTTTCTAGATCAGTTGTCCCAAGACAGAGTTGGTCCTTTACATGAGTTGAGCATTAAGTGCCATAGTGATGATCATTGGTAAAGCACATTCAGGGGCAACTAGACTATTTGGAGCAATAGTATTAGAGTATCCTTGTTACGTTTGAGCCCTCTCATGATCTTGGAGGGACATTTGTTAGGACATTGGTTCACTTATCAGAGCAATAGAGCATTCAATTGATATATCTTCCTTGCCCTCCAGACTTTTGAAGGTATTCTAGATCCAGGTGTAATTGACTGAGCAAGTATATGGCATGAGGTTTGTTCGTATTGTATTTCTTTGTCATCTTATTAGATGTGACTTGACATATGTAGTTGGCATTGGTGATCATAGTATTTTGGCTTACTATAGATTTATGATTATGAATGGTGAAATGGTAGTAGCGTTAAGACTCTAGTATATGCTCACTAGTAGGGTTAGTCTCTATACAAACTAGATCATTCTCCACTTTTCCTAGCATCACTTTCACTTGTCCTCCCTTCCATCCGTTGTTTCGTACCTATTTGTTCTGGAGTTTGTACTAGACTACAAGGGTACAAATCCCAGGTATCTCAAGTTAAAAGGATTCATATTTAAAGATTGATCAGATTTGATTTCAGGTTTGCCAAGGGATTAAAAGGGTCAATAGCTAAAATATCGAGTCAGGTATACCACAACAAAGCTTTGATATCTCATGGAAACTGAATTAAAAGACTCAAAAACATAAAGTATACATATAGGATGAACCAAGTTAACCCTCAAATATATAAGACACAAATAGTTCTCATATATCAAGATTTAAAACATCTTTGATCAGAAACACTTTTTAAGAAGAAGCAATTATGAATACAATGTCAATATACAAGCATTCATGATAAACATTTCATCATAAACGAATTTATAAGTTGACATAAATCAAATAGATTAAATATGCATTCACAATTTATTAAAAGTTAAGCTGGCTCATATATATATATATATATATATATATGTATGTATCATCTTTAGAATGGTCTTAAAAAAAAGACTTACAGCAATACAAAGTTCCCCTGTTGCAGACCCAGTATTCACTCTCTCGACCCTCACAAAAACCAACCCCTTTTCCTATTTCACCTTTTACATTTATATAAGAAAGAGATATAGAAACAATTTTAGATCCAAAACTTTAGGATCGAATGCATCCAAAATAGAAAAATAAGAGTATTATTTGATAATTACAATCTAAACTTATCAAAAGTTCAAAACTAGTCCTACGAATATTTGCCAGCTGTAATATTCTTATGACACTTGTTCAATTTGATGAAGCAAAAATATTCTAACTATTTCAAGTCTTTGACTGCCACTTCATTGTTGGTGATCATGCCATGTGAATGAACTGAAAAATGCGAGATGACTAAGCTAGATACGGCGAGCTGCATCAACCAATATGGTTAATCCATCAAATGCTTGAGATATCCTTTGCAGGCGCTGAAATTCTTTCTCCATGGGCTGAGGCTTGTCTAGAAGTTCTTGATTCTATTTAGTAGGCTCTTCATTCTTTTCCTGGGCTGACTTCCTTCTTTTCACAACTTCTTCAGCAACTTCAACTAATTTTGCATAGTTTAAATTAATTTCCTCCACGTCTTCTCTTAGCCTTCGATTGGCCTGAATTAACTTATCATTAAAATCATTTATGATCTAAGTGTGTATTATGTGTCTTATAGTGCTAAAGTGCTTTCTTTAAGTTCTCCACCTCTGACTCTCCTTCTACATGAGTTTCATCAACATGAACCTCTAAACATTGGTTTGTTTCAGCCTGAATTTGATCTTCATCTGTAGGAGATTCTTGATTTCCAGGATCTCGTTCCAAACCTTGCATATCTACATACTCTATTTTATGTTCAACAAGTGCAAAGTTTGAACTTGCTCCTTCAAAATTCTGAATGGCATTCTTCCCTTTACTCACATGTTTCTCTACTGTTAATTCAAGGACATTTTTAAGACTTTCTTCAATATTCTCCAGGGCTTCAACCAACATTCCTTCTATGATCTATCCTTTTGGACTTAGTATCTTCCTCACTTGAATATTCTTCAACATCGATCAAAGTTTCATTCTTCAAACTAGGATTTAAAACCTTTTTCATGTTCATCCAAAACTTGTTGGAAGCCCTAGTTTTTGGTCTCGATTTTACAACTTCACGTTTTAGACCATGGGTGTAAATCTTTTTGGGATTAGGAGGTAATTTCCCTAGCATGCCTTGCTACAAGATTGCTACAAGAATGAAGTAGAATAAAAGATTGAAACAATATAAACCAGTGCCAAAATGGAGTCAAAATAAAATAAGTGTTGTTGAAAATGAGAGATGTTTTGCAGTGTACTTGGTCAGTTTTAATCTTATTCAATGATGAGTGAGTTAAGGGGAAAGGGGATTCCCAATATACCATGAGGTACTAGGAATATGTTCGGATTTCGAGAAGAGTGGTTCTGCACGGGAAAATGTGGGCTAGATGGAGTCGTGGGGGGGTGTTCAACACTACACCAACAAGGATGTAGTCTAACGGGACCCCACGGTCACTTTCTAGTTGTTCCCGCTTTCCCTAAAGAATTTCCCCACTACTTCTTAGGCTCGTACGCTGGATTTCCGTAATGTTTTGAGGGTTGTAAATTTTATTAATGTGAATTGATTAATTAGATGTGAGGAATTAATGAATGTACAATACCACTTTTGATATCCCCAAGTCTCAAACTAAGCTGTAACGGGTAGAGCATACCGTATAGGAAAATGTTTGTTTCGATTTAGTGAAAGCAAGTAACAAATGTATTAATCTATACAACCCTTTAAGGACGGATTGCATGCTTGTGATTTATTCTAAGCAATACATCAGTTTTGCATATAAGGAAACTACAGTTAGGGATCTCTTTCAGGACAAAGCCTTACTCGGGAGGTCAAGATTGGGTTAGATCTACAAATATATATATATATATATATATATATATATAATTGAAGATTCTAAAGTAACCTTTGAAATAGAATCTAGCTAGATAACATATGCAAAATTAATCTTAAACTTTTAATTGAAAGAACGAAAGAAAAAGCCAATCATATCAAAGGACGATACAGACTTCCTCCAAATGGGGGAAGAGGAGTGTGGGAGCCGTTATCCCACTTGCTCTTTTTATTACTTTATTTACATTATCGTTTTTGGATGAATACTTCTAAATATATCTCGTATGTGTATAGGGTTAGTGACCAGTGCCTAATGGAGTTGAGAAGAGGATATGAGTAATGTAAGCACGATAAGCCAATTACATAGCTATTTAGTTCCAGCATGGAAATAACAAGAGTGATACACGGGTGTCAGCAAAAATACAAGTACCAAACAGTTAGAAGTGCACATGTACAACAATAAGAGTAGTATCAATCATTGAAGCTAGTATTCCTTACGATCTTGGTGCAACAGTATGTATAACCCAATCATTGAAGAAAATCTAAGCAGTGTAGTGTTAGTTATGAATCAACATTAAGGAAAACAATAGTCATTCAATCATTGAGTACATATACGATTATTTAATCCAACTTTGTACTTGCAATAGCATTAAATACCAATTAACACAAATATGAAAGTTTCATGTATGTTTAGCAGCAATGTAATTGTGTGTTAGTTCCAGCTTGTATATGTGAAGGTAAAAGATGCAAAACAATTCACTTTCAGATTTAATCTAAACTAGCAGTTTATATCAGCATGTACTAACCCCATTAACTATTGTTGTTCCCTTGTGTACAGGGGTTGAAGCAAAGAAATAAGGAGGGTTTCCACTGTAAAGCAACCCTAAAGGTGGGTAGTGAAAGGGGTAGTTAGGAAGGAGAGTAGAGGGGCAGCCAAAATTTTAGGACGCTCGAGATTTTAGGGCTCGAAAATCTCGGATCTTGAAATTTTAGGGCCGAGTTTTTAGGATGGCCAAAAATTTTAGGTCGTGGAATTTTAGGGCTCGAAATATTAGGACATAGACTTTTAGGAGCCAAAAATTCAAGGAGGCCTTGAATTGGCCAAAAATTTGATTTTTATGAAATTTATAAATTTTAAGGTTTTTTTAGATGCAAAGTGCATACCTAAAACTAACCCTAGACTAGGTATTGAAGAAGGAAAAGAGGTGAAGACAAGGAGAACTAACTCTAGCAAAACCCTAACCTAACCTAGGGAGTCTATGAGTAATTAACCTACCTCTAGAGAAGGATGACTTACATTTAAGACTAACCCAAAATTTCAAAGGTTCAATCCTAGAAGAACTCTTAGAAAAGGATGTGCTTCTACACTAAGGTGACTAAGGAGTGACAAAGAGCTTTCCAAGACAAATACAACCCTAATGGCTACCATTCAGTCCATCAGCACAATCATTCATCAATCAATAACAAAGAGACATCAAGAAAAAACATGGATACCTCGTTGTGCACATGTTTTACCAACAAATCACAGCATCACCTTTAGAGAAAGAGCCAAAACCAAGATACTTCAAGAACTTGTCATCAAACCCAGAAAAAGACCTTCCTCAAGGGGAGGCACCTCACTTCAAAGAGCCCTAGTAGGGTAAAACAAATGCATAGTGTTTTTATCCCATGAGTCTTGTTTTAAAAATGAAGCGAGGAGATCTATTTAGTATTTATATGATCTCAAAGTCACTTCTACAAAAATATCTAGGCTGACATGCCTTTAAAATGTCAATTTGAAATTATAAAATGTCAACTTAAAATTAAAAGAAAATAATAATAATAAAAACAGCTAAATGTAGGCTACCTGGGGTATTTTTCCTCTAGGTGCCAAAAAATGCTAAATTTAGAGAACCATTCCAAACGAAAGGCTGGAGTGATATGGAGGGAGGGTGTTATACCCCATCTAACCCCAAGAATGTTGTAAAATCCCTCAATGCCTTCCTCAGAGCAGTAAGAAGGCCTGGTGTGGAGGAGAGCATCCTCTGAGGAAATAAGACTAGGGAGAGAAGGTGCCAATGTGCAAAAGGGCCAAGAGGGTGTCCTAAGTGGCTGTGAAGGGAGACAAATGTCTCAAAGCTGAAGCAAAAGCCACTAGAGCAAGCAAACAAGATATGGTGCCATGTGACCCAGTGATCAACCCCTAGGAGCCCCAGACACCAACCCTAGGGTTAAAAACCCCAACAAAGGGCAATCAACAATGCCATTAAGCCATAGTACTCCTAAAGGAAGGACTAAGGGGCCCAACCATAACCACCATTGCTCAATAACTGCCCTCCTAGTCAAAAAATTGGCTCTCTCTCTAAGGAACATATGAAAGTGTGTTGGGTACAGATACAATTTAACAACACCAAAACTAACTTAGGTTTAAAAGAAAACAAATTTTAATGGTTTGAAATGAAGATATAAAATTTTAGGGTTTTGTTTATATTTTCAGCTTGACTATGGAATGAGAAATACAATGGAGAGAGGCCACTAGCTACATACTTGCAATTTGAAGCTTGATGAGGTTATTCTCCCCTTTCACCAACCAACAACTCAAATAGATCAGTTCTCTCTTCAAAACGAACTTGCCCAGTTTGCCCAAGTCGCCCTACCACAACACACAAAGAGATGTTTGCAAATAAAAAATATGAATGTAATAACAAGACAAGTAATTGCTACAAAAGAAGAGAAATATGACTAGAGCAAAGATGACAAATTTGTAAATCTCAAACACAAGTGTCAACTTCCTCTTCAAAATGTTTTAACCAAGCAAAGAGGAGGTCGCCCTCTCCAATCCACTCAACCAAAACGCCCTCCCGCAACAAAGATTTTTCACAAATTGTTGTTTGAAGATGCAAGACAATCTATGGATAATGCAAGGGATCGGAAGATTTCACAATCATACACAAGAATTATGCACAACACAAGCAAGTAGAGCAATGTCTCAATTCTATTTCTCAAGAGCCAAAATTCCAAGGGGAATACAATGAGTTGCTCTCTCTTTTTTATAAGAAATGGAGAGCACAATCTCTAGCATCAATGGCTGAGATTTAATCTTGAGTTTTCTAATCAATGGCTGAGATTTATCCTTTTATGTCATTATGTTTTACATAGTTACAAGAGAGGGACTAAATTCCCCTTACGTGCCAATTTGAAGATATGCAATACATGTCTAAAGTGGGGAAATACATCATGATAAGCCCTCTAGGGGCCCACTCAACCTCCTAGGGGCATAATATATCTATTACATAGCTGAAGTGAGGCAAAAACGATGCCCAAACATAATACAAGTGCACCCCACTTGACTAATGCGCCTCCTCTAGAAGACCAAGTGAGTGAGGACCACCAAACATAAACCAAATTGTGCCATTGGAGTATTAAAATGTCCCTAGTGTAATAGAAAAACATTTCCCATGCTAATTTGCCAATTACATTGCCCCTTTGGTAGCTTTCTAATGTCATGGTAATGCTGGTTTTAATTAATTAAATCTGCTGGTAATTTCTAAATCTGATCAATTGCCCAAAATGTCGCCTTATCTTTCCTGGATGACCAATTTGAGTGCAAAAATAGATTTGGGATACCCGAACGATAGTGGAAAAAATCGACATCAGCAAAAAATCGGCGAGGGTCTAGAAAACATCTTCTCGGCAACATCGGCAAAAAAATCAGCAAAAATCGGAAAACCACGGTAAGCATTAAAAAATGCAAATTTTGTACTGTTGTCCGCCGATTGCACACCAACAACAGAAATCTAATGAAAGCTGTTTCCTCACTTAGGAAAGTGGGAGAGGTGTGACCTTGGGGGCAAGCACAGAGCTAGGTACTGTCACCTACTCCTAGCTCCTCTGTTTAGGCTAACTCCTAACGAAGCCAAGGGGGGTAGTCCCTACAAAAGAGTTTACTAAGGCTCTTAAGGTTGTTAAAGTGTTTTTAGGCTACGGATGCGGATGGGTGTTATTTAGGAGTTTATTGTGATTAGAAGTGTTTAATATTATGAATATGACACATAAATCAAAGCAATCCACGTTGCTAGCAAGAGATTAAAAGATGAGTAATGATTCCAGACTTAGTTAATTATGCATTCACAGGTAAAAATTAAAGTAGGCCATAGGCGATTGATCAATATAAAATAATGCAGATTAGAAGGACCAGTGCCTTATGGAGTCAAAAAATACTGAAAATGCGTATTGAAACAAGTCTTGAAATCAACTAGTGAATATTAGGTTATGCGAGTTCTCTTGGTAGATTTTAAGAGTTTTTTAATAGTGGTCTTGCTTACGGTAGCTGGATGTCCTAACCAAAATACCTTCAGTGGCTCCGTTCGAAGACATGACGGACCTGTCTGGGGTCATAGCTAAGTGTTCAATAACTTAACTAACTGTGCCCAGATTAGGTTGCCCGACGCCCACACTTGGAATTTGCCCACATGCCTCGGTATTTAAACGAAACAATGCCGGTGCGTTGGTTATGGGGAAAAAGTTTTAATTAAGTTACTCTTGTAGGGTTTAAAGATCCAGTGCCGTTTCTGGGTATTCTGATCTGAGATCGGTCAGAGCATACTCCGGCAAGGAGGGAAGGGAGTTAATTAATTAAAGGGGTGTGTGTGTTGAAGGTTTTATTAAGTTAATTAATTAGACTCTCCGACAGAGAGCGCTCTTGACCTTGTCTTATGACGAAGGTTCAAGAGTCTTATCTAATCTAGATGAGACTAATGCAAGGATGATGCAAACGCCAAAGATGCTCTCCGATAGAGAGTGCTCTTGACTTGTGTTTTTGAAAGTTCAAGAGTCTTAAGAATTAATTGATTAAACACTTAAGATGAAAATGGTTGATTAAACTCTTCGACAGAGAGCACTCTTGATCCACCTTGATGTCCGTCGATTGCACACCAGCAACAGAAATCAATTGAAAGATGTCTCCTCACTTAGGAAAGTGGGAGAGGTGTGACCTTGGGGACAAGCACAGAGCCAGGTACTGTCACCTACTCCTAGCTCCTCCGTTTAGGCTAACTCCTAACGAAACCAAGGGGGGTAGTCCCTACAAAAGAGTTTACTAAGGCTCTTAAGGTTGTTAAAGTGTTTTTAGGTTACGGATGCGGATGGATGTTGTTTAGGAGTTTAATGTAATTAAAAGTGTTTGTTTATTAAGAGAATGATGATTAACCAAAAGCAATCCACGTTGTTAACAAGAGATTACACAGATAAACAAATATTCCAAACTAAGCATTCAGATATAGCAATTGAAATGAGCCACAGACAGTTGATCAAGGTAGAAAATTATTCAGATATAACAAAGGACCAGTGCCTTATGGAGTCAATAAAATGCGTGAACAAAATAGAAGTCTAGGAATTAAGCTAGTGAGTATTAGATTTTGCGAGTGCTCTTGGTAGGTTTTTTAAAAGATTTTAATGGTGGTCTCGCTTAAGGTAGCTGGATATCCTAACCAGAAATACCTTCAGTGGATCCATTCGAAGACATGACGGACCTGTCTAGAATCATAGCTAAGTGTTCAATAACTTAACTCCCTGTGCCCAGATTGGGTTGCCCGGCGCCCACACTTGGAATTTGCCCACATGCCTCAGTATTTAAACGAAACAACGTCGGTGCGTTGGTTATGGGGTAAAAGTTTTAATTAAGTTACTCTTGTGTGAACTTTAGCAAGTCCGTTCATCGTTCTGAGTACGAGCCCAACCCGAAAGTCGACGGAGCATACTAGGTGAAGGATGATCAACGAAGTTAATTAATTAAAAGGGGTGCGTGTGTTGAAGGTTTTATTAAGTTAATTAATTAGACTCTCCGACAGATAGCGCTCTTGACCTTGTCTTATGACAAAGGTTCAAGAATCTTATCTAATCTAGATGAGACTAATGCAAGGATTGTGCAAACTAAGGATGCTCTCCGATAGAGAGTGCTCTTGACTTGTGTTTCTGCAAGTTCAAGAGTCTTACTTAAGAGTTAATTGATTAAACAATGTGAACAAAAAGCAAAGATGATTTATTAAACTCTCCAACAGAGAGCACTCTTGATCCACCTTATGGTGTGATTCAAGAGATTTAAGCAGTTGATTTACTTAGAAAGATAAACAATTTAAAAATAGAGTAATCAACTTAATTAATGCATTAGATATAATGGATTAACAATTAGTATTCTAAGAATAAGATGCAAATAATGATGAAGACAAACAAATCTAACCTAAGCATACACAAGCAAACACAACACAAGCCTCCCCAAATGGGGGAGGATGAGAGTGGGGACTTAAAAACCCCACTCAAACAAAAGTACTTTATTGAAATTATTACAATTTTCCTTTAGGAATTTAATCCTTGAAAGGGCTTTTCAAATAAAAGCATACAACTCTACTATTATTAAAATTTGCGTAAAAAAGGAGAATGATTTATTTTTACTTGAAACTTTTCTCGAACTTTGCAAAAAGGGAAAATAAGAAGTTTGAATGATAGCAAAAGAGTAAGGCAAAGAAGGCTGAAAATAAGAAGAAAATGATAGGAAGAAGGAAGGAAAACAAAGAGAAGGTCAAAGACAAGAAAATGGAAGAATAGGGCAGCCAACTATGAGGCCAAAGGAGTATAAAAAATGATAAAAACAGGGTAGCGATGAAGAAGAAAAATGGTTGTCATAGAAATAAAAAAACAGGACAGTGAACAAAAAGGGGAAGAAAAAGCCAAAAACAAGATGGAAGAAGACCCAAAAACTAGGGCAAAAAGAGGCAAAAAAGGGGCATAAACTAGGGCACACTAGGCCTGTCCAAAAAGGAAAAAAAGAGTGGTAAAAAGATTAAAATGGGGCAGCGATGAAGAAAAGATAAGAAAGGGAAAAACCAAGTATGGAGGAAAATGCTAGCAAGCAAGAAAAACAAGGGGATCAAGGAGCAAAGAGAGAACTAGAAGAGAGAAGTTCGGTAACCAAGAAAGTATTTGAAATATGGATGGAACCCAAGAGAGAGAGCTCGACTCCCAGCTTTCTTTTTGTATTTTGAAGAAGAAGATCTTTGTAGGTCCTGCAATGAAAGTGTTAGATTAAAAAGGTTGCTTGAAGCCTGGGATAGAAGCAGCTAAGCTCACACCCTTCTTCAACCTGTGAAGCCTGAAAACACACTACAACTCAACACAAAACGTGAGATCAAAATACATGCTAGTATGCTAAGAAAATTGAATCATGATCAACATTACGTATATACTGATTACTCATGTCCATCAAAATACTAATCTACTTCGCATAAACAATCAAGTTGAACTACAAATGATTGTTCTACTGTGCCAACAATGGCCCTCTTGAGTTAACAAATAAACAATTTAATCTCACATAAGCATTAAAGAAATAGGGGTTAGAGACAATATCACCTCAAGCAAATGCAAAAAACTACCACATCCAAGAGCTCATGGACCTCCAAAGTCTGATTTTTATTAACAAATTAAAGCAAATGCTTGATACAATTTTCTCAGAGTAACTCTGCTACAAAAGTCCGTCCTAATAGAGCTCAAAGAGCCTCTATTTATACAAAGAGAGAAGCCTAAAACCCTAAAACCAAACTAAGAGTAACACCGAAGTAATTGAATGAGCTTGGCATGATCATTTGGAGTTGAACTGAGCTGCAACTGAGTGCTGGAGTAATGAGGGGGGGTGAGGTGGCTCATCCTTCCTCGTAATGATCACCCAACCAATATTTAACCCACACTTCAACCAAAAACGGATTTGACCAAAGAGGGCAAATTTTTTACTGATAGTTCAACTGCTACACTTCGATACTTGATCCGAAACTCACCGATATTGATTAGAATCATCATAAATGCTCTGTGCCATGTCATTTAGCATTTTATTTCGCTGAATTTGGATTAATTTGGAGAGATTTGGATTTTCTCCAAAATAATCATTTTTATTAATTAATCAATATTTTCCCCAAAACTGACTTTTTTGAGAAAATATGAGTTATGTAGCCAAATGATAATGATCTGAAAGTTGGATCTGGCTGGCTGGGTGATCAAGAATGATTTTTGGCTTCAGGTTAGAGCCTTTAATCACTGAATTCGGGTTCCGGATGACTAACTTATTACAAATTGAATTTTTCCATTTAAATTGTGGAAAAATTTAATTAAAAAACTTAGGGAAAATTAAAAATAAAAATTTTGTCACGTTCGGTAAAAAAAATTTGAATTTTTTTTGAGGGTCCTAGTGACTTAGGACATGACCATGCTCTACTTAAATAATTCCTAGTAGGTTTATAACACTCAGTTGGGCTCTAATAACCCCCCAAGGCCCAGAATTCAACATCGGACATTCCAGCTTTGGAGGAAGCGGGAGGAAACGTTGTCAATTATACTCAACTGAAGGCAAAGCATAATTGTCACAGGAAAAAAACTCCCTGGAATACCTTATTTGATATTCTACGTCTCAGGAGACCGAACCATTCAAAAAATACCCTACTAGCACATTTTATTACAAACCCCGTGGGGCCATGGTCAAAATTATTCAAATAAAAAACTGGCTAGCCAATATTGGCTAGACATAAAGACGGATCAACTGATACATTGGAATCAGACATTCAACATGTCTGTCAACCGATGACTTCTTAAGTAATCTAACTATGGTACAAATAAGTGGATAATACACCTTATGGTGAGATTCAAGAGATTTAAGCAGTTGATTTACTTGTGTGAAAGATAAGCAATTAAAAACTGATGTAATCAACTCATTCAATGCATTAGATGTGATAGACTATCAATTAAAATTCTAAGAAAAAGATGTAATTATGATAAGAACAAAAACATCTAACCTAAGAATGTAAAAGATGGACACAACACAATCCTCCCCAAATGGAGGAGGATGAGAGTGGGGACTTAAAAACCCCACTCATACAAAAGATCTTTATTAAAATTTATACAATGTGCCTTAAATATTTTAATCCTTGAAAGGTATTTTCAAATGAAAGCATACAACTCTACTATTATTAGAACTTGTGTAAAAAGGAGAGTGCTTTTACTTTTACTTGAAGCTTTTCTTGAAACCTTTCTTAAAACTTAACCAAAAGGAAAAAGAAGAAGTTTGAATGAGAACAAAAGAGTAAGGTAAAAGAAGGTTGAAAATAAGAAGAAAATGATAAGAATGAGGAATGAGAACAAGGAGGAAGTCAAAAGCAAGCAAAGGGAGGAAAATGGCAGCCAACTATATGGCCGAAGGAGTACAAAAAATGATGAAAAGGGGGTAGCGAAAGAAAAGGAAGATGGCTGTCATAAAATTTAAAAACAGGGCAGCGAACAAAAAGGGGGAGAAAAGGCCAAAAACAAAGTAACCTGGAGAAAGGGGATCAAGAAGAGGGAAAAAGGAAGGCTTTTTACAGCTTATTTCTTTGATTTTTTATCAGCTTTCCCGCTTAACCTGTCATAGAAAGAGAAAAACCAGCAAGCTATTTACCTGTAAAAATAATGGAATAAACAATATAATATACTACCAAAATACACCTAGCATTTGAGCAAAATATAGGAACTTTGTGCTGCTTCAAATACTAACTAGATCTAAGAGAAAAACACTTCCTAGATCTAGAAATGAAAGCAAGTAGATGCAAAAGATTAACTTTGTAGATCAGGATACTACTTGCAAATATAAAAGTAATGAAAGATTTTGTTTTTAGGGGTGAATATAAGAGATGGAACCACTTGGATCTTTGAATCTTTGAAGCCACCCTGGATCTCAATTAGTATGCAGCTGCTAGAAACTTGTGCTTGACTCCAAGAAAAGGAGATGCAACTTAGCTCAACCTTTTACTCGGTGCAATGGAGTGATCTACAATCAAAAGACTTGTATGCTTGCCAAAAAGGAGATTAGAACATGTACTACTTACTAATCTGAATAAAAAAAAACATGAGATATAACTGAATAAGACAATGCTCTTATAGATTTTAGAAAGTAAATAAGTAAATAGATAACTTGAAACTACAAATATCTACTCTTATGTGCTTATATAAGCCCTCTAAAGCATTTATCAATACCCACAGCTTAGCAAAACAAAAGAGAAATTGAAATTGTATCACCTCATTAATCAAAGCACATGCATCTAGAATCCACACCACATGAGCTTCCAAAGCCTTTCTTTATTCAAAATGGTTGCATAAGAGCAACAAGTATTACAATAATTCACCAGAGGTTCTTTGCATCAATCATCCACCCTGATAGAGCTGAAAGAGACTTTATTTATATAATGAGAGAGTGCTAAAACCCTAAAACCAAACCTCATAACCTAACCATCCTGGCCACCTAACAGAGAAGCCCAAACCTAAGACGGAGAGTTGGGAGTGAGGGGAGGCCTCCACCTAGGCAAGGCGCCCCCACTCCAACCCTGAACAACCAAATCAAGCTATAGATGAGCTCACACGTGTGGAAGGTGCCCTCAGGAGAGAGAGGGGCGTGAGCTGTGAAGGAGACGTCTGGTGATGTAGGTAAACCACCTTTTAGGTTTGGCTGGAGCCTGTGCTAGGTTTGGGAAGGCCACTGATGGTGTAAGCCTTAGTCTTCACCTCGATCAAATCACTGGACCAATGAGTGCTCTCCATCTCATTCTTTAGCTAGAGATGACAAAGCGACTAACTGAATATAAATTAATTGCTCACTTAATGCTGACTGAAGCTAAGTTATGACAACTCCAAACATCATAAATGCCCAATGAGATGTCATTTAGCCTTTTATTTCGCCAAATTTTGATTAATTTGGAGAGTTTTAATTTTCTCCAAAATAATCATTTTTTAATGAAAATTCATTTTTTTCCTCAAAACTGACTTTTTTGAGAAAAAAGGCATTATGTGTCCGATTGATGATTCGAAAGTTGGCTCTGACTGGCTGGCCGATCAAGAATGATTTTTGGCTTAAGGTTAAAGTCTTCAATCACTGAATTTGGAGTTCGACCGATATATTACAAACGGGTTTTTTCCATTTAATTTATGGAAAAATTAACCCAAAAAACTTAGAAAAATAATTTAAAATTTAAAATTAAAAAAAAAAAAAAAAATTCCCCGTTCGAAAAAGATTTTTTCGAAATTTTTTTATATGTCCAAATGACTTAGAACATGACCATGCTCTACCTAAATAATGCCTAGTAGGTTTATAACACTCAATTGGGCTCTAATAACCCCCCAAGGCCCAGAATTCAACATCGGGCATTCCAGCTTTGGAGGAAGCGGAAGAAAACCTCGTTAATTATACTCGGCTGAAGACAAAGCATAATTGTCAGGGGCAAAAAACTTCCTGGAATACCTTATTTGAGATTCTACGTCTCAGGAGACCGAACCACTCAAAAATACCCTACTAGCACATTTTATTACAAACCCCACAAGGCTAGGGTCAAAATTATTCAAATAAAAAACCAGCTAGCCAATATTGGCTAAACATGAAGGCAGATCCACTGATACACTGGAATCAGACTTTGAACAAGTCTGTCCATGGGTGGCTCCTCAGGAAACCCAACTATGGTACAAAAAAGTTGGTAACATGTACTTCAATAGGGTCAAAATTTGCTTACCGATTTTTTCCCTTATTTGCCGATTTTTGCTGATTTTTTTTTATTTTTCCTGAGTTTTGTCGATGTTTGCCGATTTTTCACGATGTCCAATTTTTTGGAAAAATCGCGATTTTTTCGGGCCAAAAAATTGGCAACCAGAAATATATGATCCAAACCCACTAGGATAATGTACTCATACGCCCCAAAAACATCAATATATGATCTGATATGACAATCCATGCTCCAATAATTAACTTATGGTGATTAAAAATATTTATAATTAAAATATCACTGATCGTGGCTCGAAATCACCAAATGAAGCTTGGAATCATGTATGGGGGCCATAAGGATCCCAAAAATACGATTTTGAAGTCTCGGATCCAAATTTCTCCTGAGGCCTATTTTTGGCTAGTCAAACTTGTTTGGCTAGGTCATCATCCATAGGTCAAACTTGTTTGGCTAGATCATCATCCATAGATCATCATCCTTGCATGCATGGGGTCACGAAAACTCATCTTTTACATACATCAGTAGCAGACTAGAAGCACAAGCAGTAATGTAAAATGGTGATAAAAATATGCAAGACAAGCATACAAAACATGTCAAAATAGGAACAGTGGTGGAGTGCCAATGAGGTGTCAATTATAAAACTACTTTCACATTCACCCCTTTGAAAAGTAGAGGCCATCCCTCATTATCCCCGAGTGGAGTGGATATTCTATGGCTTGGTCAAAGGGTGTGACAGGTGAGCAGAC
>LPNX010100983.1:0-10178 GCA_001517045.1 Pseudotsuga menziesii | reverse complement strand
GTTCCTAATGACCACATGAAGGTTAATAGCCAAAACGAGGGTACCTAATAAGCACAAAGTTTTCATATGAACACTGGCAACTCAAAATAAATAAATAAAATCCCCTATCACAATGGATAACAACTATGAAAAGTGGAAATATGTTTTTTTCCAAAACACAATGTCTCAAAATTGAAGCTGCCCTAATTGCAGCAAGAAGGAAGAAAGAACAATCCTTCTAAATCACATTGAACATCCCCCCTATGGAATTTCAATAAAGGAAAAAAAATGACTTAATTATATTTAACCTTTTTTTTGTTTGCTAGAATCTCCTTCACTTGTTGGAGTGGCCTTTGGTCTAAGAAACAATATCGCAGGGGCATCTAAGCCATCAAATTCACCTAGGGATCACACCNTTTTTTGTTTGCTAGAATCTCCTTCACTTGTTGGAGTGGCCTTTGGTCTAAGAAACAATATCGCAGGGGCATCTAAGCCATCAAATTCACCTAGGGATCGCACCCAGCCTAGGACACACCAACCCTCAACCAGTTGGATTTTGGTTGTCTCCTCCCAACAAGCTCACCCCTAAGAGGAAATGAACTAGGGTCATCCTACTGACAAGACCCACACCTTAACCATGCCCACACCTTAACTGAATGAGATAAGGATAATTGAGATTTATATTTAAATTAAAGTGAATATTACAAATGTATTTTCCATTTTTCCATTTGAAGTGAATATTACAGATATATTTTCTTGGACTTGCATAATCTAGGTTTCTGAAGGGTGTTTGAGAATATTTGATAGTGCTGAATCCATCAATTTTCAATCGAAAAAAAAAATTACAAAGCGAAATGACAATTTAACCAAAGATATTATCGTCGGATTATGAAAAAAATGTTGAAAATGTAAAAAAATGTAAAACCTTTTTGACAACTTCAATATTTAATGAAACCAAAAGAAAAGAATGCACATAGTCTTTCAAGCTACATAATGACCTAAAGGGAGTTTGTTCGAGTACACAGGGTACTCCCAAAAGACCGAACACCTTGAGCAACCGCTTCACACAAACAAATCATAGATCAACACACCGATGTTTGTCACGTGGTTAAAACCCTCGAGAGGGAAATAGTCCACGGCCCCAGCCAAATAGCTACTTGGAGCAATTTATTATGAAAAAGAAAGAAAGTTACATGAGCTTCTCATAATCGATCAACTAGCCAAGGACCCTCTACGCTCTTTAAATAGAGATCATAGACCAATCGGGTGTTAAGCCATGGATCAATGTTAGGTATGATCTAAGATAAGTTGAACCGTCAGATCACTCTATGTCTATAACATATCGTGACCATCGGATTAGAATATTTATAAATGCATACTAATGCATACTAAAGAAACACACTTTTACCTAACGGATATATTACACAAGTTGATCTTAACTAAATCCTAAGTGTCTAAATATCCTAACATCCCCCCTTAAGAACAACTTGGGATAGGATTGAAGGATTTACAAAAGTGACACTATTAGGAGAAGGAAGGAGGCATTAGAGCCTATCCCCCCTTAAGGACACATTCCTGAACTCCTAACATAGACCGAAGTTTAGAAAACTTTGCTTCTGTAAGAGACTTGGTGAAGATGTCTGCAACTTGATCATCTATAGGACAATAGAGAACTTCAATAACACTATCATGAACAAGATTTCTGATGAAGTGCGTGTGTCGCTCAATGTGTTTGCTATGTTGATGTAGAACTAGATCTTTGGCAAGCTTGATGGCACTTTGATTGTCGTACCAAAGTGGAGTAGGCTACTGCTACTCGAATCCAAACTCTAAAAGGATCTGTCAAAGCCATAAAGCTTCCTGACTGGCATTAACTGTGGCTCGATATTCTGCTTCTGCTGAAGAAAGAGCAAGAGCTTGTTGTTTCTTACAATCCCAAGTGACAGGTCTAGATCCCAAACTAAAAACATAACTTACAGTAGACTTTCGATCATCAGGATCGCCGGCCCAATCTGAATCAGTGAAACCAACCAACAAAGGTTTTCCCCCTGTACTGTAATGAATCCCAAACTGAATTGTACCTCGAATATATTGAAGTATTCTTTTTGCTGCTTTCCAGTGACTTTCATGAGGAGTTTGCATATAACGGGAAACACGACCAACAAAAAAGGAAAGGTTAGGAAGGGAATGAGTCAAGTATAAAAGACTACC
Source organism: Pseudotsuga menziesii (assembly GCA_001517045.1). Lineage (NCBI taxonomy): Eukaryota > Viridiplantae > Streptophyta > Pinopsida > Pinales > Pinaceae > Pseudotsuga > Pseudotsuga menziesii. Next base: position 7,988 of record LPNX010100983.1, on the reverse strand, counting down.
AACAAGCTGACGATACAAGGTGGCATCTAATTTAGGGGAAGTACAAGTGGCAGAAAGTTTGACTCCATAATGGAAGGGAGAAGGGGCTGGTTTACAATCTTCCATGTGGAAGCGACGAAGAAGGTCACAAGCATACTTAGACTGGGAAAGAAAAATTCCTTCTTTGGTTTGCAAGACTTGGAGACCAAGAAAATATTGCAAATGTCCTAAGTCTGACATTTCAAAATTTTGCTTAAGACTAGATTTCACATGGGTTATAAGTTTAGGGTCACTACCAGTAAGGATAAGATCATCAACATAAATAACAAGTATGATGAGATGGTTTCCTACTTTCTTGGTATAGACATTGGGGTCAGAATAGCATCTAGAAAAACCAGTGTCAAGGAGAAAGCTATCCATTTTGGCATACCAAGCTCTAGGAGCTTGCTTAAGGCCATATAAGGATTTATTAAGGAGACAAACAAGGCTAGATCTATCCTGAACATATCTAGGAGGTTGTTCCATGTAAATTTCCTCATGTAAATCACCATGTAAGAAGGCAGACTTGACATCCATTTGATGGACTTCCCAGTTATGTAAGGCTGCAACGGAAAGAACAAGGAAGATGGAGTTCATTTTTGCTACAAGGGCAAAGGTTTCATTGTAGTCAATCCCTTCAACTTGGGAAAAACCTTTGGCAACTAACATTGCCTTAAGTCTTTCAACACTTCCATCTTATGCATACTTAGTCCTATAGACCCATTTACATCTAACAATTTTTCTTCCTTTTGGAAGAGGAACAAGATCCCAAGTATCGTTCACCATTAAGGAACGATATTCTTCATCCATAGTTGCATCCCAATCTGGATTTCCTGAAGCTTCTGCAAAAGTTTCTGGATCATGATTCTCGAAAACTTGAGCCAAACGAGAAGAGGCTCACTGAAACTGAGAACGTGTTTGTTGTTGATCTCTAGGATCACCGGCAAGATCACCAGCTGCTTCACATGTTGAAGGAACCCATAGAGTAAGTATTGGTGCTGGTGCAATTGGAGGAACATGAGCAGGCGGAGGTGGATTTTCATCCTCACTGTCATCATCAGAAATTGGATTTGGAAACCTATCAAGGAAGCTGGAAGAAGAATAAGAAGAAGGCACAGTCACCAAATCAGGCTCGCAATCCAAAGATGGCACACTCGCCAAGTTAGGCTCGCAGGCCAAGAGATTTTCATCAAATTTAACATCTCTTCTAATGATTATATCATGTGAATGGGGCTGAAGAAGTCTATAACCTTTTACATCTTTAGAATATCCAACAAATATGCGCTTTTCACTTTTAGGCTGCAATGCTTTCCGTTTTTCATCCGGAATGTGAGCCTATGTTTCACAACCAAACACACAAAAGTGACTTACATCTGGTTTAATTTTACTCCATGCTTCTTCCAGTGTTATACCTTGTAAAACTTTAGTGGGTGTGCGATTAACTATGTAATTTGCACAATTTATGGCCTTAGCCCAATATTAAAGACTTGGTCCCTTAGATTGGATCATACAATTAGCCATTTCTTTTAAAGTGCGGTTCTTCCGTTCAACTACACCATTTTGTTGTGGTGTATATGGAACAGTTTGTTGTTGTTGGATTCCTTGTTCAGTGCAGAAAGCAATAAACTNTCTTTTAAAGTGCGGTTCTTCCGTTCAACTACACCATTTTGTTGTGGTGTATATGGAACAGTTTGTTGTTGTTGGATTCCTTGTTCAGTGCAGAAAGCAATGAACTTGTTGTTAGCTCTGATACCATGTTCGGGTACACAGGGTACTCCCAAAAGACCGAACACCTTGAGCAACCGCTTCACACAAACAGATCACAGATCAACACACTGATGTTTGTCACGTGGTTAAAACCCTTGAGAGGGAAATAGTCCACGGCCCCAGCCAAATAGCTACTTGGAGCAATTTATTATGCAAAAGAAAGAAAGTTACATGAGCTTCTCATAATCGATCAACTAGCCAAGGACCCTCTATGCTCTTTAAATAGAGATCATAGACCAATCGGGTGTTAAGCCACGGATCAATGGTAGGTATGATCTAAGAGAAGTTGAACCATCGGATAACTCTATGTCTAGAATATATCGTGACCATCGGATTAGAATATTTACAAATGCATACTAAAGAAACACACTTTTACCTAATGGATATATTACACAAGTTTATCTTAACTAACTCCTAAGTGTCTAAATATCCTAACAGAGTTTACCAAACACAGTTTGAAGCAATCAATCCCATTGTTTCTTATATAATTCCATTAACACAAATATATATCAACAGAACTTCAACATTAAAATTCTATTAAACTCAATATTTTCCTCAAATTTTATCCGATAATATTCCAAAACTCTTAAACTACTATATCATTGTATCACTATATTATTTCATCCCTTTCTTCACAGACCCCCAAATCTAACTAAATGTCTCTCTACATTTTTTCCAAAAATCCTCCAAACACTTACTTGGCAGGATGCATGTGTTCAAGGTGAAAATATTCGGCATGATGGCCGAGCTCTTCGAGGCCAACAATGGTTTCCTTTTCCCCATATATACCTAAATTGATACTTCTTTCAACCAAATGAGGCCTGTCGTCGTATTCCTCTTCTGGTTCTATGATTCCTAGAATCAAATTCAATTCTTTAATCAACCAATTCACCCAAGCTTCAGGGAACCTGGCGCTCCTCGGTAGCCATAAATTGACAAATGACAGAGATATGCAGAAGCATAGAAACAACAATAGAACAAGGATTTTCCTCTTCGTTTCNAGCTTCAGGGAACCTGGCGCTCCTCGGTAGCCATAAATTGACAAATGACAGAGATATGCAGAAGCATAGAAACAACAATAGAACAAGGATTTTCCTCTTAGTTTCCATCTTCAAGCTCCTTTGATACAATGCGGTCTTGGAACTTTTGGCGAAAATTGGGGTTTTATATAGAACAAGGTTCGATTCCCAGGCCTTGTGGTATATCTTTGCTTCACAAGGATGGATGTGGGGCGGTTTGAGACATACAAGAAAACCTGAAATTAATGAAAAGTTGGGACCTTGTGGACATGCAATTTCCATCATTTTATTTATTGGAAGTTGATAGTATAAGATTTGATGACGCAAATGCAGTTGGAGCGAGAGTTTTCTAATAGCATTGTTGGTAGGTGAATTGACATGGAGTGAAATGAGGGGAAGCGAGTGTGTTCCCACTTAGATAAAAACTTTATGCAATAGTTCCTTGAACTATGTGTGGATGTTTGTAGCTTACTCACAAATTAGGTATAGGTTTCTCCAAAGTAATTTTCAAAAAAAAAAATTTAAATAAATCATTTCAACAATTTTGTATTTATTTTACATGTTACAAATTTGTTTACTGGTTAACTAATAAATCAGACTATTTAATTGCTAAGTTTAGATGAAATTTCATTCTTTTCCTCAATGCAAATTGTCTTTACTTCGTATTTGTCTTTATATTTTTTTCACTGGGATACAAGGGAGTGGTTTTGGGTATTGTCGAAATCAAGTAAGGTTATAATGAAACTATAGAAGCAATAATTTGAACTCAAGTACGACCATAATGTTTCTATAATAAATTGAATCCAATGTCAAATAGGACCATATTGGGCACATTATAGGGAAAAAAATGCATTGGACCATTACTAGGCCACAACATTGGAAAAAGTAGGTCAATAGTTAAACAAGTATTTGTAAGTTCAAAATTAGTAGAAGCTTTTTCAAATTCTGAATCTAAGTTGATGACTTTTCATCAGCATATAAGGAATTACCACCAAGACATGAGAAAGTGCTAACAAAAACATAATCAATTTCTTTAGTTAATTTTAAACTCTTCTCCCTGACCTTTTTGGTCAACTCAAAGGAAGAAACTGAAGCTTCCTTTGAGTAGTCATATTTGATTTTAATAGGTGTCTTTTGTTGATTATTCTTTTTATTTTTTATTTTTTCAAAGGATCCCTTATTGTTGGACCAGATTCCTTAATAGAATCACCTTTATAATAATTTTCATGGCCAAAGGTTTTTGATCCTAGTTTGGAGCAGAAACATAAACATAGGATGAAAGGATATCAACAACAAGCAGTGACTATGCATGCCACTGAGGGTTTGATGTTATCAGTAGTTGATACCACCACAATGTTATCCTAATTATTCCATTTGTGTGAATCCCTCTCATAAAACATAGTTGTAAATGCCAATCTGTAGTAATACAAAATCCAATCACGAGATAGCGATCGAAATTTTGGTGACTTAGCATCAGTAGAACCACCAGCATATGTATATATTATATAGTATCTAAGAGAGCAACATCCAATACATATACAGTAGAGGCATCAACAATGGTAGAGCTCCTATTTTACTTTGATCCATCCCAAAAAACCAGGCTTTGAATGGCCTGGCCTGAGAATCAAGACACCCACGTTGCCATCTGGGCGCCCTAAGAAGTCCTCATGGATGGAATAATATTAAATCCTCTCATGACTGAATTAAATCCTCTCATGGTTGAATTGGGGATGGACCGGACGGACCAAATTGATACTCATAACCCCGAATCCATAGATTGATTTAGCAGAAGCCCCTTTGGGAAATGGGTAGTTGTACATAGATCTATATTTGAAAAATCCTTCATGTTTTTCTTTGCCTCCCTATGAAAGTTCATAGGTTTTAATCTATGTTTTAATTTGTATAATGTATAAGTAAATAATATGTGTATATATTTAATTATATTAAATCACATAACATATGAACTATATATATTTATTTATATCAAATCTTTTAACATATGAGCTATAGTAACATATTTATATTAATTATATATTATTATTATATTTACATATTTTACCATTATTAAGGTGAAAGAAGTTTATATATCATAAGGGTGTTTATAAAATATTTACCTATTTTATAAATTTGGTTAAGTATTATATTTACATTTATTACAAGTATAGTATGGATGGACTATGAATGTATGGATTTTAACATAATTCCCTAAAATGAAGCATGTTCTGTTGGGAGAAAGAAAATTGGAACAATTTCAATATTATGTTTCCCTTGTGGTTTGAATTTTGTACTTTGGTGGGGTGTTTTAGAATAGTCCCACTTGTTATGCGTGCTTTAAATGGTAAACATATCCCATATGATTTAAATGATGATGATGATGAACTAGATGACAATGACAGTGATGATGTTTTTGATGATGATGATGATGGAAATGATGATCATCATCATCCTCATCGTCATCTTTGTCATTGTCATCATGATTATCACAATAGTCATCATCATTGACATAATCATCATCCATGTCATCATCATTTCCATTGTCCTTGACATCATCATCATTATGATTATTGACATTTCATCAGTTATTCATCATTACCTTTGGAATAAGAAATAGCATCTACCCAAAATATGTGATTAGTGGAAAAGGGTCATGGAGGACACACACAATTTATGCATGACAAATAACAACTTATTTTTTAAGATGATCAACATCATCATTCTTATTGTATTCATCATCATTGTCATTGTCATCATCACTGTCATCATCATTCATTTCATTGCCATCATAATAATCGGCAATGTCGTCATTGCCATTATCCTCATCCTCATCATCATCATAATCGTCATCATCATCATCATTGTCATCATTCTCCTCATTATCAACAACATTATCATCATCATCATAACCATCCTCAATATCATAATCATTATCCTCATTTTCATCTTCAACATCTGGGTGTAAAACTGGATGCAAAAGTGGATAAAAACATGGATGCAAAAAAGGATGCAACAAAAGTAGGCGCAAAAGTGGGCGCATAATGGGGCGCACCAAAAATGGATGCAAAAGTGGATGCAAAAAATGATGCAATCATGGAAGCAAAACATGATGAAAAAATTGGCGCAAAAGTGGATACAACCATGGATGTAAAATTGGATACAAAATTGGATGCGAAAGTGGATGCAACAAAAGTAGATGCAAAAGTAGTCGTAACACCCAACGTAAAACCCGATGCAAAAGTGGATGTAAAAATGGATGCATAAAGGGATGCAATAACTGATGTAAAATTGGATGCAAAAAAAGATGCAAACGTGGATGCAAAATTTGAAGCAAAAGTGGGTGTAAAAGTAATCGCAAAAATGGGTGTGAATTGGGATGCGACAAAAGTGGATGCAATAGTAGATGCAAAAAAAGATGTAAACATGGATGCAAAATGGGATTCAAAAATGGATGAAAACGTGGGTGCAAAAGTGGACGAAAGAATGGATGCAAAAGTGGATGCAAAAATGGCTGAAACAAAATGAGATGCAAAACTAGACTCAAAACAGGATGTAAACTTTGATGCAAAACTTGGCGCATGAACGGATGCAAAAAAGGAAGTAGAAGTGGATGCAAAAGTGGATGTAAAAAAGGATGCAAAAGTGGATGAAAACAAGGGTGTAAAAGTTGAGGCAAACATGGGCATAAAAGGGGGCGCAACAAGAGTAGATGTACAAACTAGGCGCAAAATTAGGTGCAAAACTAGGCTGAAAAATTGTCGCAAAACCTGATGCAAAACCTAGCACATAACCAAGTGCAAAACCTGGTGCAAATTATGCCGCAATTTGCGCCAAATTTATAAAAAGGATGCAAAAAAATCCTAAGATAGCACCAACCCATGAAATTGTGTCATTTTGTCCAAAAAATGAATAAAAATACACTGAAAGATGGTCTAGATGCAAAAAAGGATGCAAAAAGAGACGCTAAATCCAGTTTTTGTTGTAGTGATGCAACATCTGCATGGAGTGCACGTGGGCCTTCTATGCTTGCAACATCTGCATGGGCTGCATGTTCTGAGACCATGTGGAGAGAAACCATGACAAGGATCATTGAACTAAAACAATTTTGGATTTGTAATGAAACTATGGGAGTGGACATCCTCTCCAAGTAATTTTGGATCTGTGATGAAACTATGGGAGTGGACATCCTCTGGAATGAAACTATGTCTTCAGCATCAGTTGGGATCCACTTTGGCTTCAACATGGCGATCCAAGTAGCTAGTCGTTTATGAGAAGGTAGGTAGATACACTCAAATTCCAATTCTAATAAATATGCATAACAAGCTTGTCTTCATTGTTGTCTTCTTCTTTTTTTGATTGTACTATATATTTGTTTGCTGCATTTTCTCCGGCATTGAGTCCTAGAAATGATTAAAGATAATGTTTTGATGTCTTGAATTGATCATTTTCTCTCTTGTTCTTATATGTTGGGAAGGATTTNTATTTGTTTGCTGCATTTTCTCCGGCATTGAGTCCTAGAAATGATTAAAGATAATGTTTTGATGTCTTGAATTGATCATTTTCTCTCTTGTTCTTATATGTTGGGCAGGATTTGGAGAAAAAAGCATAATAACCAGATTGAAAATGGCAGATTCGAAGGACACTCATCCAGTAAAAGAAGAACAAGTACCTAACAAAAACCACTACCTTTCAACCAAAGATGGCACCTTCAAATGATGCCTCTCTGAAAGCAATTTCTTCATTACAAAGTTTTCTACCCTACATGAAATCCATTTCTTCACGCATTACAAATTTATCTAGCTTACATCTTCTGAACACATTTTAGCCATTACAAAGCTGTCTATCCTACATCTTCAAAACATCTCCGAACCTCATATGATGCCCACGTTCCAACTGTGAACACTCTGAACACTTCTAAGCTTCTAATCAGCTCTCATAGATGCTATCTGAAAGCCTCTCAGAGATCTTATGAGCCAACACTCTCAGATGCTCTCTAATGCTCTCAGATGCTCTCTAAGCACAAGGGTATTTAGAAGGATATGTTTATCCCTTAACTGGTTGTAAAATTCCTCTTGCATGTTGTAAAAAGCCTTGGTAACACAGGTCTTCTTAAACAATATCCTGGGTAATTTCCCACAACTGTTATAGCTTTATATGCTATCAGATTCTCTCTGAGACAGGTTACTGAAT
>LPNX010100955.1:717424-781515 GCA_001517045.1 Pseudotsuga menziesii | reverse complement strand
ATTATTTTATTATTTTAACCATTATTTTATTATTTTAACTATTATTTTATTATTTTCCTTAGGAGGCCCATTTTAGACCCCAAAATTCCTCTAATGTCTTTTGAATTTTCTATATGTACTTTACTTGTATCTTACACTTAGGATACCATGTTAGGAATTATAGTTATATGTATGCTATGAGTAGCATAGACATTGTACGCAATGTGCTTGAATTTTCTCTATATAGTTTACTTGTATCTTTAACTTAAAATACTATGTTAGGTATTATAGTTTTTTTCCAGAAGAAAAATATCTGCTCCTTGATATTAATTATGAATCAAAGGTAATTGTTACAGTACTGAATGATCTGAATTATACAAATATAAATGCAAGCTTGACAGTTAGGCATATCTCAAAATGGTCCAATGCCTATCAAGTGCTCTCAGAGGGAAAGTCATCAAAGGATAACAATCTCGTACTCGATCTCCAAAATGTCTAGAGGGAAGACATAAAGAACCCAAAAGGTAGGTTATCCTTGGAAGCTCTCAAGGGAAAGCAAAATCAAAATCCACGAGGAAGAGACAAGTCAACCTTTGCATCAAAAAAATGTGAAAAACTATTTCCATCCCAACACAGGTGTGGGAAATAACAATAATGCTCTAATAGAGATGAATCAAACCATTCCCAATTCTTTCTCCATTAAAAAGATTTGAGTGAAAGTAAGAAGGCCCTCAGGCATAGGGAGCGCTTCCTTGGATAAGCTATACGCCCTCTTATTGTATTACCTGTAGACATGGAGAAAGTGAAGGGAAATAAAGTGGTTCCTGAGCTCACATTTATTGCGACACCAACCCTCCAAATTGAGCATTGTGAGAGTGGCCTTCTTCAAGGCCCAGTTGATGATATCAAAGGAGTCCCCAAATACATTTAAAGTGGGTAACTGATAGCACTAGCAAAATATAGCAATGCCCAAAGTGCTAATAATTCAGATCTAGTATTAGCACAGTGCCCACACCCCATCTTGATAATAAAGTAGTGATATTGAGTGATCAGTAAATGAATTACCACACCACCAATCATGCTAGTAGCTGCACCATCGAAGAATCCTGATGGATATGATAAAATTGGGGCTTTACCTATGCACGTGTGCTTTTTTTTCCTTTTAAAGTTCACACGATAAATTTGTAGCTGCTCCTCAATTCCGTGACAAAGGATTCTCATATCACGCTAATTTTTCTCAAAATTAACACCATTCCTCATAAGCCACAAGTTCTAGATGATGAAAATAGGTATATAGAGAAACTCCTTTTCACAATTACACCAATTTTCCATGTTCACCCATAAGGAGGGATCCTCCCAGTGAATCAATATGAAGTTTCCTACTTAGACAGTCCAATAATTCCTGGTTAAACAAGAAATTCGAGAAAAGGTGGTTAATAGACTCCTCTCCCATTCTACATAAGCTACACCTGTTAGGCCTAACCCAGACTTTCCTCAAGAGGTTATCCCATGTGTTTATGTGGTTCTCTAAGCATAACCATGTAAAGAATATCAATTTTAAAGGAACCTTAAACGTCCAGATGCGAGTCAACAATCCAGTAGAAGGAGTAGGAAGGCTGAGAGAAGCAATAAGATTGTAGGCCAACTTAGTTGAGACCGCACCTAGTGTCTTATTGTACATCCAAATCAAAAAGTACTTTGTATCCTTTAACCTGATATAACCATGCGTAAACCCAGAGATCATAGTTATTCCACTGCACCTCCCAATCACCACCCAGATCTAAGTTATATGCTGTTAACCAATAGGACTAAGAGTTTGAGCCAACACCCAAGTTACGGGTTTGGTGAAGAAATGTAATACAATAATCACCCAAATACTCTCTAAGTTCATCCGAGAGGGCAAAAGAGGAGTTCAGGCCAGCAATGGGATCTCCTCCGAGCCTCATTCTTTCCCCATCGCCCACCTGCCATCCAAAATGCTTCATGATCCAAGAGAGTGATCTAATGAAGCTGTTCCAAAAGTATGAAGAACCAGTTACAATAAATACTTTTTGACAAAGTCAAGAATCCATAGGTATATCTTTTAGATATTTGTGACCAATGATCTGGCTCCATATGCCCTTACCATTGAGAGCCAACCAACAACTCTTCATTTCGAGTGACAAACTGAACCATTCAAGGTTCTTGATTTTCCACCCTCCATACTCATGTGATGATGATTGTGTGTCCGAGTCAGCTAAATGTATTTTGTGCTTCCCATCCTCATTTCCCCAGATAAAATTAAAAATAGAACTCCCGAGACAGTTGATAATGGATTTAGGAATACGTGCGCTAATGCAAACCGACAAACATCCAACCCAGTAAGAACAGATCTAACCAATATCAACCTGCCACCCAAAGATAATAAACGATAAGCCCAGTTACTAATCCTCCTTTCAAAACTTTTGATGATCCAACGCTAGTCATTCGTGCAGTATCCCAATGGTTTGAGTCTATAACCAAGATGCTTGAGACTAATAGATATGGGTTCCATATTGTAAGTTAGTAAGGAGAGAATATGTTCTCTGGTACCCTCCTCAATATCACTGAACATGAAGGATGACTTCTCAACACTTATATTCATACATGTAGCTCAGCAAAATAGGTCCAATACTTCTTTATAGGCTTTCCATTCCTCAAGAATTCTGAGACCAAATAATAATACATCATCTATGAAGAGGAGATGAGTTAGATAGATATTGGGAGTGACTCTGATCCCCGATATATTTCCTCTTATCTGTGCATCAGTGATGAAGAGGCTAAGACTTTCAATCACAAGAATGAAAAGGAGAGGAGACAAGGGACAACCATCTAATGCCCCTAGATGCAGGACAACAAAGGAGTACCATTAACAAGAACAACAAAGTTCGAGGAGAAAACACATCCTAAGATCCAATTGACCCCCTCCACATGAAATCCAATTTGAAGGAGAACAATTCTAAGAAAGGTACAGTTTACCCGATCAAAGGGCTTGACCAAATCCAATTTCAGAACGAGTACCTTTTGCTTCTTCAGTTTGATAGAATGAAGAAATTCATGTGTGATTCCAATCGGTTCAAAGATATGACGATTATGGAAAAAACCCAAATTGTTGTGTTGAAATGGCTTTGTTAAGAAAGGGCTTCAATCTAGTTGCAACAATCTTGGAGAGGAGCTTGTGTACTAAGTTACAGAGTGAAATAGGTGTAAAGTCAGCAAAGGTCTGAGGCTTATCACATTTCAGAATGAGAGTAATGAACGTGGCATTTAAGGCACTGATCACCTTCTCCTTGAGCCGAGATTGCTCAACAGCCTTGAGAAGGTCAGTCCCCACCAAATTAAAGAAATGGAGAAAGAACTTGAGTGGCCAACCATCCAACCATCAGGCCCCAATTTCAGAGATGAATTTATCCCCTTCCTTCGTCTGTACCCCTCTGTACAAAGGAGGGAAAGAGCCTCATAACCTTTGGTTGGTCCACCATACTAGGGCTAGCATCCTCCTTGAAGAGTTCTGAGAAGAGTTGCACCCGCCAACAGTTTGAGCTGGTCATCCTCTTCTACGAGGTCACTTGCCTCATTCTGCAACGCCCAGATAAATTTTGAGTAGCATAGAAAAAAGCACTTTGCATATATTTTTAACAACTAATGTAATCCATTCATGTGAAAAAAGGAATTAAGGTTAAATAATAAAATCAAAATATTATCATTAAAAAATAAACATAGTAATAAAATAAATTCATTTTCACTTCCATTTAAAAATTAAAAAATATATTTCAAAAGAATAAATCTACACTAACAAATAATAAAATAAAAATATGATTATTATTTAAAAAGGTAGTAATAAAATGAAAGATGTCGAGCGTTGAAAGTGACTTTTAAAATTCAAAGAGTCACGGAAATGTTTCAAGTCCCCACATAGGATGTAATCACATGATCAAATGATCCTTCATAAAATGACACCTAAAGCTGACCAATAAAAAAATAGGCACTTTCATAAATAAACAAGTAATAGCTTTAGTGTTCATAGTAACGAGGTAGATGTACAAACAAAATAGTGCAGTTTTATTACTTCAATTGTCACGAGCGGATCCATTTAAAAAATTGCAAACAGACAAATTACTTCCTCTCCCGAGGAGGAGGAGGGTATCATTCACTTTCTTTTCAAGAGTTTGATTGCAATCAAATTGATCTGAAGAATAGTATTGCAAAACTTCAATCATTACTTCAACAAAAGTGTCAATTAGCCCATTGTAAATGTCAGGACACTTACACAGCCCCTTGTTTTCTTTAATTCTGTTGCTGCCAAAACCAAGAAACCACTTATGTCTTGCGGCTGTCGCTTGTGAATGTTTTCATGAATCCTCGATCTTCGGCCTTCGTCTTCAATCCCCATGTCTCTGCAACTGCACCGCATGAATCCAGATTCCACTATAAAAAATAATTTTGGGTTTGCTGAAGTGCTCGAAAAGTAACCAAACAGCCTAGAACTGAAAGTTACAGTTCTACCCGGTGGTTCTGTTGCTTCAAAAGATCAAGAACATTGGAAGATCTTCCTTACGTAGTTCAAATGAGCAGTAGTAATATTGTAGTGCAGACAGTTTACCAGCTTTGCAGGGAAATCTTTTGTCCTGCAGGAGTTATACCTCCACCAGAGGCCATTCAGAGATTAACCTCTCTTTTAGGTAATTCCTCCTCCTTAATTTCCTTTTCTTTTCTTTTTCATTTTTTAAGCTAAACTTATTCACACATTTTTTTTTAAGTACTTGTTCACACGACATACACTTCAGACTCTTCTTGGAGGAGGGAGCTTGTCAAATGAGCAACGGGATTTTCTATCCAGCTGCTCTAATTTCACAGGCTCCCTAGCCGAGGGCATCTGTTTGATGAATAAGTTTCTCTCTCTTTTGTATACGTTTCCCTGATAGAGTGTATGCATATCAAGTTGTATATGTTTCCCATATCAGAATTGACAGTGTATGCATATCATCAATTTGTATATGTTTCCCATATCATTAATTGATATGCAACATTTCAAACTTCTTGTCCTTGATTGAAACGATGTTAGGTGTGTTTTATGGCTAACAATAATTAGCCTGTACCTTCAACAAACCACGTTATTGTCAACAATAACCAGCCTGCAACTTAATAAATGCTGTATAGTTTGAAGTATGGATGTGAAATATTTCCTTGTACATCTCATCTTAAATAGGCTAGAGTATATATTGTTGGATGTAAAATATTTAGGTATATATCCTATCTTATAGTACATTTATTAGGTTGTTGCAAACTGGTTATTGTTTACTATATATCCTATCTAATTCCAGTTGGATAATAGTAAATTGAGAATTAATATGAATCTTAAGTGGCCAAAATGTTTGAATTGATAGTCACAAAATGTTTGAATTGATAGTCACGATTGCTTGAGACTAGTTTTAAAATATATCAATGTAATGCTTTGACAGATCACAGTATAAGAGATTTATGTATACTTGTATATAAGGATGATGTTCATAAAATAATTATAAATTTATTTCCATCTACAACTTTTTAAACACTTTCAAGTTCTGAATCCCTTATAGTCACTTTGAAACCATGTGAGGTTGTGCTTATTCCAGGATGAAATTTTTTTGGCAAGATATATTGAATAATAAATTTATCACAGGTAAATAATTTTTTAAAAAATAAGGAAACTTGGTAAAAATTATTCCAGCCAACCTTTGGGATTCCATAAAACTGAGTCTATCATCAGGGCCATCGCTCAATGGCCATCACTCAATGGTGTGATTGGGATGAGGGAGAATAAACATCCAAAAGAATATAAATACTTGAATTCCCTTATTAGGTCAACTATATTAAGCCTACTTCTCCATTTCAATGTTTCAATGTTTTTAAATTAGGTTAATAACTGGCTTCCACCTGTCACTGAGCTTCAATCCATCATCCCTGTTCAGGGTGTTATTTCTCTTCTTAATTTCCAAAGCCTTCCTCATTCTCCTTCTGTTATATTGTTCTTCTCTAGCTATTATCGAAGCTTTTTCCATGCAATGAAAAAACAAGTATATTCAACTTTAACAAGGAATTGCTTTTTTGAACAACTGAACTTACAGCTGGGGAACATCATGAATATGCAGTAGTTGCACAAGATTTATTAGATATGGATTTTACAACAAAACATATTGATTAGTGGCCATAAAGTTCAGATCCCTAGGGAGGTACAGGTATTCTTGCAATTGGATCCGTTTCCACAGGTTATTATCCAACCCCGGCTACTTCTGGCTATGGCCTTGTGTTACCCCTTGGTTGGATAACACCCAGTATGATCCCTCACTATCGTTTGGTAAAAGAGCCCTCCCTACCTTCTATATTTCTCTCGCCCTACCGGAAAACCATAACAATATCAGAGCCATCCGGATGGAACTCGGTAGTCAATTAGTTGGAGCTCCCTCAATTAAAACCTAATTGTTTGGCTGGCTAGTCTGGCCTAACCTTTTTCTTGTTGAAAGGGCCCAGGCAATAGTAGTGGTGCGCGAGTGCTCTGCCAAATAAAAGGACGATCACGAATCCAGTGCAAAATAAATTTATATAAAAACCAGTAGAAAAGGAATGACGATCAGGAATCTATAGCAAAATTTATAATAAAAATGAATAGAAAGGAAATTATAAATTGTAAACCTAGAAGCATGTCTGGTCATATCAGCAATTAAGAAGGTGTCTGACTTTGTCAGTTTATTTTCTTATATTAATGAGTTGTATCAGGATCACGAGTTTACTTGTCATTATCACTGAAGAATATATATATATATATATATATATATATATATATATATATATATCACAGCCATTTGCTGTTAACCAAGATTATAATCGATTACTTTTAGTTTAAATAAGTTTAGTTCCAACATTAGTCAGCATCTACTGAACAGCAACTTGCTTCTGAGCTTTTCTCGACGAGCATGGATTTTATGCATAATTCAATTTTGCTCGTAAAAAAATTGAAGACATGATCCAGATGATATATTGGTTTTTATCCAGATGTAGCACAAAGTATATTGGTTTTTATCCTTTTCAAATAGTGGAAGTATTCATTAAACTTAAAAAGGTATTGCAGATACAGTGAAGCCCATAGATTTGGGCTTTGACGAAGATGCAATACTGGAAATAGAGCAACATAGTAGCCCCTCTTGTGCTAGAACGGGCAAAAGACGAAGAGAACACGGATGCTTAAGATCGGAACATCCATGGGCTCCGCCTATCACATATGTTCACATTCATCAATGTGACAACTTTTCGGTGAATAGCCAAACCCAAATCATGCCACTAAATTGTGCTTGTGCTTGAATATAACGAGAGTGATTATATATATATCGTTTTCTAGAAATCTCTGCTGCCACTGAATACATTAGGGTTCATGTGATATATGCAAGGATTTTGACTATTGCTAAAGATTACTTATAACTGATGCCTTACTTCTTATGAATCAGATGGGAATTTTTTGTCTACCTAGATCAGCAGTAATTCCACTCCACGATCATCTTGGCATGACCGTGCTGAGCAAGCTTTTGTATGGCTCAATGCACGTCAAGTCTTATGATTGGTTTGAACCGATATCCGACGTAGCCATGAATTCTAACAAACAATATTATTCTCGCCTGCCAGGACGTAAGCTTGCTCATTGTGATTTTAATAGTTCTTAAGAGTCATGTAATTGCATCGACATAAGAACACTGAAATATCTTAGCTAGATTGATTATCCTGCTGATATGCATTACTTTTTCACAGTGAGGCTTGCAGAATTGAAGTCGGACACTGTTTTAAGAGCTCCAAATTGTGAAACGTCTGTATTATATCCTACAACAGGGGGCAACATACATTCTTTCACAGCAGTAACGTCTTGTGCAGTGCTGGATGTACTAGCTCCGCCTTATAAAGGGGATCCTGCATACTACCGACTTTACCCTTACTCCAGTCGACTTTTACTTAAGGGTAAGCTCTACTGGCTTTTGATTTTCCTTCGAAGACTTTAATAGTTACTAGAGAAACTGATTTATCTAAGTGTATTTCTGTGGATATGTGATTTGACAGGGAGAAAAAACGAAGGAGATGCCGATTATGAAAGGTTTGTGTGGTTGGAAGAAGCAGAAAAGCCTGATAACTTCATACTTAAAGGGAGAGCATATGAAGGTCCCATCGTTAATGTTATTTGATGGTGAATTACTCTCTGTGCTAGTTTTCTAAGTTTGATACAAGCAGTTTTTCTTACTCATGACTCTATATATCAATTTGGATTATTAGTCAATTGCTTTACTTTTGGGCTTTGGCAGGTGGTCTCTTTGACTGTGCAGTTATCTGAAGATGACACTCAACTGTGAATAGGTTAAAGCGTGCATACAAACATGTAGTAGTTAAATTTAATAGTTGAATAAGTGATCCATGAATGCAATACCTAAGTTCGGGTCTACATTCAAGCCAATATTACTTGCTATAAAATACTGCTATAATCGTTCAACGCTTCAATTGAATAGATTGAGTTGTAACTAGAAAATACTGTTATGATAGTTCAAGACTTCAATTGAATAGATTGAGTGGTAACTAGGGTTTTGCGGTGTCCAATTTTATGTGCTGTGAATCCGTTTTATTGTGCAGAATCTACAGTAATGGTGTTGTTGCAGTGAGTCTGGAAGGTTGTTTACCTTTTAGTTCGTATAAGAACCAAAATTTAGAGGTTAGTTACTAATTGAAGGTATTCAACCTCTGGAAATTGAGAGAAGATTCAATAGCAGCTGCAAATACTTCACTATTGGATGCTCCATTTTACAGATAACATTACAAATATTGAGTAATCAAAATCCAGACCTTATTGGGTAATCAAAATGACCTATTTGGCGATATTTAGAGATGTAGATCAAGCAGAAAGAAGGTATGATTAGCCCTGAGATTCGAATGCTTTAAGAGCACAAGATACATGATAAGAACTTCACAATTAGTTCCTCCATTTAACAGAGAACATTGCAAGTGTTGGTTAATCAAAATGCGTACCTTCATGGTCATCATTAGAGATGTAGACAAAGCAAGGTATGATTATGCCTGAGATGTGAATGCATTAAAAACCGTAAAAGGGACATCAAGGAGAGCAAAGGAGATGAAATTTGGGATTATGCTGCAGTTCCTTTGAAAGGTATAAATAAAGTCAAATTGGAAAATGTTAAAACAGAATCTGAAAAGTTCAGATAAAACATAAAAACAATAACAAGATTGTTGTTTTTTTTGGTGAAAGACACCATTAAAAAATTGTTGCCCAAGAACATAACTTATATATGAGGATATTTGTGAAAAGTCGTTAAATCTTTACAATGAAATAGAATTCAGTAGTTATTACAACAACAAAAAAGATCTTAAAATGATGGAAGTTTGAAAATTTAATGTGCTTCATGAATATATTTTGAAAATTGAATTTGTTTCATCAGTATAAATTGGATAAGGTTGCTGAAAGTTTAAACAATATTTTGTAACAAAGGAAAAAGTTTGAGAATGCAGCATAACCTAGGTGTAGTGACTTAAGTTATTCAAAAGAAAGAGGTCGAAGAGGAAGTCTGCATATTCAATGCTAATCTTGCCAAAGGTTTGGTCATTTTGAAATGCAATCTAAGCTCACTTAGGGTTACACACAAAACAATAAAGCATTAGATAGAAATGATAGACTTTCAATTCATGTCGTATGTTTCTATGTTTCTTTGTCATATGAAAGGGAAGATAATGAAGCATTTAATTTCTATTTATCTTGGAATTTTTTTTTTATAGTTAAATTGACAAAACAGTAAAATGGTTAAGTAAAGCTTAGCTATGAACACGAATAGGGTGATTAGCAAATTAATTATCAATGTACACACTAATGTTAAAATATTTGTTTGATAATATATATATAAAAGGTAGATAGTTAATTCATATTGGTCAGCTAATTGTTTTGACACTATTTTTAACAAAATATTGGAATATTTGTTTTGTATTCTTGCAAATTTTCTATTGTTGCAGGATACATGCTTCGCTGAATGAACATGTACCTCCGACCACACAACCACAGATAGAACACTCAAGAAAGTCAAGTACTAGAAACTATGAGGAATCCAGAGATAGAACACTCAAGCAAGTCAAGTACTAGAAACTATAAGGAATCTGATCGTCAAAATACAAAGCTATAAAGCACATAAAGAACAGCTCAAAAAAGGTCGTCAAAATACAAAGCTATAAAGCAGATAAAGAACAGCTCAAGAAAGGTCATAAAAATAACAGTTACTACATAGTTTACACAAAAGGAATAATGGCAAGGAACCACAAACCGAGACTAGGAGGGGCCAGAAAGGGAGGAAAGTGCAAAAAGAAAAGACAGTTCATCAAATGAGACCCATAAATCTGAAAATCAAGTCAAAACTGGCACGAAAAGAAAGGTTGATCACTTGGTAGGTGAGTTCAAAAAGATCAAACACACCAGTTTTGACGGGGAGGAAGCAGAGGCATGGTTGGTGGACATTAATAAATACTTTCAGATTTGCAATTATTCCAGCAACATGAAATTCCGAATGGCAGTTTACAATCTAAAATGAAAGGCTAGCATTTGGTAGCAATATCAAGATCTCGCATGGACTCAAGGAGAAGAATTTGGAATGGGCCGAGTTCAAGAAACAATACCTATCCGATAGTTACTATGAAAGGAAAACCAAAGAGTTTTATGAATTAAGACTTGGCCAAATGACCATGGAAGATCTCATCAATAAGTTTTTAGATTTGCTGCGGTTCATACCCTATATCAAGGAAGAAAAGGTGGAGGTGCAAAGGTTCCTAAGCTCCTTGCCCCAGGCTTACAAGGACAAGATTGAATTTGACAATCCAAAAACTTTGGATGAGGTACTGAAGAAAGCAATTTTATGTTTTGAGCAGTATAGGAATGGTTTCTCCAAAACATGGAAGGACAAGAAACAAGAGAATTTTAACTAGTGAAAGAAGGGCTTCAAACCATCACCCTTCAGAAATACGTCGAGAAATTTCCAAGGAAACTCTTAAAACAAAAATGGACAACTACCACCAAAAAGTGTTAAGCCGACCAATATGGGAATAAAATGGGATGATGGGACTCCTAAAGAACCTCTGAAATGCTGGGAGTGTGGAGAACCCCACTTGCAAAGAAATTTTCCATGTTTCAATGGGGTAAGCAATATGTTGCATAACCTCCAAGAAGCATCTACTGTTGGGGAGATTGGCAAAAATTACCACAAAATTAATGCAGCCCTTGAAGATCGGAAAGCAGATCATCAATCTGCAATAGTGGAAATCAAAGGTACTATTTCTAATCACACCCTTGCTATATTAATTGATCGAGGAGCCACTTTATGCTACATTACTTCAAGGATGATGGAGCTCTGCCAACTCACCAATGTAAAGCATGCGAAACCCTGGTTGGTTCAGTTGGCCACGACGGCTAAAAGAAAGGTAACTAATTTTATTGTTGATTGTGAAGTCAAATTACAAGATCATAAAACTAGAATTGACTTGAATATTTTACCTCTAGGGTTGTACGATATGATAATTGGCATGGAATCGTTAGAAAGAAATAAAGTAGTGTTCAAGTATTTTTCAAAAAGTTTTAATTATATTGCAGAAGACCAAATCCTTCGAACAGTAAATGGCATACTCAAACCGGTCTCTGTAAGACAAATTTCTACTATGTAGCTGAAGAAATGCATAAGAAAGGGCTACAAACTCTATGGAGTTAGGGTTGCTGACCTACTTCTTAACGAAAATCAGACACCTTTAAACCAACACCCTATCCTAGGTGAATTCTGTGATGTATTTCTAGAGGAAATACCAAGTTTACCCCCTCAATGAGAAATTGAATTCTCCATTGAGCTTCTATTCGGGTCTGCGCGAGTGTCGAAAATACCTTATAGGATGAGTATTCCAAAGTTGACTAAACTAAAAATTCAGTTACAAGAGCTTTTAGATAAAGGTTATATAAGGCCTAATGTGTCTCCCTCACGTGCACGAGTCCTGTTTGTCAAGAAAAATGATCGAAACTTAAGACTTTGTATTGACTATAGGCAGCTAAACAAAGTAACCATAAACAATAAGTATCCCCTACCCTGAATTAATGATCTGTTTGATCAAGTAAGGAGAGCAAGATTTTTCTCCAAGCTAGACTTACGATCTGACTACCACCAGATCCGAATTAAAAAGGAGGAAGTAAGTAAGACAACCTTCAGAACCCATTATGGACACTATGAATTCGTAGTAATCCCCTTCGGTTTAACAAATTCCCGTGTCGCATTTATGTGCCTAATGAATGGTATATTTAACAAGTATCTAGATCAGTTTGTGCTCATTTTCATTGTTGATATCTTAAAATTTACTCTAAAATAGAAGAAGAACATCAACAACACCTAAGGATTGTATTGCAAACTTTAAGAGATCACCAACTCTATGCCAAGCTGGAAAAGTGTGAGTTCTTCAAAACTGAAATTCAATACTTGGGTCATGTTATATCCGAGGATGGAATTGCAGTAGACCCACAAAAAATCAAGGCAATATCCTACTGGCCGACACCAAAGGATGTAGCCGATATTTGGTCATTCATGGGACTTATTAGCTATTATCGAAGATTTATCGAGGGGTTCTCAAGAATTGTCTATCCTATGACAAAGTGTCCTCAGACACAAAACTTTATTAGTGAAGAAGAAAAATAATTACATCACAGAGATGTGAGGACTAAGTCGTGAAAGATTACCTTACATGGAAAACTTGATGGATTTAAATATCCAAAAAGTAACAACTAATTTACCGTTACTGAAACTAACATAGGGACACCTCACATAATCACGTGATTGTGTAGATGTCCTTTTACATTTATTAAACTAAACTTCTAAACATAACATTTTGGATCATAATTCCTAACAATCCCCCCTTTGATTCAAAAATTATTTTAAACAAATACCAAGTTCATTTCTAAACTTATCAAATTTGACCCTTCCAAGAGATTTTGTAAAAATATCTGCAGTTTGATCTTCTCATGGACAATACTTTGGCTTGATGATTTCTTTGACAACGAGAGCTCGAATGTAATGATACTTAGTATCCACATGCTTAGTCTTTGAATGAAAACAAGATTTTTGGCTAACTTGATTGCTGATTGATTATCAATAAATAATGAAGTTGCTTCTTTCTAATCAACTTTGAGGTCTTGCAAAATCCTTCTTAACCAAACTATCTCACAAGCGGCTTCCCGGGATAAAATATATTCTGCTTCTGCTGTAGAATTCACAATTGTATCCTGCTTTTTACAACTCCATGCCACTATAGCGAAACCCATATTCATTAAGTAACCTGAAGTAGATTCCCTGTTATCAACATCTCTAGCAAAATATGCATCTGAATAGCCAACAAGCTCAAAAAAAATTTTCTTTTAAACTCAAGTCTAAAATCCTTTGTTTCTTGAAGATACTTTAACACCCTTTTTGTTGCATTCCAATGACTTTCTCTAGGTTCCTGCATATATCTCGAAAGTATGATGACTCCATAAGATAGATCACGATGAGTATTCATCAAGTAAATGAAACATCCAATTAACTGTCGATATCTAGTACTATTTACAAGCTTCCCCCCTTCAAACTTAGAAAGTTTTAAATTTTGCTCCATGGGAGTAATCGCTGGTTTACATTCCTCCATTCCAAACTTCTTCAATAATCCAGAAATGTACTTATCTGGAGAAATAAATATGCTTCCTTACCGCTGCTCTACTTCAACTCCCAAATAGTAATGAATTAATCCCAAGTTTGTCATTTCAAAACCTATTTAAAGTTCTTGCTTAACCAAAAATATATGGTCATTATTGTTACCTGTTATGAGCAAATCATCAACATACATAACCAAGATGATTAAGTTTTTTTCCTGGATTCGAACATACAAAGTATCATCTGACTCACTACGAAGAAAACCAACTTTCTATAGGTAGGCATGCATTTTTGCATACCAAGCTCTCAGAGCTTGTTTCAATCCATACAATGCCTTAACCAGTTTACAAACTTGATTTTCTTTCCATGGAACCTCAAAACTAGGAGGTTGAGTCTTATAAACATCCTCTTGCAAATCACCGTTTAGAAATGCACCTTTTACATCCATTTGATGCACTTTCCATCCATTTTGTTCAGCTAAAGCTAGCACAATCCTGATAGTATTCCATTTCACTGTTGGAGCAAAAGTTTCTTCATAATCATTAGAGGAATTTTGGGGTCTAAAATGGGCCTCCTAAGGAAAATAATAAAATAATAGTTAAAATAATAAAATAATATTGATTAATTTTGCAGGAAGAAAGAAACAAACTACTTTTTGTGTTCGTATTTTCGACATATCTCCGTGTGTTTTTACTCAAATTTCGATCGGGAGAGATCTTTGGATGCGGAATTTGATTCCACATCCAAAGAGTACCCACACTGCATACTTTTGACGGACCCCGCTACCCCAAAAACAAGAAATACCTGAAAAAACATGATGATGACATCATCATCATTTTTTTTTTAGGTATTTCTTATTTTTGGGGTAGCGGGGTCTGTCAAATGTATGCAGTGTGGGTACTCGTTGGATGAGGAATCAAATTCTGCATCCAACGAGCTCTCTCGATCGAAATTTGAGTAAAGACACAATGAGATATGTCGAAAATACGAACAAAAAAAATAGTTTTTTTTAATGACAAATATGTTAATTCAACCATTATGGTTGACTTATTTTATTGAAATTCTATTGGTTCTTGAATTCCAACTCACAAAAACTTATTTTGGCACATTTTCTTATAAGGCCCATTTTAGACCCCAAATTTCCTCTAATGCAATCCCTTCTTTTTGAGCAAAACCCTTCTCCACCAATCTTGCCTTATATTTATCAATATATCCATTTGATTTGTACTTAATTCTGTAAACCCACTTACAACCAATGGGTTTAACATCATTTGGACAATCAATAATTTTCCAAGTCTCATTCTTCATTACTGCATCATACTTACCTTGCATTGCTATTTTCCATTCATCATATTCAACTGCTTCATTAAAAGTAGCTGGTTCAACAACCGAAAGAGCAAAATTTTATGAACCCATATTAGAACTCGTACCTGTTTTGCCTTTTTCATCAGACTTAACATCTTGAAGTAACTTAGTTTTCCATTTTGGTTTCTTCTTTTCAATGTTAACTTGATTTGAATCATCCAAGTTAACGTGTGAAGAATTCAAAGTATCTTCAAGTTGTTCCAAGGTGTCTTCAACCTGTTCGTCATCTTGTACTTCTAAAGTGAAATCAAACCATTGTTCATTCCTTGTCTTATTTAAGTGTTGCATCCTTATTTGTTCCTTAGTTACTTTTTCCTCTAAGTGACTAAGTTGTTTTTCAACCTTTTCTACACTTAAACTTTTTGTTTCATCAAAATCACATCCCTGCTAACAATAAACTTCCCATCTGACAGAAGCCTACACCCCTTTTTCTAATTGGAATAACCAATCAACATGCACTTAGCACTTCTAGACTCTAATTTCTTTCACTTTTCTTTTGGGACAAGTGCATAACAAACTAAACCAAAAAATCTCAAATGTTTGACCATAGGTTTGAATCCATACCAAGCCTCAAAAGGAGTTATTCCATCAAGTGATGACGAAGGAGATCGATTCCTCAAATAAACTAATGCATGAACTGCTTCAGCCCAATAACATGAATTCAACCCTTTGAAAAATAACATTGCTCTAGCCATGCCCAATAAAGTATGCTTCATCCTTTATGATACTCCATTTTGCTCTGGATTATAAAAATTGGTCAATTGTCTTTTAATCCCTTTTTCCTGACATTAAGTCAAAAAATTATTTTATGTAAATTCACCACCGTTATCAGTTCTCAAAGTACAATATTTTCCTTTGCTGTTGTTTCAACCAAATTTCGAAATGATTGAAACTTTTCGAACACTTCTGAATTTTCCTTCAAGAAATACACCCAAACCATCCTACTAAAATCATCAATAAACAACAAAAAATATTTACAACCACCAAGTGAAGTTTCCAAAGGACCACAAACATCAATATGAACAAGTTGTAATCTCCTTGTTGCTCTCTAAGTGATTTTTGAAAAAGCTATCCTTCTCTGTTTGCCATAAATGCAAGCTTCACACTTTGCATTTTCCTTCTGAAAAGAAGGCACCCCTTTACCATTCCTTTTTTTTTGGAGCTATACAAGACTATCAACATTCAAGTGCCCAAAATGAATGTGCCACAATCTGATAGGTGAAACATCAGTTTCAACTAAACTTGCAAATTCCTTCAAATGTTCCTTTGATCTAGGAATGATTGTTCCCTTCATCCTAAGAAGTTTTTCATCTTCATAACCTGTCATAATTGTTTTGTATGCATCCTTTTTTGAATTAATCAAAAGGATACCATCTTCCATTACAATTTGATGTCCTAATTAGAGAATGACAACTAAAGATGACAATTTTTTCTTAAATGTAGGCACATACCAAACATTAGAAATCAATCTTTCTCCAATTCCTGGCAAGTCAACCTTGACTGTTCCTTTTCCCTATGGAAAATGAATAGAATCATCTACAAAGAAGATTGAATTTAAATGACAATCTTCATAACTCCAAAAGAAATCTTTCCTATGTGTCATATGCTGAGTAGACCCTGTATCCATAATCCAAGCATCTTCAAAATCATTTTTGAAACAATAAGAAGACTGGACAAAATTCACCGATTCCAACTAATGAACTTGAACAAAATCCATTGATTTTGATTGTCCAAGTGCTGTAAAAACATATTCACAATTTTCACTATCGTCTGCATGAGCATAATGTGCTGCTGATCAAGATTCTTTAGATTCTCTTTCTTTTAGAATGTTTTCAAATGAAACTATACACTCTGAAGCATAATTCCCAACTCTATTGCAACGAAAACATGTGACCTGTTTACTACCTCTTCCTCTTCCAGAAAACTATGATTGTATACTTTTTTATTCTTTAGAACCTATTCCTTGATTTCTTCCTCTTCCTCTTCCGCGGCATCTTCCTCTTCCAAAACCCTGACCATGACCTCTGTTTGAATATTGAAAAGAATTTCGTTGTTGTTGATTTACTTTCTGATCATTTCCCTTTTGATGATTACCTGAAGACTATTTGCTAGTACTTGCGACCAAAACACCTTCTCCTGCTTGCTTTGTTTTACCAAACATTTTGTCATGTGTGGCAAGTACTTCACTTAGTGCGTCAAAATAAATATTATCCAATTTATTTTTAATTTGTAAAGTTTCCAAAAAATGCTTACATGTCTGAGGAAATCTTGCGATCAAAATGGTCACCATCATGCCATCCTCAATTTTACCAAAACCTGCTCTTGAAATTTCTTGTTTGATATTCTTCAATCTAGAAATGTACTCCATGACATCACCACCTGAAGAAAATTTTTGTTGAAACAACTTCATTTGAAGATCGATTTTCTTAGCTTCACTTTGAGAATCAAATAAATCTTTCAATGTATTCCAAGCTGACCACGCACCATAACTATTTTCAATATGCCCAAAAATATCATCAGAAACAGTATTGTGAATCAATGCTAAGGCCTTCTCATCTTTTAGTTCCCATTTTTCAAGCTGATCAGGAATAGTCGGTTTGGTAGGCTGAGCATTACAGACACCCTTACGCAATTCATTGTAAATAAGAGTGCTTTGAATTTGACAACTCCAAACTTTATAATTTTTCAATCCTTCCAACTTGTTAGATTCATTAAAAAGACTTACAACTTTAGACATTGTAAAAAAATAAACACCTTATAACTCCAGAAGATGTGTATTATGCAAACCTTATATCTCCAAGAATTAAAAAAAGAAAGCACCTTATGTCACCAGAATAAACAATCACCTTATATAATCAATAGAAGCGCTTGAAAAAAACTTTATGCAAAAAATATCACCACCAACACGAAAGCAAAATTACGCATCAACAAGAGTCACCATGAAAGAAATACAACAAGAAACACCACACACTATGCAAAAGAGAGCTATATGGGCTTAGCCTTGACCCACTTATAGACTCAAGAAAATAATTTGATAGAGCTTCACTTTGCTCTAATCAAACCTTGAGTGAAAATACAAGTACTTCTTATGACACCAACAATGCTCCTTATTACTCTAATGCCCAATAATAAAATGCACCTTATCACTCCAAAAAAATAACAAATCTTTATAGGTGAATTGGAGAGATACAGGATTGTTGAGTGGGAGGTCACAAGTTCCAGTCCCATCAACTCCAAAAATAACCTTTGTTTTTTTTTTAAAGTTTTATTTCTCCACCTTTTTCTTCTTATACAATATAAAAAATCTCCAAAAATAAAAATGAATCATAAATTACCTTATCTCTCCAAAACAACTTATTCACTTTTCAAAAACTTTGGAGTTTTGCTGGTTCTTTTCAACACCTCCTCCAAAATGGTGAACTCTTCTATCTCTACGCTGGAGTTTTGCTGTTTCTTTTCAACGCTGGTTTTCTCTCTTCAACACCTTCTCCAAAACGGTGAACTCTTCTATCTCTACGCTAGAGTTTTGCTGGTTCTTTTCAATGCTGGTTTTCTCTCTTCAATGCCTCCTCCAAAATGGTGAACTCTTCTATCTATACGCTAGAGTTTTGCTAGTTCTTTTCAACGCTGGTTTTATCTCTTTTTCTATGCTAATTCGGACATCTCTATCCCAACACCAACTTTGCTATCTCTCTCAGTGAGTGAGTGCAATAAGAATGATTTTTTTTAAAAACAAATAAGAACTTATATGTGTCTTCCTTTTTTAAGAAAATTCTCTTCCACAAAATTTTTAAATAACCTTGCCTTCAAAAAAAAAAAATATTTTACTCTCTCCAAGTAAAATGAAAAAACCGAGTCAATAAAAAATATTTTCTGCATAGATTCTATTTTATCCCAAAATAATAGGAAGCATTAACTTATGGTCAAAATTTTGCTATTCCAAAACCTTGAAAGTCACCTTCTTCAAACAACCTTTAGCACCTTCCAACCAGGTTCCAACCAGACCAAGCTTCAACTGCGTGCTCTAATACCACTTTGACAAAGTGTCCTCAGACGCAAAACTTTATTAATGAAGAAGGAAAATAATTACATCACAGAGATGTGAGGGCTAAGTCCCAAAAGATTACCTCACATGGAAAACTTGATGGATTTAAATATCCAAAAATTAACAACTAATTTACCATTACTGAAACTAACATAGGGACACCTCACATAATCACGTGAGTGTGTAGATGTCCTTTTACATTTATTAAAGTAAACTTCTAAACATAACATTTTGGATCATAATTCCTAACATCCTATTACCTCCTTGTAGAAAAAGGGAGTAAAGTTTGTTTGGTCGTTAAAATCATCAACAAAGTTTTGACAAACTTAAGGAGTTATTAAGCAAAGCACTTGTCCTAAAAGTAGCAGACCCTCATAAAGACTACACGGTCTGCATGGATGCCAACAAAGAAGGAGTAGGAGGAGTATTGTCTCAGGATGGACATGTAGTATGTTACGAATCTTGTAAGCTAAAGGAACATGAATGTGACTATGTGATTCATGACATGGAATTAATGATGGTGGTACACGCTTTAAAAATGTGGCGCCATTACTTACTAGGGAAGAAATTTTTGTTGCTAACTGATAATACCTGTGTGAAAAATTTGTATATGCAGTCAAGGATGATTGCCAGGCAAGCAAGATGGATGGATTTACTCAGCAAGTTTGATTTTGAGGTAAGACATATTAAGGGTAAGAAAAATAAGGTTGCAAATGCACTCAGTCGGAGAACTCACAGAATTAATGAGGTAATGTTGAGTGAGCCCAAGAGTGACCTCTTGGACAAGGTAAAAACTACAAGTACACAAGATGTTGAATATACAAAGCTACTTAGCGAAATACAGAATAATGAGGTACACTTAAACGGGACAGATTTCAAAATCGACCAAAATGGTTTTAATTGGTTTAAGCACAGATTATACATGCCTAAAAATTTGGAAATCAAACTTTTTATTTTGAATGAGATGCACAAACCCCCATTTGTAGGTCATCCCAGTTACCAAAGAATGATAACTGCTCTGAGAAAGAAGTTCTTTTGGACAGGTTTAAAGTCTGATTTAGTCGAGTATCTGTCTAAATGCTTAGAGTGCCAGCAAGTCAAAACAGAACATAGACATCCATCTAGTTTGTTAAATCCATTACCAGTTCCTCAGTGGAAATGGGAGATCATATCACTAGACTTTATCACTGGTTTACCTAGAACACATAAACAACATGATTCCATCATGGTAGTAGTTGACAAGTTAAGCAAGTCTACACATTTCATCTCAGTGAAATCAACACATAAAGCAACAAATATTGCAGGAATATTTTTTAAAAGAAATATTTTGATTGCATGGAGTGCCTAAAATTGTAATCTCAGATAGGGATGTAAAATTCACATAGATCTTCATGTGTGCTAATATTAACATCAATAGCAATGTATCACGCAAAATCCAGCAATACTTAATTCCATAATTTTCCATGGTTTCATAACACATATTTGTTCTATTCATCAATAGGTAAACATTTTACTTCATAGGAATGAATTTACTTACATCACATCTTCCTTACCTCTTATAAGTGTCTTTATAGTCTCTTTGGATGTCCTCCATCTGGGCAAGCACTTCAAGTGATAATAGTACCCTGAGTACTGATCCAAGCTACCCAACACAAGGACGATACCCTTCTTCAGGCGTATCTCCTACTCGTTTTATTTAGGGTGCTTCTCCAAGATAAGGCACTTCCTTACTCGCACACCATAACACCTAGAGGTTATTCTCTTCATGAATCCCCCACTCTCGTGACAGTCCTATGAAGCGGTGTGAATGTGTGCAGAAGGAGTCCTAACCAGAATGTCTTATACCTGGGCATCCCCAAAATGCATATTGGTTCCTAGCTGGCCAAGGGAGAAAATATGTACCTCTTGTAAATTTTCTTCATCCCCACATTCCTCATGGGTAACCACTTTATGCACATGATATTTCTCTCATATCTTATTACAATCATGGAGCCCCAGTTCTCTTCATGTCCATAGTTCCTATGCCTAAGACAAATCCACAAGTGGTCAGTTTATCATATCATTGATTCCAATAACATCAACATTTGAAGGTAGACTACTTACCATCATTTTGCATCTGAGTTGCTTCTGTCATTTCTTGTTCACCAAATAAGAGTCTTTATATTTAGTGCACTCGTTCTATATAACTAGAAGCATTGTTGATCTTATGCACAACAAATTTTACTACCCACTTTGGCTACATTGTAGCCCAAGTTTATAAGTAATCTAGTTCCACTTTTCCTAAAAAGAAATAACTTTAAAGAATTGTTGCCGTACTTGTGAGGATGTATAAAAAAAGAAATAGTCTTTATGTGCATAATCCAATCCTTAGGATTTAATTTCATGCCAATTATTCAATAGTTGTATCATTGCAACCAACCTGAATCTCTTTGCCACCACTTTAACATTCAGGTCTTATCTTCACTTAGCATCTATTTAGTAAGCTAATGAGGTCTCTTCATGCAACAATCACAAACTAGTTAGCAATTCATATAAGCAAATCACATTCTCTTTATAATAGTTACACAAGATAGCATCTTCTTTTTAGAAACCAATTAAGATTCACTTCTCAGATAATTTACTGTTATGCATAACCACAAAATAACCATTTTCCAGATCTATTTATTTATGAACTAGGATAGCAAGACCATAAAAAGACATAACTCTTCCTTATAGTATATCCATTTAATGCCCAAAGTTTTATGCTAGTGAATATGCATACAGAAAGGGGAAACATAAGAGGTCTTGTCCAACTAATTCCTCATGTTTCCTTATGGACTCAATCTTGAGAACCATTAGTTCCTTCGACCTATGCCCAAAAGAAAAACAATTTGGTTTTAGTTACAGTTAGTCATACATCTCCACAATAATTATGTCATTGCCAAAGTATGGTACATACGTGCAATTTTATAATGGTCCTTTAATCATAACCATTCGACTGTCATGTACCAACGTAACTATAACGCAACTTTTTGTTCCTAGTTTTACATGAAAATTCAAATGTAAACATGTGTTTCACATTTTATCAAATGTTAGTTTTAAACATCACTAACATACATTTGATACCATTTTTGCTTTTCAAAATCCTAACAATGTGTTCCTTTAACATAGCTACTATTTTAGCATTAGTTACATTCTTACTTAATTCTTATACATGATAACCTTAGCTACTCTTCGCAAGGATTTAGGGGTAATGTACTTACTCCTTCCTTAAATGATCAATTCCTCCAAGTCCATTTAATAACTACTTTGTTATCTCCAAGAAATTCTACTACTTTTCTTTCTAAGAAAAAGTATGTATAGAGTAAATTTTGTATATTTTCCTATCATAATGGGACCTCCAATTCCACTTGAAACCTATCCTCATGAGCCACTTACATTTATCCACTACTAATAGTGAACTCTAAAAGAGGTCTACAGAACTCAAATCAAGATCCAATTCTCATCGGTTCTTTTAGCAGTCCTCAATTTTATTGATAATGAGGTAGCCCTTTTCATGCTAGTCCTTGACAAGATCATTCACCATGTTTCTCAATGTAACCTTTTTCAATCGTCAACATGGAAGTTCTAAGAATCTTTTCCAATACGTAATGTCATTAGTGGCTAGTTCAACTATGGATGTAGATTCCAAAGGTTTTAGTAATTTCAAAGTTCCATATTACTATTCATAATAGAAATTACCATAACAATTTCATCGACAATGAGTTTTTTTATGAATACTTCTATACCTCACTAAAACTTTATTTGCACAACTCAATAGAGATGAAAACAATTGCCTTAGTCATTCGTAAAATCATCTTCAGAAGTAATGAAAGAAATAGAAAGATACCTATGTACTTATATAGTTGGGCCCAACATTGAAGTGGCGAACTTAATGGGCCATCTTCAATGAAATTTTTGAGAAGCTGTTCTAGTCCATCTTGCATAATTGCAAGGTCAACTAATATATACCTCCTATTGGTGCATCTTAATGGTTCCGCTGTTGAAACTTTATTTGAACCATATGGTTCCTGTTATTTCAAAGAAAAATTGATCGTTAGTTGCAAAAACAAAATCCGTATGATCATATTGAGCCCAAATAGGCCCAAGTGCTACAACCTCAACTCTGATACCATATGTAACAAACCCCAAATCTATCCGTAGGTCCTTGGTACATGACACAAATTTTTATTCTTAATGAAAACATTTGAGCACGTCAATATTATTAGAGCAATGCATATTAAATTGTCAATACCAATCTAAAGGCTTATCAGCTTGTAGAACAACAACGATATATACCCATAGTGTAATTATTTAACAATCAATAGTTCCAATATTTTTAACTTACCCACATCCACCTTATGTTCCAACACCTATCACTACATTTCAATACAAAAGGCACGGATTTAAGTCTTAACGATCATAAAACTTCTAACAAATCTCTAACATGTGCGATAATAAAAAAAGGGTTCCTACTCGTACAAGAGTACATCTGTAGAAATATTCCACCGTTCTGCCCCTCAAGAGTGATGGTAATCCTGGTAAACCTACTTCTGCAACCACCCTTAATATCATGTTAAATATAACTTCAATCTACGAAATCATAATAACTTAACAACATCACCTAACACGAGTGTAAGATGATGAAATACATTCCTTAATAAAACAATCATTATGGTTACTTCCAAATCTAAGTGAAACAGGATGACTGAAAATGTCCTACGACTGTTCCACCCAACCATTGACTCTTTCTGGCGTAGGTTTTCCCGCCTAGAGAAACCCCCGAGCTGGGCGATGAATCCACCAAGGTTCAGAGGCCTTTAATTCCTTTGCAAGTATTTTTGTGAAAAAGTATAATCCCCATTCTATACATAAGTACGATTATACACATATTCCAAATAAATTTTTTAGTCCTAAGTCCCTTTTAGCAAATTAGTACATTTATACTTTAGAGCCAATCATATCTCTGCATGTATGGAGAATAAATTCAATGTAAATGTTAAAACAACTCATATTCCTATTCTAGTTATTGATAAGGGGTTTCAACTCCCAACCAAGTACAAACCTTAATCCTAGATGATAAGATGAGTATATATACAAATGTGTTATCAACCAAAATGGCACTTCTCCGTTCGAGTGACGACATTCTTCATGTTGGTACACAAAAGGAAATTTTGGATTGAAGTGGCCTAAACAATATAGATGGGCATGGCCTTTGATGCATTTTCCTCAGACCAACCTTTTATATTTTTATTATGGATTTTGGGTTGCATACACGACTATGTGCATTTCAACTCGCGTGTCATATGCGAGTATTTTCATTCCAACCCGTGTATACTTGCATACGTGAGTTCCCTTTCAGCAACTCACGTGTCATACATGATTTGCATATATTAATACCCGTGTATACCCTAATTCGACATTAAAAAATAAAATTGAGATTATATGATATTAGTTTGCGCCTAATCCATAATTATCCCAACCATCTCAACCATCCTGACCTTAGAAACCATTCTATTTCCCAAAGTATAAATAGAGGCCTTGGGGTGGGGGATAATCAATCAATTTTGGAGAGAAAAGTTATGTTCGTGGTATATATTCAGAGTCTTGGAGCAGTAGAACTCAGAGTCCTTTGGTTGAAGAGGAGTCCTTGTGTCATAATTTGGGTTGTACTCTTATCATGTTCACCGCTTGTTAATAAACAAAATTCCTCTTCCAATATTGTATTGAGTTTATTTCATGTATATTGGATTAATGAATATGTGTGATTATGTTATATATATGATTTTCATCTAACCTCTAATATACATATGCATGAGATATTACTTGAAGGATTTTCTCTTTGTAGGTGGAGAAGTACATCCCTAGAAGCTTTGGAGAGAAGTGGAGCGAGAGAAGATCAAGCTTGGATCAACCATCATTAATCTGGTAAGTCAAAATTTTCTTCCTATTCTCTTTCCATTCATGTAAAAAGTTGATTGTCTGCAAGTTAGAAGTAAGTTGGTAACCCCGGAACCTAGCTTACAAGGGTGCTTTACCCTTAACAATAGAACTGACGACTCCGTTGGGGAGTCCAACCTACTGTGGGTTTATCCTGTAGGTCCTTGACCAGTATTTTCTCTGATTCTGAGTGTGGTTCCTTTATCTTGCCTTTGATTTGCAGTATAGTATGTTCAAAGACCTTTTTATATTTTTTCTTTGAAAAAAAATTGTTTTATACGCAGGTTGTTGTTATACACAGTCATGTATAGTAACTTGTATACATGGGTTGCTCTATAAGATAGTCACGTATGGTACGTGAGTTTCTATATAAGATAGTAGTGTATATCCTGGAGCAACATACAAATTTTGGTAGGGTTTGCTTGTCCCTGTCTTGGATGAAATTTTGTCTACTTAGGGTTCTTCTGTTGTTGGCATAATCCTGCAAGTCCAAAGTCCTGTGCGCCATACTTTTTGCTTGTTTTTTAAGCCTTTGGGTTTGCTTTGTTTGAATCTTCTAGTGACTTGAATTTGTTCCTCTAGCTTGGCCTATGAGTTCAGTGGTATGTATCTGAGTCAGTGATTAGGGATTTAGATACCTTATTCTGTGTACTGCTTTGTGTAGTGTCAGTTAGCCACTTGTTCTTTATTAAATCTAGTGGATTTTGTTCATTAGTTTTCCAAGTCAAGGATTTTACCAAGTTTATTTCCTATTTGTTTGAAGTTTGGTCATTGTAGGCCCTCTATACTTCATTTTGCTTTTGATGTGTTGTAATCATTCAAACTTGCTCAAAAATTTGCATTTAGATGCATAGTAGTTTTTGAAGAATTTGAAAAAAAGTGAAAGAAAAACATTTCTTGCTTTTGCATATAGTTGCACTTAGTAGTTTTCTTTTTTAGTATTTTCAAACAAAATTTCAAAAATTATAAAAAAGTCTTAGTTTTTTCGACACTTAGTTTTAATTTCATTAGCTTACATTTACAAAAAGAAAAGAATTTTGGTTTAAGTAGTTGCATTTTGCTTTGGAAGTTGCTTTATACATCATTTTTACTTTTCTTATCGAGTCTATAACATCACAGTCCTTCACGCCACTTACCTTTTGACTAAGAACAACCCTTAAAATAAACGATATAATTTAAAATATATTAGTAAGTTTTATTTTATAGGGTCATACACCAACTAGCTTAGGATAGACTTGTGGGAAAGGGATTTTAAACTCTCCACAAGTGCTTGAATTCAGACGTAGTTGGCCAATCGATAAGTAAACCCTTTCCTATGTTGGTTGTATCTGGGAATCTCCTCTCAAATGAGATTTAAGCACGAGGCTGGGTGGAGGCTTGGACTGAGGAGATAAACCTCTAATTCCTTATCAAAGAGTAGACCAAGGTTTTTGCGCATCTGGGGATTCTGTCCTAGACAGAGTTTCTGGATTTGCTACCCTTTCCATGCGTACGAACTAGGCTTGCGACTGTCCCCCCAGGATGTCAATATAGTTAAGGTAGCCTATAATCTCTCAGACATCTAGGGTTCATACACAGGTACAGCGGAAGGCTATTTCTGGTTGACCTTGGACAGGATTCACTACAACAAAACCCTATGATTAGCTTCTCTTTTAGCTTCCTTTTTAGCATCCACTATCACTTTTAGTGTATTTTTCATCATTTTTTGGACAAAGTGGACACTTTTCCATGGGATGACTCTTTTAATGGCATTATTTGCATCCCTTTTTAAAAGTTGGCGCTATTTTGGACGCTAATTAGCATCCCAATTATCATCCCGAATAATGTCCCAATGAACGTCCCAATTAGCATCCCAATTAACATCCCAATTAGCATCCATTTGTAAAAGTTGACGCTATTTTGGATGCTAATTAGAATCCCAATTAGCGTCCCAATTAACGTCCCAATTAGCATCACAATTATCATCCCAATTAGCATCCAAGTTAACGTCCCAATTAGCATCCAAAAAAACATCGCATATAACGCTAAGAATAGCCTCCAGAAAAATGTCTTGAATATCATAGCACCATATATTAATCCAGGGTTAGCGATAGGAATTGTACCATGAATTTAGGCAAAAAAAACATCCAACATAGCACCAAGTATAGTGCCAAGAAATGTGCCTATAAAACATCCAGCATAGTGCCAAGTATAGATCTAGCTATAGCGCCTGGAATAATGCAATAAATTTTGAAAGGAACCACGCTAGGAATTCCACTAAGTTTAGAGCTAGGAATTGTGTTCTGAAAACGTACGACATAACGTTAGATATATCGATTTCAATTTCAATGATCATGATTCATGTGATAGTACTTTTGGATCTTGATTTATCATAGTGGCACGTAGATGATTGTAATCATGGCACATAAAGGCTCCCTGCATGTTGACTAAAACAAACATCATCTTTTCTCCATGAATGTTCTCCCTAACTATTGTGTAAGTGCCAATATTACCTAGAGTTAATCACTCTCTTTCTCTAATTTTATCACATTAGCATGCACATGTTAAAACTACATTGTTTTGACTGATTGAGCTCCCAGATTTGAAGGGGATTTGCATGTAACTTGCTGACATACAACCACCAACTATAAGGTGCCCCTTTTGCAAGTGTATGATTCAACCGAAGCCAAAATATTCTACAAGAAATACACCATTAATTCAAAGATATGCACCCTCCGTTAATTCACCAAGTGTTAAATCCTTTAATGAAATGTGAACTCATTAACTAACTGCTTGACCATTAGTTAGGAGTTTAACTGAATGTCTTTAGTGCTTCACAATCAGTGCCATCCACTCAAGCAAGTTTGCAAGAGAGAGAAGAAGAAGTGCGCCAGAAAGAAGAGAGAAATAGTTGTCTTAGGTTTTACACTGTTTTGGTTGAGTTCTATAATGAGGAATTTTTGTTGGGCTTTCTCCCTTAGAAGGGTTTCTCGGGATAAATTTTTTTGTCTCTTGTGTGACTATACTTGTTGTTCTTTAAGTGATGCTATGATATTAAATTGTTTTAGAATATCATCTAAGGAATAATAAAACTTAATAGATGTTGTACATTTAACAACAATAATAGTCTCCCTTATCTTTGTGCAATGGTTAAAGAAGTGTTGTGACTGCACCTGTCGGTGCCTTTAGTCCTCCCACAAAAGAACACACACCCATGGAATTTTGAACTGTGGGTCACAACAAGGGACTCTACAATCTTGAAATAATAACAAACAGATCATAACTTGCATCCTAAAAGCAAGAGCGCCAGTATTTGCGAGATAATATCCAATACAACCCATCTTCAAAAAAGAATTTTGCTCCTTTCGTTGTCCCATTCTACAATATATCCACTCTGATTCTCTTTTGCATTTCCTTACCCAATTTTAGAGCATGCTTGGTATACGAAAAATTGGTTGTTGAGAAGCAAAGGGAAAAGGAAGAGTAATTTCATATGTTTAAGATAAGCAAGGATTTGAAAAATCAATAATGAATATCCAATGTAACCCAACTTGGAAAAATAATGTTGCACCTCGTTGTCCCTTTTTACAATATATCCACTGATTCCCTCATGCATTTCTATACCTTATTTGTTAAAAAAAATCTTCCTTGAATCAAGGAATCTGAGAAACCACTTAGCTAACACTGTAGTCACACGACAGACCAGTAAACCATGTGATCGGGCCATCCTAAATGTTGGATGTAAAAATGATCTATCTAAAAACATGTAAAACTCTCACCGTAGTCACATGAAGTTTTTAAGGGTTTCTCACTTCATGGTCGAGTGTGGGTTTCCATGGAAAACAAAGGGAAAATAAAGGGTAACCCCATATATTTAAGGGAAGTAGGGATTTGAAAAACAATAATGTTGTTGATGAAGAGTGAATGATTTGTTTGCATAAGAACTTAATAAAAATCTAAAAATGAGGACCACTGAAGGCAAACCTGAAAATAAGTTTGGATCGTGTTTATTACACTAAAGGTATTATTTAAGGGGCTGCTCTTCTCAAGGTTTCGTCGTTATTTAGCATTTATTACATGAAAAGTGTTATTTAATGGACTACTCTTCTCAAGGTTCGTCTTCTGAGGAGCCTCCCCATGTCTAGCTATGAGAGTGTGCCTTTCGACCGTGTCTTGCTATGAGAGTATCCCTTCCGAGTGTGCCTTCCATTATTCCATATTCTGGAAGCTCTCATGTCTGTTGCATCAATACAAATGGTATGCTTAGCTGATAGGTTTTTGAAATGATCCAATATCTAACACTATTTGTTGTTTCCATTATAAACTGAAATGTCCATGACTTCCTCTGTCTCTCTCTTCATGCACTAGGGAAGAAGACTCTTGCAAAACACTCGGGAAGAAGACTCAACTCTGCAAGTATCCACACTTGAATTCCATATTATGTAACCATGATTTCCTTGTCTATCAACACTTCCAGTTTCTTTTGCATCAGATTCAGCAACATCGTGACCACTTCCTCCCAGTGCTTGA
This sequence comes from Pseudotsuga menziesii, assembly GCA_001517045.1. NCBI lineage: Eukaryota > Viridiplantae > Streptophyta > Pinopsida > Pinales > Pinaceae > Pseudotsuga > Pseudotsuga menziesii. The sequence goes on along the minus strand of LPNX010100955.1, from coordinate 751,926 downwards.
CATTCTCTTTGATAAACGCATACACTCTCTCATGGTATGCATGAGTCTGCTATATCTGAATTCATGGTCTCATCTTTTCGATCTAAGGATGGGCCGAGTATCTTCGTCATCCATGATTATTGAAAAGGCGATTAAGAATTGGGCCAGTGACTATCATCCAGATAAACATCTCCTTACGCAAATGATTGACAACCTTTGTTTGGGACAGAAATGTTTTTTTTCACAAGCTCTTCCTCTTCCTAGGTCTTGAAAATCTTACGGCCTTAACTTCTATCTACTTCTCCTTTTGCTTAACCGACTGATAATCATGTGTTTTTCATGTTTTCAACCAAATTGCTTGGAAGTTCTAGCTTATGTAATAATGCACCAAATCAGTAAGTTGATCTACCAAGTTTCTGATGTATATGTTACACGAACACTCAATCAGGTAACTTTAACACTTCTGTGAGAAGTAATTTTTTTATGATGATTTATGTTTTTGTTTGTTGTATTTCACTATATAATTAGTCTCTGAACTTGGTAGAGGAAGAGGTGGACTTAGAAATAGCTCATCTGAATGAGTATTTCATTTTGGATTTGGTTATCTTCCGTACAATGTTATTCACTGATCTTGCTTATTTGTATTATTCTGTTAAGCTTTCAACCTTCTTTGTTTGTAGTGGAGTTAAGAAACATATTCATGAAACGTCACTGCTATTCGTCCCTTTTTCAGAAGTTTGAAATTTTAAAAGAGCTTTGTAGTCTTAGTTAGAAATATGAGAATGAAAGCACATAAGGATGGAAATCCACCATAGGCGGTTTGAACATGGGCCACACATCAAATAAAACCAGTGAGAGCCACTGCCTGCATGTGTGTCTCCGTGAAAAACACATGCAGAGATCAAAGCAAAGTGAAGTGAAGCAAAAAGCTAGGTAGGTCAACATTATTTGATGAAATGAAAATATATAGTACTAGCATACCCTCAAAGTGAGGGAAATGAAACACCGAAAAGAACTTCAATATGTTTAAAATGAATGAAATATATGTTTCATTTCCCCACTTTGGGAGTGTTTCGTAAATATGATTCTATTTTTTTTTATAATTAGAATCTATGTTAATAGAATATAATATAAGTAATGCTAAGGGGTGGCAAATGTAGGTTTTTTTTTGGATATTAATGGAAAGGAAGAAATGGAATTTTCATGGGTATAGGTATGGTGACAAGTAACTAGGCTGAAATGTACACCTTCCTTCTATGTACAAAAATTGTGAAGAGTCTTCTACTACAACAGATTATAATTTTTAGAAACTTGTTTCTTGTCATAAAGCATATAAAGGGGAAAAACTTAAGGAAGGGAATACATAATGTAAGAATTATGAGTGTATTAATTGGAACCTTCAAAGCTTTAACGACGTGAAACTTATGCACCTCATGCATCTCAACAATTCAGTTGCAGATCAACTTGCCAATGATGCAATCAAGTTAGACAAAGGAATTATAGTATAGAATAAGGACCCGACAAAAAGAAGAGGGCTTCCTTAGAAAGTTCAATTTAGATTGCAAATGTTTGAAGTTAAAATGTTGTTTGGTGATAAATTGGGCATGTGCTCCATTTGGCATCTTCACCCATTCCAATGCGCAACAAGTCTTGTCTCATTAATCCCAAGTGAGGGAGCCATTACACTCACGCATGGCTTCCTCTTCTCATTTGTTCCATCTGTGTTCACTTCAAGCCTTATGGCCCTCTTTTAGATTTGCATAATGTTAGTGGGATCTCTCTAAAAATAAAATGTTTTTTATTGATGTGATGCCTCCCACAACGAAGGATCGCACATCGGCCGCGTCCATCTTGAAACAGAAGATAGATATTGCATTTGCTTCTCATTTTTGGCCTTTTAAAAATGTTGCACTTGCTCTACATACCATAGAATTTATGTTAATTCAATAATTTCACATAATGTTGTCCTCCTAAATTTCATAGTGACTTTTCATAGAGGTCATATTAGCGTTTCATATGACAACGATATTTGTATACAACTCTTGAAATGTAAAAGAAAAAAATTATTTTCTTAGTTGGTGAAAGCCAATTATTCAATTTCTCTTTAACTCACATATTTGTTACAAAATATGAATATAAGATATATTATTTTATTTCAAAAAAAACATATATATATATATATATATATATATATATATATATATATATATATAACTTCAAAGTAAATCAAATACATACAAATTTACACATTATCATTTGTATTCTATGCCATGAATCAACTTACTGAATCATAACTTTGAAAAATAATTTCGTGAATTTTAAAAATTCAGTGTCTCATTTCCCCCACTTTCGGGATATGCTAGAAAACCTGTGGCTATACTTTAGTCATTGGTAACCTGAGCCAAAGTAGCGCCACAGTAAAATAGTGATTACAGTCAAAGTAGTATTTGGTTGAATGCATGTCTTTTATTTTACTGGGTGAAGAGAGAATAGGTGGAGACCCGTGGGAATACTAGAGTCTAATGGGAACATAAATTTCTGTCATGGGAAGACTAGAGTCTAATGGGAACAACTAGGGTCATTTAGGTACTATGATGGAAAACCCAACTTGTGTCCTCCCAGTCGAGCCCCTGTTAAGGAACCGGATGAGCAGTAAGCAAATGAACCAATCAGGGAATTCTCGGCTTGACCCAATGAGCACACAACCAATGTTCTAGCTTATTATAGGGAATCCAACTATTTTAGAATGGGAATTAAGTGCGGGAATATCTGGAAATAAAATGAAACGTCGTTCGCTGCCATGAGAGCTCGCTAAGGATCGACTATCAGAGCAGTATTAGAAATGCTTTTTACTTGTTCGCTACCATGAAGATATTTTATTATTTGCTCATGCATTCTATTCCTTCTCTTTGATCATTTCCACCCCTTACATCACTCTTTCCTTGGGGATCATCAATCTATGAGCCCTTAAGCTATTTTGTAATTGTTACCTTGGGGTTTCAAGGGCATGGGGTTAAAACTTGTAAGCAGCTCTGCGGCAGTAAACATTTATTTGAAGTCTCCATGGACGCCACTTCGACAAAATATTCTCTCATTAACCCTTCAACCGATTTGTGCCCGTGTTCGGGTACACAGGGTACTCCCAAAAGAACGAACACCTTGAGCAACTACTTCACAAAAATAGATCACAGATCAACACACCAATGTTTGTCACATGGTTAAAACCCTAGAGAGGGAAATAGTCCACGACCCCAGCCAAATAGCTACTTGGAGCAATTTATTATGCAAAAGAAAGAAAGTTACATGAGATTCTCATAATCGATCAACTAGCCAAGGACCCTCTATGCTATTTAAATAGAGATAATAGACCAATCGGGTGCTAAGCCACGGATCAATGGTAGGTATGATCTAAGGAAGTTGAACCATTGAATCACTCTATGTCTAGAACATATCGTGACCGTCGGATTAGAATATTTACAAATGCATACTAATACATACTAAAGAAACACACTTTTACCTAACGGATATATTACACAAGTTGATCTTAACTAACTCCTAAGTGTCTAAATATCCTAACATCCCCCCTTAAGAACAACTTGGGTTAGTATTGAAGGAATTACAAAAGTGAGACTATTAGGATAAGGAAGGAGGAGGCATTAGAGCCTATCCCCCCTTAAGGACACATTCCTGAACTCCTAACATAGACTGAAGTTTAAAAAACTTCATTTCTGTAAGAAACTTGGTGAAGATGTCTGCAACTTGATCATCTGTAGGGAAATAGAGAACTTCAATAACACTATCATGAACAAGATTTTTATATGAAGTGAATGTGTAGCTCAATGTGTTTGTTGTGCTGATGTAGAACTGGATCTTTGGCAAGCTTGATGGCACTTTGATTGTCGCACGAAAGTGGAGTAGGCTGCTACTGCTAGAATCCAAACCATGAAAGGATTTGTCGAAGCCATAAATCTTCCTGACTGGCATTAACTGCGGCTCGATATTCTACTTCTACTGAAGAAAGAGCAAGAGCTTGTTGTTTCTTACAGGCCTAAGTGATAGGTCTAGATCCCTGACTGAAAACATAACCTGCAGTAGACTTTCAATCATTAGGATTGCCGGCCCAATCTAAATCAGTGAAACCAACCAACAAAGGTTCCCCCCCTGTACTGTAATGAATCCCGAACTGAATTGTACCTCAAATATATCGAAGTATTATTTTTGTTTCTTTCTAGTGACTTTCATGAGCAGTTTGCATATAACGGGCAATACGACCAATGACAAAGGAAAGTTTAGGACAGGAATGAGTCAAGTATAAAGGACTACCAACAAGTTGATGATACAAGGTGGCATCTACTTCAGGGGAAGTACAAGTGGTAGAAATTTTGACTCCAGACTAGAAGGGAGAAGGGGCTAGTTTACAATCTTCCATGTAGAAGCGACAAAGAAGGTCACAAGCATATTTAGACTGGGAAAGAAAGATTCCTTCTTTGTTTTGCAAGACTTGGAGACCAAGAAAATAATGCAAATGTACTAAGTATCACATTTCAAAATTTTGCTTAAGACTGGATTTCACATGGGTTATAAGTTTAGGGCCACTACCAGTAAGGATAAGATCATCAACATAAAGAACAAGTATGATGAGATGGTTTCCTACTTTCTTGGTATAGACATTGGGGTCAGAATGGCATCTAGAAAAACCAGTGTCAAGGATAAAGCTATCCATTTTGGCATACCAAGCTCTAGGAGCTTGCTTAAGGCCATATAAGGATTTCTTAAGGAGACAAACAAGGCTAGAGTTATTGTGAACATATACAGGAGGTTGTTCCATGTAAATTTCCTCATGTAAATCACCATGTAAGAAGGTAGACTTGACATCCATTTGACGGGCTTCCCAGTTATGTAAGGCTGCAAGGGAAAGAACGAGGCAGACGGAGTTCATTTTTTCTACAGGGGCAAAGGTTTCATTGTAGTCAATCCCTTCAACTTGGGAAAAACCTTTGGCAACTAACCTTGCCTTAAGTCTTTCAACACTTCCATCTGATGCATATTTAGTTATGTAGACCCATTTACATCTAACAATTTTTCTTCCTTTTGGAAGAGGAATAAGATCCCAAGTATCGTTCCCCATTAAGGAATGATATTCTTCATCCATAGCTACATCCCAATCTCGATTTCTTGAAGCTTCTGCAAAATTTTCTGGATCATGATTCTCAAAAAATTGAGCCAAAAGGGAAGAGGTTCGCTGAAACTGAGAACGTGTTTGACGTTGATCTCTAGGATCACCGGCAAGATCACCAGCTGCTTCACATGTTGAACGAACCTATCGAGGAGGCATTGGTGCTAGTGCAATTGGAGGAACATGAGCAGGAGGAGGTGGATTTTCATCCACACTGTCATCATTAGAAACAGGAGTTAGAAACTTGTCAAGGAAGTTGGAAGAATAATAAGAAGGCACAATCGCCGAATCAGGCTCGCAGGCCAAAGATGGCACACCCACCAAGTTAGGCTCCCAGGCCAAGAGATTTTCATCAAATTTAACATCTCTTCTAATGATTATATCATGCGAATGGGGTTGAAGAAGTCTATAACCTTTTACATATTTAGAATATTCAACAAATATGCACTTTTCACTTTTAGGCTGCAATGCTTTCCATTTTTCATCTGGAATGTGAGCCCATGCTTCACAACCAAACACACGAAAGTGACTTACATCTGGTTTAATTTTACTCCATGCTTCTTTCGGTGTTATACCTTGTAAAAATTTAGTAGGTGTGTGATTAACTACGTAATTTGCAAAATTTATGGCCTCAGCCCAATATTGAAGACTTAGTCCCTTAGATTGGATCATACAATTAGCCATTTCTTTTAAAGTGTGGTTCTTCCATTTAGCTACACCATTTTGTTGTGGTGTATACATAACAATGTACTGTTGTTGGATTCCTTGTTCAGTGCAGAAAGTAGTGAACTTGTTGTTAACATATTCTCCTCCATTGTCAGATCTTAACTTAATAATTTGATGACCAAATTGTTTTTCAACAAGGGCCTTGTAGGCCAAGAACATGTTAAATACTTCGCTCTTAAGTTTTAGGAAGTAAACCTAAGTGCGTCTGGAGTAGTCATCAATGAAAGTTAAGAAATATTTGAAACCAGAAAAGGAGGCAGATGGAAGAGGACCACACAAGTCACTATGCACAAGCTCCAAAGGAACCAAGGCCTTCCAAGAGGCACGTTTGTCAAAAATGTCCCAATGATGTTTTTCGAGTACACAACCAGAACAAACACCATCCTTGCAAGATACCATCGGAAGACGAGTCACCATATTGTCTTTACATAGTTGTTGCAATGAACGATAATTTAAGTGACCAACTCACTCATGCCAAAGTTTGCTCAAGTTATCACTATGAGCAACAAAAACTGAAGGAAAAGGTGATGACCCAAAGTTGTTAAATTTGTACAACCTGGTAATATCATCAACACTTCCAGTAGCAAGGACATTTTGAGGATTTTTAAAATCCTTGATTACAACTTGGTGAGGTGTAAATGTCATAGTTTTACCTTCACCTGAATGAGTAATTTGATAGACTGATAACAAATTGCAAGAAATTTTTGGAACACATAGTATATCACTAAAATGACCATTTTCTACTGGAAATGTTCTAGATCCTACAACAATTAGAGATCTATCATCACCAACAAGTATTTGTTTGGTTTACATTCATGCACAGTAGAAAAGATGGCTTGATCCTTAGCCATATGATAAGATGCTCCAGAATCAATGAGCCATTCATTTGAAGTAGAAGAAGAAGATGCAGTATAAGAGTAACTAGAAGCACAAAGTGCATGTCCATGAGAGTTAGTTTCTGAAGACGAATCTATGCTGATTTGGTGCTTCTTCATTGCTACTTCCAAGGCTGCCATCTTCTTGAAACACTTAGATTCATCATGATTATCTTACCCACAAAAATTGCAATGACACTCGGCCTTCTTTCTTTTTTGCTTGGATCCTTTGTCATTTTTTAAAGAAGGAGATAACTAAGAGGGTTTGGGACCCTTGTTGTTTGGCTTATTATTGTGAAAATTCTGTTTCTTGGGAAGCTTGGACTGTTGTTTCTGTTGGGACAATAAGGCTTTCCCAGATGTATCTACATTGTTAATTATTCCAAGATGAATGAGCTTATCTTGTTCTCTATATAAGGAATCACAAAAGCATTCAAGACTAGGCTCTTGATAGCTAGATGTAGGCAAATATTCTTTCATCGAGTAGAATGTAGATACAAAAATAGAATATGCAGGTCCAAGTTTGGAAAGAATATAATAAATACATTGTTTGTCTTCTTTCTTAATCTTGCATTCTGCACATAAGAGTCTAAGAGTTTTATACTTGGATAAATAGTATTGAATGCATGAAAAATCATTTGGATTCAAGGAAAGAAACTCATTCTCAAGTTGATGACCCTGAATTTTATTGTGTTTACCAAACACAGATTCCAACTTTTCCCAAGCTTTATCAGGTTCATTAATTCCAGATATGTGGAATCGCAAATCAGTAGAGATTGACATCCCAATCAATCCACGAGCTTCATCACATCTATTTTCCCATTTAATTTTCTTATCATCATCATTGGGTTCTATTTCTTTCCTTGAGGTTATCCTGAAAAGTCCCCTACTTCGTAGAACATCCTCCATACGATATTTCCATGAGAAATAGTTAGAACTTGTAAGTATAATCTCACAAGGGGTGGACATACTGTAAAATAATGGCTGAAAAAATAGAAACTAACTGTCTGGTTTCAAAGAGCTTGAAAAAAAATTCAGTTAAAAAAAAAAACGACACTGAAACCTGATTCTGGATGATGAAGTTATGCTTGATCAAATAAAATGTTGAAGATGTCCCCAATAGTGACGTGGCAGATATTAACTTGACTAACTAAAAAAAAGAACCCCCCTCTTCCCAAGATCAACCTTTGAAAGTCACTTTACAATAAATTTGCTTTGAAGTGAATCACTTTTGTAGAATAAGTGAGGTTCACTTTTACAATAATGTTACTTTTAAATAGTGCGGCAATAAATTAAAACACTTAAGTGACTCACTTTTTTATTTTATTTTATTTATGTGAGATGCACTTTTACAATAAAGTAACTTGAAAATAGAAATTGCATACACTAAAAAGTAGCTTAATAAGACTTCAACTCAAAACCTATTAAGGAATAAAGCAACTTTGGACCAAGTGAGTTGAGTTTAAAAGGTACGTAAAAGAATGGAAAGAGAAAGGAGGATTTTTTTTTCAACTCTTTTCTCTCGTTCTCTATGCTTCCCTTTTCTTTCTGCAAATCACAAAAAAAAACGAAAAACAAAAACAAATGAAAACTTTTCTACACAATGGGGTTAAATCTTGGTTATCTTACCCAGAAAGTCTACATTTTCAAGTTTTCTCACTATTTCTGATTTGCCGTGATCGCACAAAGTGCACGAAAAAGAGCATACATAGCCAAAAAGACAAGAAAAAAACTTACCCTTACTGTTTCTGATTTGCCACGATCGGGAAAGGTGCACGGCAAAGAGCATACACAGTCAGGGAAGACAATAGTCCGAGACTAAAAAAAATATCTAATAATAAAACTGATAAGATATGAGATATTTAAGAAAAAAACAATTCCGTCACTGTAACATTATACCTTCAGATTTGTCGAAATAGGTGTTTCTGGAACAAACGGAAATGGTTTTCGGTGAAACGAAAACTATTTCCTAATGGAAACGGTGCTCTAGACACAATGGCCAAAAATGTAGAGAAAATAAATAACCAGAAACCATTTCAAAGTTTCGGCAACACTGGTTCCAGATCTTGATCAAAACCAAAAGTGGCTCTTCATAAACGCTCTGATACCATGTTCGAGTACACATGGTACTCCCAAAATGCCGAAAACCAACCGCTTCACACAAATAGATCACATATCAACACACCGATGTTTATTACGTGGTTAAAACACTTGAGAGGGAAACAATCCATGACCCAAGCCAAATAGCTACTTCTAGCAATTTATTATGAAAAAGAAAGAAATTTACATGAGCTTCTCATAATCGATCAACTAGCCAAGGAACCTCTATGCTCTTTAAATAGAGATCATAGACCAATCAGGTGTTAAGCCAATGATCAATGGTAGGTATGATCTAAGAGAAGTTGAACCATCAGATCACTCTATGTCTAGAACATATCGTGACCGTTGGATTATAATATTTACAAATGCATACTAATGCATACTAAAGAAACACACTTTTACCTAATGGATATATTACACAAGTTGATCTTAACTAACTCCTAAGTGTCTAAATATCCTAACAGCCCGTCACTCCAAACTCTTCAACTTTGTAACCCAGTGTTGTATCCATACAAATCCTTAATCTTGTCTGTAAACGTTTCCCATACTCTTTGCAGACACATTGAAGTTTATTGGCCAAAAATTGCTTTAAAAACTGTGGGTTTTAGCGGTTTAAAGCTCAAATGCCTCTGGTCTTTGTTTCTTTCGGTATTTTTATTGGAGCCAAACTGTATTGGATGTTTAGGAAACCCAATCACTTTTAAAACCTTCGTGGTAGGGTTTTTGGCTGCGAAGGTTTTAATGAGGGATTTATAGAAGGTGGGCACACTTCTAAACCATTTGAGACCCCAAGTTTGCTTCTGTGGTGTATATTTTAATTGGTTTTCGTAGTATTTTGTTGAAGCTTCAAAGATGGTCCAATTTCACAGACTCAAGTCTGTGGATTGGAAGCAGATGGCTGTGGTAGCACTTGCAACGAGCATTGACCAATCTCAAGTTGCAGTCGCCCATGAGGATGCTTCCATTGAAATATGGAATGCTTCCCTTGGATCCGTAGGATGGCACTGCGAACTGGAAATTCTAGGTAGAGACGATTATATAATTTTGTCCTTGTCTAGTGTCAGTCAATATCAAGTTCCTATCCATCTGGTCATTTATTCTCAGCTAGTTTGGATGGATCCATTTCAGAATGGGACCTTGGATCTTTACAGCAGAAGACTGTTGTAGAGGCCATTAGAGGATCTATCTAGAAAATGACAAATGAGCCCTTACAAAGAGCAAGATATCCTTGGATTGAATCCAACCGGCATAATGATGATGGTGATGAAAATGGAATAAACAACACTGCTCATGGATCTAATAGTGAAGAAGAAGAACTTGTGGTGCAACGAGTGGAAATTAGTTGTGATGATGGTGTTGTTCACATTTATTTTGTTCATGAGGAAGGCATGGAATATTACAGGTTGTTTCCAAGAGTTAAAGGAAAAATTTTGAGCGTTGTTTGGAGTTTGGATGCAAAGAAAATTTTTGCGGGAGGTTCTGATGGTTGCATTAGGTGTTGGGATCTCACTACACCACAGGAAGTATATAGGATAACAATTGGTATTGGAGGTCTAAAGACTAGGGCAGACATCTGTATTTGGTCTCAAGGTTCCGACATTTTTAACTTGCAAAGGGATATTTTCCTCTCATCTACTGCCACTGTCAGGTGAGTTTTCATATTCATCCATTAATTTTTTCGACAAATTTTTGATACAATTTGTGGCTTGTGTTTTCTTGGGTACCGGTTTATTCATTATTCTCATCAATATATATTTGTTAAGTTTTCTGTGAGGGCTTGTGATATTTTCTCAACTCACTACTTTTTCATCCAGGGTTTGAGCGATTTGCACAAGCCCTCTTTCTTCTATGGTTATTTTTTATGTATACCTCTATATTTAAATCGAGTTTCTGCAATTTTTGGTCAAATTTATGCAATTAGTACACCATTCCCCAAAGGCCACATATTATTCCAATTAGAACAATAGGAATTCTTATTCTCAAATTACTACATAATACATAATAAAAATGCATAGAGGCAACGGTTTGTCATAATTCCAGAATCCATACTCAAGTATGCTTTACTAATGAATTGCATTTGGAACATTTGTAATGCTTGAAATTAAGGTCGTGGTATCAAATTACATTAAAAAGAGTATTTTATTTTATCTTTTTCTAGGGGTAATGTACCTAGTGCAGGTGTTTCATACACAAAGGTATTTCATGCACAGAGGGATACCTCCCAACAAGCAAGTGTTTCCCACGCACTACAAAATTTACCCCAAAATTCGACACCTTGCATGCCTGAAATTCGACACTTATCGGTCGCCTTTTCGACACATACACCTTTTCTTTTCCATCGGTGGCGTAACGTCATATCTTCGACATACGCCTAATGTGGGTCAAAGAGCCGACATACCATTGTGTCACATATTCGACCGTATTTCCTTCCAAAGTGCTAATCAAAATTGCATCAAACGTCTGCAATCCGACATCTGCCGACCCTTGAAGCGTTGAAAATACGACGGACAGAAGTGTCGGATGAATGGCGCTGCCAGTGGTATTTTATCCAGTAACTGTCGGATAACCGACGCCATCCGACACTAGAAGAGCTGGCCTTCTGACACAGTTTGACACTTGAACCATTGGGCGTCCGACAGGTGGAAGTGTTGGAGTCATGCCATGGTTGTCAGATGTGTTTACCGGAGTGTTGGATGGCATTGGAAAAGGGACGCAGGTTGATGGATTTAGAAAAAAAATCCAAATATTAACTAATGAACATTAGAAAGACATATTTAACTAATTAAGACAATTGTTGAAATTCAAGGTTAGGTTAGGATTTGATATAAGATAATTAAAATTTTATACTTTAATGCATAACACAAAACTAAAAAAGAGCTAGATACAGAACAATAATGTTGTAATAAATTCAAAACATAATTTTTATCTCTTTCAACTTTGACACTCCAATGGTCATTATGTTAAAGTTGGTCCTTGAGATACAAATTTTCAATTGCAATTTACATAAACTAAACAATAAGAATAGAAGTATTTTCATGTAAAACAAACTAACAACTAAATAACAACGATAATGAACTATAACAACGTTGGTTTAGATCTAGTTTGGATCTTCCTTATACTTAGATACTTTTAGGGTAACATATTGTCATTGAAAGGACAAGTCACCAAAGGATCAGATGGAATACCTTGTGAGAGAGATAAGCTTTACATTTAAATATTCCCCTCATGATAGTAAACCTTTTGAAGTCTTATTGTTGCCTTGATTTGGTGGAAGAGCATGCCCAGAAACTAGGAAATTGTCTTCACGTAAACAAACAAGATAGTAACATAATTAGAAATGTTTCTAGATTGACAACATTTCAATATGATGTGCATTTGACTTCGATTATGTACCCAATATTTACTCACCTGAGATGCCTGATGTACCCAAATTAATCTGTTGCAGTGTTGCACACTGTTGTTGTTTTGTAGGTGAATAATGGAAATTCTTTCAATATGATGTGCATTTGACTTCAATTATGTACCAATTATTTTCTCACCTGAGCCGACTAATGTACCCAAACTACTCTGTTGTAGTGTTGCACACTGTGGTTCTTTTGTAGGTGAATAATGGCAATTTTGGTCAGAAACTAAGGCCAACTTCCCATGAAATATTGATGTGGTAGTACCAGAATCCATGTTTATAATTTTTTTCCTGGTAAATTCAAATTAGGTAGCACTGTCAATGCATGTGTTTCATTTAAAAAATGAATCTTCTCGTTTGGTGGAGGACAGGAGCAAGTATCAACAGGACTATAAATTTAAAAGTGAAAGCAGGAAGTATCAGCCAAAAATTCATCAGTATCAGCTTGCTTTATTTTTTTCCCAGAAGAATAAAACCCATTTCATATAATTGAGTTGGAGATGAGCCCTCTCTATTTATTTCTTCATCAAAATCAGGAAGGGAAAGGTTTAGATCATTTTTTAAAATACATTCCACCTTAAGCCCTGAAATTTGTGGAGTTTTTAAGCTAATTTTCAACCATTGGTTTTGATATTCTTCAGTTTCAGTTTGTCCATAAACAAATTTGACATTTTCCCAATAAAACTTGACCATAATGCATTTTTCTCATTAATATTTGAAGAACCTTCCCTAAGGTCATAAGGTGCTTTTATCGGTCCAGTATCACAAAGACCTGGATTCTGGACATAATGATTTGCATAAGGAGAACTGTCTCTTCTATACAGATAGCTATTATAGTGACTCCGTCCTCTAGATTCCCTAACTTCACATGTAATTTTGCAATTTGTACCATCCTTATCATGCACAGTGTCTTCACATTTGCAATTCTCACATGGAAAATCTCCACTTAGTTCCATTTATGTACTCAACCAATGGATTGAATTGATTTAAAAACCAGAAGGAATTGAACCAAACGTTTAATCTTCGAAACCCCCTCTTACACGTTTCAAATATTTCAAATATTTATGATGTATCTCTCTAAAATGGGTCTAGGTTTATGCTGTGATTGTTATATTATCAACGATATCCTCATGTATATTATTTTTATGATGGTTCTCGAACCCAGTTCTATTCTGGTTCAGGTGTGACCCTCGACTAATTCTGGTTCTAGTTCTAATAACCTTTCTCTTTACATCGCTATACTCAATAATTGCATAGGTGGATGGAAGACTCCAATTGAATAGTGAATACAAGTTACAGTTCTATATTTTAACACCAATAATGAGGTCCTACCAGAATTAAAGATATGATAGAAAACCAATCAAACCAAGACAAAAACACATTTCAAAAATCAGTGAAAAAAGTAATTTGACCAATTTTAATTATTGGAAGATTTGAACCAAGAATGAATCAGGTTTGTTGTACAACAATGACAACATATACCTGGGTGCAATATTTCAAATTTCTTTGGACAACAACAGGTGTATATTTTGGGAATGTTGGAATGTGTAATAAATTTTTAAAAACAAAAGCCAGCTATAAAAGAAAAAAATGACGGAAGAATGAACATATCAAGAGCATTTGTTACCATATTCTGGGAAAGTTTCCACAAGCTAACATCATATAGATAATTTAAAAGAATCAATATTGCTATAATACACATTTTTTACTACATTCCACAAGCTCACTAGTTCATTTTCATATGATATTGCCTGTCTATATAGAACCTACACAAGTAAGGTGGATACCTGATCTGTCTTAACACCTTTGTTTCTATAAGCAAGAATGACATCCATTTTTCACACTACCAAAAATGTGGGTTTGACTTTGAATGGAACATGGTTTGTTCAACACACTTCCTTTTATTTGAATTGAACATCATTTTCTTATCACACTTCAACAGAGAATTCTGGGCATAAACAAAGTATTTCATAGAAGCATGTTATATATTAACATTAACGCAACTAAGAAGTGAAGAACTAACCTGACCAGTCTGAATGAGAGAAACTAGGACATTTTTTGTATGCTTCCACAGTTATTGCAGTTAAAGTTGTTGCTAGGGATGTAATCACCTGGACCAAAAATAACATGATTAACTACTCCAATAATCCTACAATAGTTCTAAAAAATGGTGAAGTAGGAAACAAGAAACACAACCAACTTAAGAGCTTGTTACCCACTCGCATGTTGAAAAAATTCTGGGAATTTGTTAAAGCATTTCAATCCAGTAAAAACTATTCCCCTACATTATATTAGCAGAAGAAATGTTAAAATTTAAGAGAACAGAATATCCATTTCCTAATAGTAAATAACATAACATTTAATTTCAATAGAAGATGAATTCATTTTTTCTATAGTGCCTGACTCTTTTGACAAAATTTATCTTACTCATTGTGCCTTACTAGATACTCTGTACTCATAGCTGACACATAGTCTACCCTTGAACCCATTCTACCCTTTTGATAATCGAATGAATTTAAACCTTTATGGGCTTCTAGGGAACAAAATTCCCATGAGAGCCAACATTAAACCTTGTGGAACTTGAAAATGTTTCATGGATCCTTAATTGGGTTTGGTAGTGTTAGTAAATTTTACATTAGTAATAAGCCAATGATAGATCGTGAGCAATCAATTTCCTCATGGAGCAGTACTATAACTCGACTGTTTCATGTCCCCACCATATGATTTGATTCTTTTGTAATTCTACATACACATTTCTGCATTGTTCAACTCCAAGCAATGTGATTATTAAGTAATTTTTGTAACAAAAGCAACAACAAAGCAATAAGCAAAGCAACAAGTTTTAAGCACTTGCAAACAACAACAAAGCAACAAGTTTTACCTATGATAGGGATGGATGATTAGGCTATCAATGATTCCCAAAAAATACCGGCAGATGCTATTTCCTATCGAAATGAAGCCAATGCAACAACAGAAAGGGGTACAAAGGTAATTTCTTTTATATGCAATTAATTCTTATTTAACCAAGATGTTTCTAAAGAAATCCTCAACTACTATGTTTTTAAACTCAAAATATTACTTTCAATTTCAATGGATGTTTCAGTAAGTAATAGATCAGTTTGATACCTAGTTATCAATTATTGCAGGAAATGGAAATTGAAAGGTCATATCAAGAAGAGTTGACAAAGGAACTTGAAGGCATTCCATATTCCATTTAAATTTTCTGCATTGTCCAGACCACGCTCATAATAAAATTCAAAATGTAAAGTCGACCCTAATTGGCTTACTGCTACATCACAAGCATTTTCTACAACACATGAGAACATGCCCACTCCTTCTTCTTTACTTCCCCATCCTTGTGATAGAGCAAGAAAATGAATATTCAACACTGCACTTCTTGGAAGTTTTCCACTCAGGTGTAACTTGGAAGAGTTAATCCTTACAAGAGCTACAAGAGCTTGAAGAGATGCTAAAAGTATGTCAGGATCATTTGATGAAAGAAGGTGTGTGAAATGTTGCATAAAACATACAACTTTACATGTAAAGGATCAGATGGATCATCCTTTTTTTTGTCTTACGCTGTATGTATATATGGTAACACCATTGGATAAAAAAGTGCATAAGTTTAGGTGCGTCTAGAAGACCTACCACTGCCTCTATTTATTGTGACACAGGCTTCAATATGCACAGATTCAAAATATGGATTAGAAGTGAGAAAAGGTATGTACACAAGTGACGAGACTATAAGTAAGGAAAATTAGCTATTCAGGTTATTGATATTTTTTAGATTATGGTCATTTATTGGTAGTATTCTCTTACCCTACTATGATGTTGCAAAGGAAGCCATCGATTGAGCCTGTCTAGATTTAGTACTAATACCATTCTTGCATATTGGATGAAATCTTCCACCATTCACAATGTTCGATTATAACTGCAAAAGAACTAAGGTTTTCATAAGCTGATACATGAAATTTACGATGTAGGGAGAGTATACCTCTATTCTCTTCATTTCATCTTCTACTTTTATTTTTTGATTACTTTCTCAGACTTGTATTTTGATTTCTTCATGTTTATATCTGCAGAAGGAGAAATGTACAATAGTTAAAACCAAAATAGCTATGTCACGAATCATCAAGAGTATTATCACAAGAAGCAATCTCTATCTTGGTGAAGGTACTATATGAATCACCAGTATACATAAACTAAACTCAGACAGTGTGCATTATAAAAGGGAGTTGAAAATCCAAAGAGAAACACAATCTAAAAGCACAGGCTTACAAGAGAATCACATGGCCATGTATTTAGCCTACTCTTCCTCCTCCCATGCTGCAATCCGAGCCTCTAGGACATTCAATTTGGCATGTTCCATATCATTAGTCTTGAGTGATTTAGAAGCATCTTGCTCTTAAACTTCTTTACTAGCCCATCCCATGATATTTGACATTCCCAAATTGTGCACCTAGAGCCATAATTTCCCTTCTAGTGCTCTCATGCAAGGTATATACCGAAAAGACTTAAAGAAACTATATAAAAAGAATTAAATAAAATAGCAAGGTATATAAAAAAAAGACTTAGATAAACTAGCGAGGTATATACCAAACAAAAATAATATAATGGTTTCTTTTCATGCTAATGAAAAATCATCATTTGTATTAAAAAACAAACATCTATGTGGCAAAAAAAACTTCAATTACAAGGCAGTCTTTGAGTTGCACAAGTCGCATAGTTGTACTGTTTGGTCATATGAACATGTATGCCTATCCATTTGAAAAATTGTAAAAAAAGTAAACTAAATCAAATAATGACTCCATCTAGATGCATATGACCATAAATACCAATCACACCATAAATCAACAGTCTATAGACTTGCTGCACCACAACGAACATAGTCTTTATTCCCTTTTATATTTAGTAACTCTTCATGTATAAACACAAAAAAGGAATCAATTGACCTGTGAATACTAGTGGGCAATATGCTCTACAGTGTTGAAAATTTAGAAATTATTTCAAAAGAAAATCAACAAAACATAATTACTCCAATACCTGTATTATGACATCCCACCACTTGACCATGCTATCATCACTTGCTGAAAGTAAGGAAGTTTTTCCTATGAAGAATACCTCATGAATCCAATAAATGGAGACATCCATTACAAAACTAGTGGTTAAAGGAAATGTTGATCCTTTGAATAGTTCCTTCCATCTTAGCTACAATATGCTATTGAATCATATGCATTACAAGGACGGTGGCATAGAGACTGTTGAAATAATATTTCTACAAGTTCCAGTTTGATCGTGAGCTTCCCATTCTTCATAAATGTGTGAAGGATCTAGGGGAACAATAGATGATGGGTATGGTCTTGTTGGAAAAGATTGATTTAAAATTTAATGAGTGGATCTCACCTGTACATGAAGTGACTCATGGAAAAAATTTAGGGTTCAAAGCCATTTTGGAAAGCATTTATCTTTCAAGAGAAACTAGAGAAAAAAAACCAAATATGTGGAGAGGTGCACAATGTGAAATACTAAAGCCCTATGACCGTCTTTCTCACCAGGAATATGTTTCGATTTCCTCTGTGCACTTCATAAACACTTGCCAGGTTGTTTCAACAGATAGATTTGTCAAAGTAGAATTTTCTTGTTTTGGAACAACTCCAAACTTTTTGGTTTAATGATGAACCTAACAATGTAGAAATGTCAAGGATGTCAAAAGACCCCTGCCTAACTTGTAGAACGTTTACATAGTCTATATTCTTGCCTCTAGTGATTTTTTTTCACCTCTATGTATAGTAATCATCATCATCAACTAAATGTATGTGTGTGCACATGCATAAATACCCAATACACAGCTCAATCAAACAAAATAAAACATATTTATACCTTGATTTTTGGATCTTCACAGTGTCTTCTTATGCTTTACCTTTCAAAACATCATTCAACATACTTCATTTTTTGTCCTGTTGCAATAGTTTCATGTTAGGACCCATCAAATATATTTATGTTTGTTTATTAAAATAACAAAAACAATCTAAATAAATACAACTCTATTACAATGTAAATTACAATACTATTCAACTATTCAAGTAAATTAATTGTTAAGAATATATCACCTGATAAAACATGGATAACCAAAAATGCTATGTAGATAAGGCCATTGATCTAATCAAAACTCCATTTCTTGCCTCTTAAATATGGAAATGTTTCTCAATGCTATATGTGACAAGTTCCAATGGATGAGTCAAATAGCAATACTGAAAATTACACAGTAAAAATATAGAAATAGATGTTTTTAATGTATTCTTCCTTACCATTCATTGAGCTCCTCTCTGTTTCAAGAATAATTTAATATTATCTACTAAACAGGACCAACCACGTGAAGGTGGAAGATCTTATGACCCCTCCCCCCCCTCACATCACTCTCAACTCCCCAAACCCAATGCCTATACTTGCAAATAACAATTTATTTCACTATTTCACAAAGCAAATAACAATGCATCTAGAATGCAAATTATTTCACTCAATAGTTGAAAAATGCTATCATTAAATAATTCTTTAAAACATTCATTAAACCATTCAATCATTCAATAGATGAAAAAACCGTTCATTAACTCATTCATTAAAACATTAATTTAGTCAATGGCAGAAAAAAAAAATCAATAAACAATTTAGTAAAGCATCCATTCATAAAAGAATGATTTTGTGCTTTGCTTTCAAAAATATATTTCAAATTTACAAAAAAATTTAGAGTGATGGATTTATAAAATGCCTATGGAGATATTCCGCGGCCTTGGAGTCCTGTGTTTCCAAAATTTTCTGTTCACCCCATTCCAATGTCAGACCCTTCTTTGAGAGCCTATCTGCCTCCTTATTTCACTCCCTGTAAACATGAGTGAAAGAGATTGATTCAAAGAATGAGAGAGAATGGGTTCTCTCTTCAAATAATGCATCGAGAGAAGCAGTTCTAAATTTCTGTATCTTATTCATCCAGTTTATAACCACCATTGAGTCACCATATACTTGTAACTATCTGCAATTTCTTTCATTGGCAAAACGAAGAAGTAATTTCAATGTCATGAGTTCTGCATAGCTGTTGGTTCGAGTTCCCAAGCCCAAAGAAATTTGAAAAAAATGACTTTGATTTAGATATAAGCATGCACCTCTTAATTTTGTGCACTGAATGCTTGTTTTCTTCCATCCAATTGCTAGACCTCCAGAGTGGCCAATGGCACTTTACGCTGTGAAAGAGTATTGCGGAAGAAGTGATGTTAAACTAGTTTCAACTTCCAGCTCTGGAACCATTGTTTCTTATGGAAGGATGAATTTTGGTGATAGAACCTCCATCATCCTTTTTAGGGAAAGATTTTTCCGGATGCTTGCGAGACCCCTCCAGTTTAGGGAGACAAATTTCATTTGGGCACCCCATCTGGGGTTTGCACCACTCTAAGTGCCCCGAAAATGGTTGTTTGTATGCCACTTGCCTGATCCCTGAGTGCCATGCTCTGGGCCGTAGAGAGGTGAGATGGTATTCCTCTCCCTTTCCCTTTGGATGTGATCCTGGCATTTACCCCTAGTCCTTTTGTAGGGATTTTTGGTTTTTGAGGGATTGGAACTTCCCTTGAACGAAGGTGGAAACAGATAGAGGAGGACTGAGTGGGAGAGTCATTTTTTATGGTGGAAGGGGAGGCTTCCTGGTTTGAATTGGAGGTACTTTTGAATGCGGGGGAGGAGGTGTCGTTTTTTCAGGGAGGGGGACTGTTTGTGATAGGGGTAAGCAAATGTTTTTCCTCATTCAAAGATAAACCATTCAATTGATTGCTAAGGGAAGAAGTCTTCATACCTAGTGGGGGAGACACAATCAGACGTTGTTCCATCTGTTGAGGAGGTCCTCTTCCTGCTACTACTCTCGCTCTTTCTGGTTGATCCAATGGTTGTTCTGTGCCCTCCCACCTGAGAGGATTTTTGTCTGAAGCTATGTTCGGATCAATTTCTTTGGAGCTCGGGGACTCTGTTCACCTAACCCACCTCCTTCTTCCAGTTGTTGAGGGAACAAATTTTGGGCCGTTACTTTCCAAATGTCTTGTTTCATGACATTTGTGGCATCAAAATGGGAGCCCTTCATAGTCCAATAGGTGTTTTTTTTTCTTGTCTTGCCATATAAAATTAAAGGCTTCAGGAAGACTAGTTCTGATGTTCAAAGAGACCACGATCCTGGCTAGCTTTTTGATATCCGTCTGCTGAAATGAGAGGTCAGATTCTATGAAAGTCCTGATGTCATTCCTAATTTCCCTAAGCCAGGCTGAGTTCCAGAATTCCAATGGTAGTCCTGGCAGGTGAACCCAGATTGGTATTGTATCCAGTTGTTATGTTTCTGCATCGAACAAGGGGGTCCACTGCTTTAGCTGAAATGGGGTTTTACCATATGTACAAACTCTACTACTTATGAGGTCTGCATCCTCTCTACATTTGAACTGGAAGCTAAACCATCCCTTTGCAAGCGAATTAATAACCAAGGGCGAATTAATAACCGGGCCTTCACCTTGAACCCCTGTCCAATTTTTCCTGGCCCATTCCTTCATTTTCGCCAAGTTGGGGTTTCTTCCTGTGATTGTGATTTTCCCAAGTAGGGTTAATCCATCCATCTCCAGTGCTTCTTCCATGGGGTGCCGAGGTCCACAAATGATGTTAAAATCTCTTCGTGTGAGATTTAAACACTGATTATTTCGTTTCCTGGAGGTGATTTGGGTGCATTCGTCTTCTGGGGCGGAGTTCTAGTTCAATATTCCATCCAATTGTTCGGTGGCTTCTCCTTTGCATGCTCCCTATGATACTAAAGGATCGATTTCCCTGTTTGGGGTTCCTTGTGGTTTTGCCTAGGGAATTTCGATGAAAATGGTTGCTGCAGCTGTGCTCTGAGGTTGGAATAATGAGTACAGGCCTTCTCCTAAGGCCGGGTTCAATGGCCGTGCTACGAACACACCTCGCAACTCATCTGGCGGAGAAACTGGAACCCTGCTCTCTTCATTTGGCAGAGAAACAGGAACCCTGCTCTTGCTTCCAGATGTCAAATTTTCCAGCGTGTTCTGCACTGTGTCCGGGGATGGTATACCGGTAATTTCCGGTGAGGAGAACATGTTGAGCTCTTGCTGGCACGGGTCAACAGATTTGTCTACCATCTCTACCAGAACTACTCCAAATTCACAAAAACCTCCAAATTCAAATGACTATCCAAAACAAAAATGAGTCATTTCTTATTATATAGTATTATATATTATATATTTTTATTTTATAAACTGTCTGTCGGATATCCAATGCGTCAGTGTCAGATATCCACTAGTTTTGATTTTCCATATGTCAACAAACCACTCTGGAAGTGTCCGTTCCCTGTTGGTTCCCTGTCGGATAACCGCCAGTGTTTCTTTCTTAGACATCGAAGATCCGACCCTGGTAGTTTCGGTTCCCTGACACTGCCAGTGTCAGAAATCCGACTCATGCATGTTGTATATTCGACGGCTCTATAAATATTTTGTTATCAGCATTCTGATGATTGATTCTTGTCCAACACATCCGCATGAAATGTCGAATGACGTCGGAATTCGGGTTCAAATATTTTAGTGACAAATGCCTCATGCATCCCCTTAATGCTGTGTGTGATTAAAAAAAAATGCCCTCACATGATACCAAGTAATCATATTTAGTAAAAATTAAGGGCTACTTGGCTTCTAAGAGATGCTATATCAATCCCCAAGTCCCTTTGTACACTAATAACATCCATGCATTGTCAATCCTATTTAAATCACACATACTTAGACTACATTAAAGTGAATACAAGAACATCACAAAATTGGGGAATACGTTTATAACATCCAAAATAAAATTTAGCTCACAATTTAAACAAGTAATGAAAGACAAATAAAAAAATTAATTGTGAAAGCCATATCAATTCAAGTCTGGCACTAACCTGGTGGCTCTATATTATATTGTCACTTAAGGACTGAAGATAAACTGGTTAATTTTTAGTAACTTGATACATTTGACTTGCAACAAAATTTTTAGGTATCAAATAGATTTGGAGGAAGAAGTTAGTACTCAACTCAGTTCAAATACATTCTTCAATTTGGCATTGACAAAAATATTTAGAGAAAATTGTTAAGTGCATACACCATCCATTCTATGACTCTGGACAATATGCCATGTTTATAGTCATTTGATGATAAACAAATACAAGATCAAGACATAGAAAATAATCCTATAATATTGAATGGTTCAAACATGTAAAACCCGTCAGAAAGCCATAATATCTCTCTTTCAGAAATCATGTCCTTAGTGCATCTGCAAATGCTGATAGAGGCACAAAGTACAATATGTACAGTTATTAAGAATGTCTTCCTATCCAGCAGCCATATTGATATCCTTGTTAACTTACTTGTAGTCAACCTTACGAATTTTCCACAACATATACATCCCAAAGGCACAACTCACTTGCTCCAACCTAAATATTCAAGAGAAAACATGTAAATAAAAAATGTAGACTACATAATAAATAGAAATGCATAATATGGCAATTCAAGTTTGAAGTTGAACTTTGAAGCTTGAAGCTGTAAGGTTAATAACTTGATGTTATGGATAATGGAGCTATGTAATGCATCTACTTACTAGTTGCTAAATATAATTCATTTTAGAATTTTCTTGTGATCGAAGATCGTAGTTTGTTCTCATTAATTACCCCATATATCACAATCCACCACTGAAATGATTAGCATTCATGGCAATTTCTCTTGCTGATGACTTCGAAACTGAATATAGCTGTAATGCATTCAGTATGCATATCGAAGTTGTTCATGACCTGTGTAGATGTAGAGGTATGTTTTATTAATCCAAAAAAATGAGCAACATGCCTCTCTGAGTTCAATTATATCTTCCTATGCCTAGATATGTAGGGTAAATTTTGTATCAGGCACTTCTCTGCTTCCTATTTTGCCAGTAAAGCTCTTGAATACTGCAAAATTTTCTCTACTTGAGGGTGTAATCTGTCTAGTCCAAATAATGAGTGACTATCACTAAAATGAATTTTATCATTGTTTTAACATCTCTTACTCATCAGCAGTGATGTTTTAGAGCAATCTTTGACCCTGTATTTTTTAAACACTAAAGTAAGAAAGCTTCCTGATGCAGGGTAAAATTTGTATCAGGCACTTCTTTGCATCCTGTTTGGCAAGTAAAGCTCTTGAATACTGCAAATTTTTCTCTAGTTGAGGGTATAATATTGCTACTCCAAAGAATCAGTGACTATCACTAAAATGAATTTTATCATTGTTTTAACATCTCTTTCTCATCAGCAACGATGCTTTAGAGCAATATTAGACCCTGTATATTTTAAATACTAAAGTAAGAAGGATTCCTGATGCACATTTTCTACATCAATATTGAACTCGATTCTACATATACAACATCAGTCACCTCATGCTGAAGCAGAATCTAAGGTTGACAGTGAATTTTTCCTCATCCAGACATCATGCATGGTGAAGCTCACATTTCTCTCATTTTAGTTATCATCACCAGTAATCCCCACAAGAACACAATCCATCCCTGAAATAATGAAAATTTTTTGTATCTTGCAGAATGATTTATTTCCTTACTATCTTTGATATGAACTTCGTAGTAATGCGGTAGTCACCACAAACTCAGAGATTCTTGGTGATATGGATGGGCATTCTAGGACTTGTATTAATAAGCCCAAAATCAATGGCTAGCTTCTCACTATGGCTTAAGACAAGGGATTTCTTTTCCTCCTCTGATACATCATGTAGGACAAAACTTGTGTCAGGAACATACCCTGCCACCTTCATCTTCCTGGCCAAGCTCTCTGAAACCATGTATATTTTTTTATACTGTGGATGTGGTCTATGTGATGCAACAAATGAAGTGACCCTCTTATTAATCTCAATCCAACTACACCCTGGAATATTTTTTAACCCCCTATGTTTCAGCATCGTTCTCACTTTGGCTACATCATCCCATCTTCCAGCTGCAGCATAGAGGTTTGAGAGCAATGTGTTTCACCATCGTTCTCACGTTGGCTACATCATCCCATCTTCCAGTTGTAGCATAGAGATTTGAGAGCAATACAAAGTTTCCGGAATTCTTGGAACTTGACTCAAAAATCCATTATGATGCCCATTCTCCTAGTTCTATGTTGCAATGAATTTTGCAGGCACCAAGTAAGGCATTCCATACACTAGAATCAGGCTCTATGGGAATCATCTTGATAAAATTTTGAGCCTCATCAAGATTTCTAGCATGACCAATAATATCAACCATGCATGCATAGTGCTCCATCCTATGGGTAATGCCATAATCTTGACTTAAGGAATTAAAGCATTTCCTGCCCAAATCAACCAAGCCTGCATGACTACATGCAAACAAAAGGCATGTAAAAGTGATATGATCTGGTTTAACTCCCATCTGTTGCATTTGGCAGAAAAAATCCAAAGCATCCTTACCAGAACCATGCATTCCATACCCATCAACCATTGTGTTCCATGAGACCAAATATCTTTCAGACATATTGTCAAATATATGACAAGCTAAATCTATGTTTCCACACTTGCAAATTATGTTTGACAAATTCACTAGTATATGATAATTGATTGAATCATCGATGGTTGATGAATGATGTTATATGGTATTACGATTTATCACGTTATGGTTTATTTCATGTTTTTATGATTTTCATAACTAATTAAATTTTTTACAAGTGTTTGTGGGCATACATGCATCAAAATATATTAAAAATATATATTATATAGAAAACGCTCCTGAAACGCTTCCAAACTGGATGCTTCTCAAAATTTCGATTCCTGCTCCTGTTCCCGCTCCCTCTCCCACTCCCACTCCCAAGTATCCTTGGTTTATTCATCACTAGAACATTTTCCTTTCATTCCAAACAAAATCCTCAAACTCTAGGATCTTGGTCACTGCCAACTATAATAGTAAGACAGTTTTCTGTAGCTACACTTACCTTCTAAAAAAATGTATCAAAAGTGTGTTGTTTATACTGCAAACTAGCTGCTTGTGAGGGGTCAACCAAATCTAACATGTGATTAGAAAGTTCTTCAAACTCCAAGTGATGATTGATGAATTCATTTCTATGTGTGTGAGGGCTTCTTCATTATCAAGGTTTAAGTTACCAGCTGCAAGATCATCGCCATGAAAAGGTTCAAGTTACCACCTAACAAGATCATCGTTAAGATGTCTTTTAAGCTCATATTTTATACCCTTGTATCCTTCAAATTCACAAGGATATTGTAACCCACAAATATGAACTATAATAGTTCTAATTCAGCTTTTTGAGCAGAAGATACACAGTATTTAGGACTGTCAAAATTTGGCCTATTGAAATTTAGAGTCTCAGTCCTCATTCTCAGTTGACAGACAGTTAAAAGAGGTCACGGTGATATTCTAAAACCGAGCCACTGATCATTAAAATAGATCCTTCCTATAGGCAATAACCCTTGTCCATATCAAACCAAAATTATAAGTACTAGATTTGCATACCATAGGATCTAATCCATGGTTAGAGAAAAATTTACGTGTATACTGCTGCAAATCATAATCTGAACTTCAATTGTCTACTATGTTTTCTGCATTCTGCTATAGTCTGTTATTGTACCCAAAATATCTTGTATCTTATCTTTTGAAAGGTGCTTCTTCTCGGTGTTTGAATACATAAACCTTTACGAAAAATGATCATAATTTTGTCTTCAGAAATGTATCTTAGATCTTGTATTGATTTCTATGTGGAGTGACACCCTTTTTTGAAAGATAGCCATGTGCCTTTGTGTTTATGTTATCAAATCAGGATTCTACTAGAAGAATCTTCATTGCATACTTACATCATAGTATTAATTGGTATATGCCAAACAAATTGACTAGGGTAGAATTATATCAAGAGATAGTTGAGAAGACTAAGATAACAACAAAATATCTACAGTCAAGAAGTGTGGTGTTCTGAATTTGGTGAAATAAGGAGAATTCTGAAGACTATCCGAGCACAAGGTACAGGTGCAGTCTTAAGAAAAATAAAGTAATTATTAATTTTTCTAACTCTGATCTTTCGTCAAGTCAAGAAAGACAGTCAAGATATGTAAATATAGTATTGTATTTGAATACTGTCACTTCAGATCAAATTCCGAGACTCACTAACTACGAGGAAATACTGTCATGCACCCACCAAATACATAGGAAACAAATCCCCATATGCTTAACAACATTGAAATAATTTTCAGAGCATCCATTCTGTCATGGAAGAAACCCACTGATAATATGGGCACAATGGGGAGGGCCAGAGTGCTAATGACATTTGATAATAAGGAATACACCAAAAACATCAAACCCATTACATCCAGAACAAAAACCTACCATCCTATTCCAAACCATATCAATGTCATGTTGTAGGAAACTATCCCTGTTGTGAAAATCTTAGCCTCTTCTTTCATATCTCTGAACTCCCCACCAACAAACAATCCAATTATGCACACCACAGTGGCAACTATGGATGTGAAAATTTGTATCTCCAGAACTACTGCAAAAGTCTCCTTCTTTAAAACCCTATTGAATATAAGTTGCATCGATGGAAGAACCAGTCCATACATTGTAGAAGCTGCAACAGTGCAAATGAATCATATTATGTACTTAGAAGTATTCACTCCCTCAGGCCTATCACTGTCTGAATGAATCCAAAGAATTATTGCACTCAAAGAAATCAAAACAAGAAAATTTAGGATAAGTGGTGTAATCTTTTACCGGTTAAAGGTGAATGCAAATACAACATTAAAGGCCAATTGACTTGAACAAAGAAGAAAATAGGTTGAAAGAGGCATGTAAGAGATGCCCCAAGAGTAAAGCAGATTGTCTCTAGCTACAATTAATCCCAGGGCAACATAAATAAGCACCAACCTAGGTGTTAGGCGTGTAATCTTAGATACTTGCTTTCCTTGATAAAATACCAAAGGTATGAAAAAAATTGGACATCCTACTGATTGCACAAGGGTTGAAGGAGCAGCTAACTATGTGTCACTACTAGGCATGACTGTGTCTCTGGTGCACATAACTGAGTGTCTCTGCTAGTGTGACTGTGTGTCACTACTGGACATAATTTAGTGTGTTTGATAGTATGATTGTGTGTCACTACTAGGCATGATTGTGTCTCTTCTAGGAATAACTGAGTGTCACTGCTAGCTGTGACCTTATGAACCTGAACTATGACCTTATGAACTAAGTGCAATCTACAATCTTAACTTCTCTTCTAGTATTCATCAACATGAAATAAGAAAATGACATTGTTCTCTATACTTGAAAGAGCAAATGTAGATAACCATGATAAAATGGTCAAAATGTTTTGCAAGATGAGTTTATATATTTTTATTTCCATTCCCAATCACAAATCTGGGATATGTGGTTGTGGTATAAGGATTACATATAACCAATTGGACTTGAGTTTCTACCCATTCCTATAGACATGCCAATGTTCAGTTAACAATGAACTTTGTGTACTTTTATTTTAGCGTGCATACAAAACACTTTAACTCAATGGTTCTTTTCATAAATTGGACAATGTAGTAGAAGAAATAATTTCAGAATCGTCTTATTCAAAGTTGAAACAACATTTCAAGTGTCTTGGTCCATAGTTATGCTTTATGGCAGTTTGTATGACCCATTCTTATTTGTTGAGTCATCCTCTTGGTCCTAATTTGGAGTGGGATGAAGTTGTCTCTACTGGGCATAAGTGAGTGTCTTTACTGGACAACGTTGCAATCTCTATGGGAATCTTGGATAGAGCTATGATTCTTGTGGGCTCATTTGTTTCTCTCTAGAGGCAAAATGGCTTGGAAATGTGATTTTATGGCATCCTATGCATGTTTAAACATTCCATTTGGGCATAAAATTGAGATCTTGTTAATTTGGTTGAATATTCAAACATAATCATCATCACTACCTACTGGGCATTCAAACCATATATTTTGTAGCAACGAGGATCTCCAAAAAGAATAATCCCACTAGCAAGGATGAGAATGTCACGTCCCCATGCCCTTGACCGGCGAGAGAACACGATAACCATGGTGTTAACCATCCGGGCTAAGAGCCCACGAACATGGACATGCATAAAATTTACTGAAACAAAATGCTGAAACAGAACCTTTAACTAAAACATGCACATATGCAATTTAGTCATCATACACAGCAAAAAACAACAGCATTCATACATGCATGCATTCATTTAACATGTTCATCATTTTCATTAACAGAAAATAAGGTTGCAGAAGTAAAATGAACAAGATCACTTATCTTAAGAAGAACTCGATCTGCAACCAGCTACGTCACTGCAATGTTCCACCCAACCATAGGCCAGCGTGCTCCTTAATCTCTCAGCAACGCTGCCACCCCCGAGCTGGGCATGATTCTCCAAGGAATAAGGGAACAAGCAGGCTTACACATAGCCAAGGGTATACAAAACACAGCCAAGCCAACACAGTTGGGTTTATCAGGACATCAAGGAGTTGGGGAAAGGCTCAATGCTAAGCTGGTGAGCTCATTACAGAGCCAAGAACGCCTACACCAGAACTAGCCTAGCTTCTAAAACACCCACACAGACCCAACACAAGGAATCAGTCCCTTCTCTGCTACACAGTCCCTCAGGCCCTGCATTTCCTTCCAGTGCTATTCAGGGGTTGTGGAGAAGAAATCCAGCCCTCTAGCTCTGTCTGTGTGGTTTCCATCACAAAGTTTATCAAGAAAACCAAGCCTCCATCCCTGCTCCCATCACAGTCCGAAGACCAACCATTTCCCATATGCAATTAAATCAGCAATTACAGCTCAACAGGGAAGGCAACTCCCCAGGGAATTATACAGTCCCAAACGTAACAGTGAATGTAGCTCACAACAAGGGAAAACAATGACCCGTCCTGGGAAACAAATCCAACTAGGGGAACTTACATAGACCACGTTGAGGAAAAGAAAAACGCAGACTTCCAAATCTTGTGCGTGAAATGAACAAAACGACCATACCAGTCTGTGAGATAGCCGAAAACGTGAATGGCCCTTCACAGTAGTTCGTGGATGGAATAGTACGGCTCTTAGCTCGCTGCATCAGTCGGGAAACCAGGAAATTATTGTGCGTGAGGCACATGAACGGACATTGGTCCTGCATGAAGATGAACAACTCCCAGTTCGTGTGTGCGTGAACAACAGGGAAGACGTGAATTAGACGTGCGTGGGTGTTCAGCACAGGCATGGAGAGGAGAATGCATCCGCGGGAGTGAAAAACCAGGTAAATCTTGTGCATGGAGGTGAACAGAAAATCATGAGGCCTGCGTAGTGGAGAGTGTGTGAAGGTCTTTCTTTCCAGTAGGAAGTCAAACGCTGTGGTGGAGTGTGCGTGTGGGTGAGGACTGACAGTTTTGCCACCCCACTCCTAAAGCAATTAACTGCTTCAACCACCAGCAGCCATTCTTCAATGAAAGTGGTTGGAATAAAACAAGGGGGGAAAGACACATGTGTATTTTCCCTCATTGGCCCAAGGTTTTACAATTTCCCCACCCTTATCCTTGTGAAAATCATGCCCCTTTCTCATTTTAGTTGCCGCGATCGTAGCTGGTCGGGTTCGTTTTAATTAAAGATGCATATTTACATGATGATCAACTTAATATGTGTGTTGCATGCCCTGATACACCATCGGTGACAATTTTAAATCCAAGACATAGCATAACCAATCAATGGTGGGGCCTTGGCCTTTAGCTCCGCACCATGATTATTACAATATATACATCATATGCATCTAATGCAACGGGGTAAAAACCGGGGGTGTGACAGAGAAGTGAACATACTTGCAAAAATACTTTGACTTATCTTGCAAACCTTCTTAACAAACTCAAACCTCCGAAAGCATGTTCAATGCCAGCTTGTTTCTCATAACAACTATGATTTCCATATTTGAAGCCCTTGTTACGAAATCTTCTTTTAGTCAGGTGAGGTATATATAGAATGAAGCACACAACGATCCTCATATTGAAGGAAACCCTTGCATTGCAAAAAGATTCAACCCATTTGAGACATTTATATTTTATATTTGAGTCGAGCTTTTATTAAGGTTGGTTTCAATATAAAATTTGGGGATCATCTTCTTCTACAATTTTACCAAGTCCTATATCAAGAATTTATCAAATATTTATTTCATCTATTATTTGTTTGTTGGAATTTCTGAACCATATCTTAAAACGTACTTTACGTATTTTTACAATCTTACTTCCTTGCTTGAAGCTCTAGAGAAGCTTTGTGACTGAGTTGTTCTCTTTTACCATAACTTAAATCTATTATGTTAGTTGATCTTCAATATTTGATTTTTTGCATAGTTTTATGGCCTGTGAATTTTGGTTGTACTTATGCCACTTAAACAATGATTAAAACAAAAAATGTTAGACTTTTAGTACCTCAAAAAGTGTTCAGTAGAATGTCATTTAATGGCAGCAGTAAGCATAGAATTTTTGGATGCATGCAAACAAGGTTTATGGTGTAGGTACTTAAGCAGGGATTTTGTACAACAATATATACGACAAAATTAATGACAACAGTAGTAGTATTCCCTCCTTCAGTAGTTCTGTGCAACAATGATAAGGTTGTAGGAGAATTCATGGAGGAGAAATATAGAGAAGGCATGAATGTGCTATCCTCAATGTAGTTCTAGTTTAGAATCTAGATACTTTTTATATTAAGAAGTTTAGTCCTATTTCTAAGTTTGATTTAGTTAGTAGTTTCATGCACAATTAGACCACTTTATATTTGCATTCATTCCAAGATAGATGGGGTATATATCCCTAGAAGAGAGAGATGCATGCATGCATACTTTCACTCTCCTCTAGTGGGTGCACCTACGTAAGAATAGTTCTTTCATGCAAGTTGAGGGCCTTAGTCTCAAGGCCCGTAATATATATAGGGTTTAGGTTTTTTTCCACTTAAGGTGTTGTAGAGCATATGTCCAGATTCATTTGTACCTCCTAGTCTACAAAGGAGAAGGAAGGGGTATAGGTTTTATTCATTTCATTGTTTGAGTAGTGGGTGAAGAGAAGAGTTTGAATATGTCAGTGAATTTTATTTTTTCAAGACTATTAAACAATGATGTACTTTGAGTTTCAAATTTATGTACTCACTGCTACTTTCTTCAGTTTCATGTGTTTTGGTTTCTAGTAAAATCCGATTGTAGTTTTGATAGAGAGTTGAGTTTTCTATTTTCCTAAGTAGGTATGTTAGATATGAAACTAGGACGGTTTCCATGTGCTATGGAATTTCAACAAGATCTATTTTTTAACTTGAAAATAATGTTTCAACTCTCAAAATTTCAGTTGGATCAATTATGTTGCCACTAAAATTTAAGTTTAAACTTGATGCATGAGCATTGTATCCTAGGCAAACTTGTAAATCAAGCCTCTAGAAGGCCTAAATATTGTAAGAGGATAAGTTCCTCATGATAAATATCTAGAAGGTCAAATGTAAATGATAGGTTACACGATAGGTTATATAAGTTCTAGTGTATTTCAATGTAATCAAATTGTTTTCTAATTTTAGTAGGTCGTCGAACATATATAGGAGCTAGTTGTATTGTTGGCATATTTCTAGTAAAGAAAGGGGATCATTGGTTTCCGATAGTAATGAAAACATGTGTTCGTACAAGTAACAAACAAGGCAACCCCACATGGAGAGATTTGTAATAAATGGATACATGTGTCAGACTAGGGATTATTAAACCCACAAATTAAAATTCCCTCCATGTCATGATGGTGTGCTCTACAACAAGGTTTTCCTTTACCGAGCATTAGATACTCAAAGTTGTGTATTGATCCTTTTTACAATTATAGGTTCCCAAATTATCAAAGGGTGCTAGCTCAATGGAAGAGCGCCTTCCTTACAAGTAGGAGGTTGGTTTTTCGATTCCTCCATTCCCTAATGATATTATAATATCGATTAAAAACAACACAATTATTAACCAGAAATAAGAGATAAGTGACCAAACAAAATGACCAAAATTTCTATATAAGATTACTAAAAATGACTAAATTAGTGACCATAAAATGAGAGATGCAAAACTAGGCATTAAAGATGATGCAATGCATGGTGCTAATGATGAAGCTATTGAGTCAGTAAATTTTTCCTTCAATTTTTGGTTTATTTTCTCCAGTTTTGGTTTGTTTTTCAATCTACCTCAGTTAAATTTTTGGTTTTAATTTTCAGTTTTGGTCTCCTTAGAAACTCTATTGGTGATTGAATAGGTTTTGAACACAATCTTTTTAGATTTTATTTGATTTTTGATGGTCTTTTTATGTTTTAAAAGGGGTAAATAAGGTCTTATGTTCAAAGGTTGATTCATTAATGTGTTGAGAGACTAGTTAAACCTATTTTCTAAACCTAGCAGCTTTCAAAACCTTAGACAAATTGGCAAAAAGTTGCAAAACTGTGAAAATTTGGCTTAGCAATTATTCTTGTAGCGCTGGTGGAAAATTTAACAAAGGGCGCGCTACAAGAATATCGCGGCCCTTTGTTTTTCCGATATTTTTGCAGATTTTCATCATGGTTTTCATCTGGAAGTGATTGATTGTATTTTGCAAGGTGTTTTAACACGTGTGACTGCAGTTTAGACACGTATTTTAGCAGTTATTAGTCACGCAGCCAAAGCAAGTTCATCATTTCTAAAAACGTGGAATCAGTTGGACAAGATCAGCAAATCTCGGCTAAAACTGTCAAGTTTCTCGTTCTACATGCATTATTATAGGAGAGGAGAGTTCATGGAGAAGAGTCAAAACGCTAAAGAAGTGGATCGTGTTCCTGTGAAGAGAAGACATCATTTTTAATGTCAGCAGAAAATTAGGGCATCTTAATTCTCTCGTTTGCGGTTAAGAAGATGATCTGGAGACTCTTGTATACCTGAGGAGAGACCGTTGCTACCTTAAAACAGAGCTTTAAGCCACAACAGTTAAAAATTGGTAGGTTCTTTGCTTCAAAACCCTTATAACTCAAAAATTTGGGTTTTTCTTGCTGCACGATTATCTGGAGAAATTTCCTGGTTAAGATGATAGAATGGGACATAAAATAACTTCTTCACCACAGAAATAGTTATCAGAAGCTATTGTAAGGAATTTGCAGGAACAGAGCAGCAAAGAGGCTTTGAACTTAAAGCATGCATCCTGTGAACTTTTAGTGACTGTTTGAAGAAAGATAGTATATAATTTGTTCTCCCATACATTTGAAACTCTGGTGATGATCCATGGTGATTGTAATGAGCTAATTGAATGGAGTTTGTCTCTGACCTAATGCCAGTATAAACCAGAAATTACAGGAAACAACATGCAGAAGATTTATAGATTGGCTGGTTATGCTCATGTTTCACACAGAAGGTGTTTTGTGATTTATTCGAGTGGTTTGAAAAACTGTTGGAATTGTCATGACTTGTGAAATCACTCTCTTGGAAAACAATGTTCAAATGACTGGAGGACATGTTGACTGTTATGTACAGGATTTGATGATATTTTGTGGCTAGGGTGAATATCTTGCAAACACTGGTGTTTTTGTTCTCTCCTTTCATGCTGTCAGTCTCTACTTGGTCTAATGAGCCTATGGGTGATGTTATGTTGCAAATCTGAAGCAGTGGAAGATTTAGGATTTGAGGATTGAAGCTGTTTTGATGCTGTTTTGATGCAGAGATTTAAGTGAAACATTGATATAAAACAGCCATATTTACTGACAGTTTTCCATGGCATTGAATATTCTGTACATTGCAGTGCTATTTTGAATGTTTCAAACCAGTTTGTAATAAGGATGGAATTTATGTTTGAAGACACATCATACTGTTTTTCCTAAACCCTAAAACGAGGAATTTGAGTGACTGATATTCTAAAACAGTTCGACATTATGCCTGATGGTGCAGTTTGAAGTTTAAGCAGAGCCATATTGTTCTTATGACAGTTTTCATGTATGTTTGATCCGGTCTCACAGTGTGTCTATCCAAAAACCTAATTCTATGGTTGAGACAAGGGAAAATTGACATTGCAGGCCTGTACAAGGGTACATAGCAGATTGAAAAGGAGTTCAAATAACAGCAAACCAGTTTTAAAACATCTCTGAAGCCTCAAGCCATATTGTTTCTATCTGCTGAAAGGAGAATATGGGAAAAAGTGGAAAGGTCAACAGAGCTGAGCCC
>LPNX010100955.1:698296-717157 GCA_001517045.1 Pseudotsuga menziesii | reverse complement strand
CTGATAAGGGGAAGGTAATGATCAAAAAGTTGGGTCACTCAGTCAAATCTACAAGTAAAGATGAGGTTAAAGCCAAGAAGGTGATAGAGCAAGTAGTAGAGCAAGTAAAGGATGAAAGTCAGCTCAAAGTGGCTTCAGATTCCATGAGAAACAAGTACTCATTGTTTGCAAGTGGAGAAGTGCAGCCTTGTTTGAAATTACCACCAGTAGCACATTCTGAACAAGCTGGGACTATTGATAAAGAGAGAGCTGCTACTCCTGAAGAGGAATTACAAACTAAAAAAAGGAGCCCTCTTACCATATTATCTGAAGATGAAGGTTATTTATTGGAGGATGAACAACAGATTGTTGTGAGAGAGCCAAGTACAGAAGCATGTGGAGACTTTCCTACCTCAAGGGTAAAATCAGCCAAATCTAAGAAAAAGAAAAAGAATAATGTAGCTCCATATAGAAATCCCAAGACTAGACTTACTAATAAGCTAAGATGGAACATGAAAAAGTTACTTAACCCTAAACTAGCCAGACAGGAAGCTGTGGTGATTGAGTTTTCCTCCAGTGAAGAAACAGAAATGGTTAAAAAGAGCAGTAAATGTAAGGGAAAGAGAACTGTCAAGCCTTCCTCCTCTTCCCAACCTGCAGAGACAAAAAGATCATAGTTAGTAGGAGAAGTTGAACAGCCTAGGTCTGAATTATTTGAAATAATTGCCGAAATTAAAGATAGACTTACCAAGCAGCAGGAAGAAGATAAAGCAAAGGCAGATGCTTTTGGAGATCATAAATTGGATGAAGAGGATCAAGCTATTCTCAAGCAAGAAGGATATTTAGTAGAATCAAGTGTTCATGATGATTTTTCAGATCTTTTAATGCAGGTTGAAAATATATCAGAGATCCCAAATTTTGATGAAGAGAATGTACAGGAAAGTATTCAGAGATACAGGAAACACATGAAGCACCTGCAAGAAATGAATGATGGATTATTCAAAGTTAATAAAGGGCTTGTAGAGGAGTTGCAGGATATGCATAAACATTTTTTGGAGCTGTCAGAAGTTTCCAAGGAAGTCCTTAGCAGGAAAAGAGTTGCTGACAGGTACTGTGCAAAGCTGGAGAAGACTGTTGATCATTTACAACAGGAAAATGAAGTCTTGCAGAAAAGGATAATTGATATGGAGAAGAAGGATAAAAGAGCTAAGAAAAGGTCTCGAGCCCTAGATGGAATATCACTTCTTGTTGAGGAAGCTAAGAATATATGAAACTGTTTTTAGTTAGTGGTTATTTTTGATAAACACTTTTTGTTAAGCACTTGCTATTTTTAGCAATCATATAATTTTGTAAAGATCACTTTTTACTTTACCTACTTAGTGACTCGATGGAGGTAGTTAAGAGGTGAAACCTAACTGATTTTTGGGAGAACTTTCTTATTTAAATGAGTTAGCAAGACATTGTTAGGGTTCTGGATTTTGGGAGCATCAGGAGGTCTGCTAGCTGCTTGTACTATCAGACTTGTTCAGAGAACTGGTACTGTACTCTTATATACATTTACTGATGAAACTATGAATATATGACTCTTTACCCTTCATTTGGTCTATGTTGGCTTTGTTATTGAGCATGTTTTGCTTCTTAAATGGTAATTTCATTGCTAGTTGATGTCTTTTTCTAGTAATGCTTATCTTTTAATGTATGAACCACAGCATAGTTTCTTTGTTGGATGTTTGTGATATATTGGGCATCTTCATCAGTGTATGTCTGTTATTTAGTTGTTGCTTTTACTCTGAATGTATTCCCTGCATGATCTTGAAGCTTACAACCAAAAACAAATAAACAAAACCCTAAAACCTAGTTTGAATTGAGTTTTTTCTCTTGAGATTGTGTTGGCTTGTTACCCTAGCCTTAGTGACAATTTCTGACACAAACATCTTTGGCGCCGTTGCCGGGGACGAAGCTGAAGCAAATCTTCCCTGGGATACTTATCATTTTTTCCTGGTTTGAGAGGTGGACTCGAACCAGCATCTTTAAAGGATATTTTCACCAAGTTTGGACACACTGGCTTCTAGAAGTATTGGAACCAAGAGCAGACCTACATCTCCCTTGCTACGGGGTGTGACAGACCCTGAAAAGATTATAAAAATAGCAAGAAAGCTCAGAAGGTCCCAATCTTTTCCAGCTTCTTGTGATCCTCACCAGTTGGGTGATTCATTAGACCCAGCTGAAAACTCACCTTGGTTAAAACCTATCATTCCTGAAAATACTTTTCAAGTTTTTACCAATCCAGAAACCTTTTTGAAAGCTAAGACTACTTCCCCTGGAAAAATCCCACTCTTTCAGCTGAAAATAGGAAAGAATCCATTCCAAGCAAGTACCAGTCAAGTTTCTTCCTCTTCAAAACCTCAAACTAAACCTCAGTCCACAATGGCAGCCCAAAATCCACCCATGGATATGATGGACAGAATGATAGCTGCTAGGTATGCACCGCTAGCATTACCCCAGCCTTTACATGACTTGCCTACTCATGATTATCAGAAAAATATGCCCCGATTCAATGGACAAGGTGAAACAACTGCAGAAGAACATTGGGAGGCCTTCCTGAGTTATGCAGACAATCAGAACATTGAAATTAAAGATGTGTGGATGAGAGTATTTGTGCAGAGCTTAGATGGGGATGTGAGAAAATGGTTCAGGGAGTTTCCTGCCAACTCCATTACAATCATTGAAGAACTCCGTGACCTTTTCCTGAGGCAGTGGGGAGACACCAAGGACCACACTTATTATATCACTGAATTTGGTGCACTCAGAAGAAAGAAAGATTAGACTGTGGCTGATTTCTCAAAAAGATTTAATAAGATGTATAGTAGGATTCTAGCAGAGATCAAAACTACTGAAACATCAGCCAAACTAACTTATGCAAATGCATTTGACCATGAATTTTCATTATTAGTCAGAGAAAGAAGAGCTGTCTCTTTGCTGAACATGCAAGATGCAGCATTGGAGGTGGAGTCAAACTTACTGGCTTCAAATAAACTTAAAAAAGAAACACCTCAATAGTTATATGAAAGAAAAGGGAAGAAGGAGGTTGTTTCAACAAGTGCTGCACCTCAATCTGCTGAAGCCAAAATAGATGAAATGGCTAAACTTTTGAAGGTTCTCACTGCCAAGCTAAACAAACTAGAATTGGAAAAGAATTCTGCCAAGCCTGCTCCAGAGGCTCAGAGGAATCCAAATAATCAAAATCAATTCAGGAGGCAGTTTGCTCCTAGATTCATGCCAAGGGAGCGAAGAAATAATGACATTCAGCAGGAAAGGAGAGAGAATGAAGAGCAGAGAGTGCCCCCACCTTTTCAAAATAATGTAGCTGATGAAGAGGAGGTTGATGAACAGCTCCTCTTTGAGGAGACTGAAACTGACCAAGACATGAATCACTTTGGAGATGGTTTATCCACAGGTTTTGTAACAGAAGAAGATTTTTTGAATTCTGAATTTTATGATGCTGATTTGTATAAAGTTGAAGATGATTTAGAGTTTGAAAAAACTGCTGTAAATGCTGCTGCTAATCAGAATGGAATTAAAAAGACCATTAATCTCAGATCTGGTCCAAAACAAGTAGTCCAAGCTCCCAAGAAGAAAGTTGTTGTACCTGCTGCAAATGTTCCAGCTGCAAATGTTCCTGATAAAAAAGTTGCTGGTCCTGTCACAGAGAAGAAGCAGCCTGTAGAAAAGTCCAAGAAAAATGCTGAAATTGAAGAGGTAAACAGGTCAGCTCAGAATTTCAATTTGGAAACTGAATTAGGGAAATTGAAAATTCCTGTCCCATTGACTGAACTTATAAAAAATCCATCTTATAAACAAACAGTCTTAAAAGTTATGAATTTTGCTAGTAGTCAGCCTGCTGCCAGTGGTCAGCCTGCTGCCAGTGGTCAGCCTGTTTCAGATACTGTCAATTTGCAAGAAGAAAGCCCAAAAATATTTATTGGTTCTGCCCTAGCTGAGAAAACAGAAAATGAAGCTGGTGCTTCTCCTCCCTTCTATGTTACCTTAACTGTCCATGACCAGATGATCCACAATTTCCTATTAGACTCCGGAGCATCCCATAACTTAATGCCCAAAGCTGTGATGGAAGCCCTTGGCCTCAGTATCACCAAACCTTACCATGACTTATATTCCTTTGACTCCCGAGCTGTCAAGTGTCTAGGGGTAATTAAAGACATGGTTGTTAACCTTACTCAGCTGCCTATGAAGAGTGTCATAATGGATGTTGTTGTAGCTGATATCACACCCAAGTTTGGTATGCTTCTTTCAAGATCCTTGGCAAAGAAGGTAGGAGGAACCTTACAGATGGATCTCTCATATGCCACCATTCCTGTTTTTGGTGGAGAAAATAGGAGACTTTACAGAGAACTACAGTTTGCCTACATTGTCACAGATGATAAAAACCCCACTAATCATCCATTGTACTCTGTTGACAAAGATCTAGGGACTTGTATGTTGAATTTCAGTGATGAAGATGATTCTGTTGGTCTTTTACAAGTTGAAAAAGAAAAACCAGTGAAACATTGCAGAGAAGAAGAAGATCAGCTGTGGGAATTGTATTTTGATGGATCCTCTTGCAAAGAGGGTGCTGGAGCTGGAGTTTTGCTCATTTCTCCTGGAGGTGAAACAGTCAAACTCATGTATAAGCTGGAATTTGTTACCACTAATAACACTACTGAGTATGGAGCTTTGATATTAGGACTGAAAGCTGCTAAAGACTTAGGTATTCAGCAAATCACTGCATATGGCGACTCCGAGTTGGTTGTTCGACAGGTGAAGAACAACTATCAAGTAAAGCAGGATTTGTTGAAGGTCTACAGGAATGAGGTATGGGATATGCTTGACAATTATTTCATAGCATTTAATATCACTCATATTCCAAGAAATCACAATGAGACTGCAGACTCTTTAGCTTTGGCTGCCTCATACTTCAAAATTCCTAAAACTACTCAGTTAAGGTATCCTATAGAGGTAAGGTACAGACCATGTGTCCCTGACAATGTGAAACACTGGAGGGTTTTCAAAGATGATATTGAAATCAATAAATTTCTTGAGCTTACAGATGAGTTTTCTAATGCTCAAATTGATCAGGATGAAGGAGAAGAACAAGATGATGAGTTTGCTGAAAGTGAGTCTGCTGAAAATGTTTTTTCTGAAAATGAGTTTCTGGAAGGTAAGATTGCAGGTCATAAGATCATTGAGTTGAAAAGTAATTTTATCCCTAAAGGTTTAGTTCCTTTAGAAAGAATTTTTACCAAGGATGACACCCCTTCAAAACCAGTGGTTCAATCCTCAGAAGACAATGTAGTGGATTGCAATATTGGTACTGCAGAAAACCAAAGAATGGTAAAAATTTCTAAATCTCTGTCAGCTGAACAAAGGAGCAGATATATTAAACTTTTGAAAGAATATGTGGATGTATTTGCATGGTCCTATGAAGAATTAAAAACCTATGACACAGCAATTATTCAGCATAAGGTTCCCTTGAAGCCCAATGTCAAGCCTTTCCGACAGAAATTGAGAAGGATAAATCCAGCCTTATTCCCTGTGATTGAAAAAGAGATTAAAAAGTTACTGGATGCCAAGATAATAGTGCCTCTCAAGTACTCTTTCAGGGTTGCAAATCTTGTACGTGTCAGAAAAAAGAATGGGGAGATTAGATTGTGTGTTGATTTCAGGAATCTTAACAGGTCTTCATTAAAAGACAATTATCCTTTGCCAAAGATTGAACAGGTCTTACAGCAGGTTGTGGGGGCACAGAGGATTTCTATGGTGGATGGATTTTCAGGGTACAATCAGGTTTCCATGCACCCTGATGACAGAGAAAAAACAGCATTTACCACCCCATGGGGAACCTTCATGTACGATAAGATTCCCTTTGGACTGATGAATGCTGGAGCAACTTTTCAGAGGGCAATGGACATTGCATTTGTAGGTGAGAAAGATAAGTTTGTTGTCATTTATTTAGATGACATTACTTTGTTCTCACAGTCTGATGATGAGCACTTAAAAAATTTGAGGCAAACGTTTTAGAAATGCAGAAAATTTGGACTGTCTTTAAACCCCAAGACATCTCATTTTGCTGTACAAGAGGGCAGACTGTTGGGTCATTTGGTGTCTGCTGATGGCATTAGAATTGACCCTGAGAGATTCAAAGCAATACTAAAGATCAGTTTTCCCAGGAGCAAAAAGGATGTGCAATCATTTATTGGCAAGATAAATTTTCTGCGGTGGTTTATTCCTAATTTTGCTGAGACCATCAAACAAATCACAGCAATGTTAAAGAAGGACCAAGAGGTTAAATGGACTGTTGAAGCAAGGGCAGGTTTTGAAAAAATAAAGGTGGCTCTGACTGAAGCACCTGTGTTGGTAAGTCCCGATTTTACCAAGGAGTTCCTTACTTTTTCTTTTGCTTCAACAGATACAATTGCAGCTGTCCTACTTCAGAAAAACAAGGAAGGACTAGAGCAGCCCATTGCCTTTTTCAGTAAGACTCTCAGAGATTCTGAACTGAAGTACAGCATTCTGGAAAAACAAGCCTATGCTCTGGTGAAAGCTCTGAAATTTTTCAGAATTTATATTCTTCATTCAAAGGTGATTTCTTTTGTTCCAAATGCAGCAGTGAAATATGTTCTGACCTAGCCTGACAGTGAAGGAAAGAGGGAAAGTGGATTGCTAAGATTATGGAATATGAGGTGGAAATCAGACCTACAAAGCTGGTCAAAGGACAAGGATTGGCCAAACTGCTGGCTGACTCAAATTGTCAAGCACTGGGATTACATGTTATGGCAAAAGAATCAGTACCTGAAGGAAAGCAAGCAATGTTGGAGAAAGAAAGAATCATGGACTCTTATTCATCTTCAGATTGATATGCTGATATTGTTTATTTCCTATTATTTTTGCAATGCCCAGAACACTTAGATAGGAAGGCTGCAAGATCTCTGAAACTGAAAGCTACTAAATAATGTTTGCTGGAAGATCAATTGTTTTGGAAAGACCCGGGAGGTATCTTGTTAAGGTGCTTGGATCAAGCTGAAATAGGGGAAGTAATTTCAGAGTCTCATGAAGGAGCCTGTGGAGGGCATAAATATTGGAAAACCACAGCTTACAAAATCTTGAGAGCTGGATACTATTGGCCCTCCCTCTTCTCAGATGTTTACCAGCAGGTGAGAGCTTGCATACCCTGTCATAAATTTGCAGGTAAACAAAAATTAGTGCCTTTGCCATTAAAGCCTATTGCAGTCGATGCCCCTTTTCAGCAATGGGGTCTGTATTTTATTGGAGAGATCAATCCAGCATCTTCTGGATAGCATCATTGGATTTTGACTGCCACAGATTTCTTTACAAAGTGGGTGGAAGCCATTCCTACAAGGAATGCTACAGATAAGGTGATTATAGAGTTCATTGAAGACAATATCTTGAGCAGATTTGGTTGTCCACACAGATTAATAACTGATAATGCCAAAGCATTCAAATCTAAAGCAATGGTGGCTTTCTGTGAAAAAAATGGCATTGTTTTGAAACATTCAACTCCCTATTACCCTCAGGGAAATGGCCAGGCTGAATCATCCAACAAGAATGTAATTCAAAGCATTAAGAAATTGCTGAAACATAACAAAAGGTCTTGGGATTCAATGCTGAAATATGCATTGTGGGCAGACAGGATTACAGTAAAGCAGGCCATTGGCACTTCTCCTTTTCAGCTGGTTTATGGAACAGAAGCTGTGTTTCCTATTCAGCTGGGAATTCCAGTGATGAAATTCCTCCAAAACTCTCAAGAGGAACCGGATGACATGCAAAGGAGGATCTTTGAGATGATAGAGATGCAGCGGCATAGAGAGAAGGTGGACAAAGAAGCTCAGCTGTACAGAGCTAAAGTAAAAAACAGGTTTGACAAAAGAATTAAAGAGCATACATTTTCAGAAGGTGAGTTAGTCTTAAGATGGGATGCAAGAAAGGAACAGAAAGGTAAGCATGGCAAATTTGATAATCTGTGGTTTGGCCCCTTTCTGATAGCTAAAGTTTTGGAAAATAATGCATTCATCTTGCAGTCCTTGGAAGGTGAGGAATTGCTCAGCCCTGTCAATGGGCGATTCATCAAACATTTCTACAGTTTATGAGATCATTTTCACTCTTCATTGTACATACCGGTGTGAGTGAGGTTGAATAAAGACTCCATAGCCCAATGGAAGTTTTCGGATAGGTGAATAAAGGACAGAAGGCACTGGTCTATAGGTTCTTGAAGCCTCGCAGGGAGGACTTCATCCCGCAGCTGGAGCTAGATGTTGAGTCAGTAAATTTTTCCTTCAATTTTTGGTTTATTTTCTCCAGTTTTGGTTTGTTTTTCAATCTACCTCAGTTAAATTTTTGGTTTTAATTTTCAGTTTTGGTCTCCTTAGAAACTCTATTGGTGATTGAATAGGTTTTGAACAC
Organism: Pseudotsuga menziesii; assembly: GCA_001517045.1. Taxonomy (NCBI): domain Eukaryota; kingdom Viridiplantae; phylum Streptophyta; class Pinopsida; order Pinales; family Pinaceae; genus Pseudotsuga; species Pseudotsuga menziesii. Next base: position 708,703 of record LPNX010100955.1, on the reverse strand, counting down.
AATCTTTTTAGATTTTATTTGATTTTTGATGGTCTTTTTATGTTTTAAAAGGGGTAAAGAAGGTCTTATGTTCAAAGGTTGATTCATTAATGTGTTGAGAGACTAGTTAAACCTATTTTCTAAACCTAGCAGCTTTCAAAACCTTCGACAAATTGGCAAAAAGTTGCAAAACTGTGAAAATTTGGCTTAGCAATTATTCTTGTAGCGCTAGTGGAAAATTTAACAAAGGGCGCGCTATAAGAATATCGCGGCCCTTTGTTTTTCCGATATTTTTACAGATTTTCATCATGGTTTTCATCTCGAAGTGATTGATTGTATTTTGTAAGGTGTTTTAACACGTGTGACTGCAGTTTAGACACGTATTTTAGCAGTTATCAGTCACGCAGCCAAAGCAAGTTCATCATTGCTAAAAACGTGGAATCAGTTGGACAAGATCAGCAAATCTCGGCTAAAACTGTCAAGTTTCTCGTTCTACATGCATTATTATAGGAGAGGAGAGTTCGTGGAGAAGAGTCAAAACGCTAAAGAAGTGGATCGTGTTCCTGTGAAGAGAAGACAGCATTTTTAATGTCAGCAGAAAATTAGGGCATCTTAATTCTCTCGTTTGCGGTTAAGAAGATGATCTGGAGACTCTTGTATACCTGAGGAGAGACCGTTGCTACCTTAAAATAGAGCTTTAAGCCACGACAGTTAAAAATTGGTAGGTTCTTTGCTTCAAAACCCTTATAACTCAAAAATTTGGGTTTTTCTTGTTGCGTGATTATCTGGAGAAATTGCCTCGTTAAGATGATAGAATGGGACATAAAATAAATTATTCACCACAGAAATAGTTATCAGAAGCTATTGTAAGGAATTTGCAGGAACAGAGCAGCAAAGAGGCTTTGAACTTAAAGCATGCAGCCTGTGAAATTTTAGTGACTGTTTCAACAAAGATAGTATATAATTTGTTCTCCCATACATTCGAAACTCTGGTGATGATGCATGGTGATTGTAATGAGCTAATTGAATGGAGTTTGTCTCTGACCTAATGCCAGTATAAACCAGAAATTACAGGAAATAGCATGCAGAAGATTTATAGATTGGCTGGTTATGCTCATGTTTCACATAGAAGGTGTTTTGTGATTTATTCGAGTGGTTTGAAAAACTATTGGAATTGTCATGACTTGTGAAATCACTCGCTTGGAAAACAATGTTCAAATGACTGGAGGACATGTTGACTGTTATGTACAGGATTTGATGATATTTTGTGGCTAGGGTGAATATCTTGCAAACATTGGTGTTTTTGTTCTCTCCTTTCATGCTGTCAGTCTCTACTTGGTCTAATGAGCCTATGGGTGATGTTATGTTGCAAATCTGAAGCAGTGGAAGATTTAGGATTTGAGGATTGAAGCTGTTTTGATGCAGAGATTTAAGTGAAACATTGATATAAAACAGCCATATTTACTGACAGTTTTCCATTGCATTGAATATTCTGGACATTGCAGTGCTATTTTGAATGTTTCAAACCAGTTTGTAATAAGGATGGAGTTTATGTTTGAAGACTCATCATATTGTTTTTCCTAAACCCTAAAACGAGGAATTGGAGTGACTGATATTCTAAAACAGTTTGACATTAAGCCTGATGGTGCAGTTTGAAGTTTAAGCAGAGCCATATTGTTCTTATGACAGTTTTCATGTATGTTTGATCCGGTCTCACAGTGTGTCTATCCAAAAACCTAATTCTATGGTTGAGACAAGGGAAAATTGACATTGCAGGCCTGTACAAGGGTACATAGCAGATTGAAAAGGAGTTCAAATAACAGCAAACCAGTTTTAAAACATTTCTGAAGCCTCAATCCAGATTGTTTCTATCTGTTGAAAGGAGAATATGGGAAAAAGTGGAAAGGTCAACAGGGCTGAGCCCACAGACCTAACCTGGGTTCAGAAGCTTCTTGACTGTGCAGAACTGTTTGAGCAGGTAGGTTGGTTGAAGTTTTTCAAGAATATTGATGGTTTCAATGCTCAGGTGTCCTGCAAGTTTGCCAAGGGACTTAAAGAAGATATGATCATGATGGATGCTTTGAAATTCAAGCTAACTGTGGAGTTAATAGCAGAAGCTACTGAGATCAGCAATGAGGGAGAGCACTGGTTTAAAAAATCACCTTTTGAGTTTGAACCCCAAAGATACTTATTGCCTAATGTGACTCCTGACTGGAGCAAGGGTATCCTCATTCAAAATTTCAGGAAGGAGTGGATTGAGCCTATAAGGATACTTCAAAGTTATGTGACCTATGAAGGAAGATATTCATTTGTCTTTAAATATCATTTCAGGTTTCTGCAACACATAGTAGGAGTTTCTAAAATGAACTTGTCCTTCTTTTTCTTAAAAAGCCTACAGAAGATGTCAAGCAACATAAAGCAAAATGATGATCACACCTCCCAGTCACTTTTTCACCATGGTCTCATCAAACTGATCATCACCACAGTGTTGCAGCATGAGGGAAGGACTTGGGATTTCTTTTTGTTTTGGTCAGATGTTCATCCTCAAAAAGAAGATCAGCAGCGTAAAAGGCAGACTGATAAGGGGAAGGTAATGATCAAAAAGTTGGGTCACTCAATCAAATCTACAAGTAAAGATGAGGTTAAAGCCAAGAAGGTGACAGAGCAAGTAGCAGAACAAGTAAAGGATGACAATCAGCTCAAAGTGGCTTCAGATTCCATGAGAAACAAGTACTCATTGTTTGCAGGTGAAGAAGTGCAGCCTTTTTTGAAATTACCACCAGTAGCACATTCTGAACAAGCTGGGACTATTGATAAAGAGAGAGCTGCTACTCCTGAAGAGGAATTACAAACTAAACAAAGGAGCCCTCTTACCATATTATCTGAAGATGAAGGTTATTTATTGGAGGATGAACAGCAGATTGTTGTGACAGAGCCAAGTACAGAAGCATGTGGAGACTTTCCTACCTCAAGGGTAAAATCAGCCAAATCTAAGAAAAAGAAAAAGAAGAATGTAGCTCCATATAGAAATCCCAAGACTAGACTTACTAATAAGCTAAGATGGAACATGAAAAAGTTACTTAACCCTAAACTAGCCAGACAGGAAGTTGTGGTGATTGAGTTTTCCTCCAGTGAAGAAATAGAAATGGTTAAAAAGAGCAGTGAAGGTAAGGGAAAGAGAACTGTCAAGCCTTCCTCCTCTTCCCAACCTGCAGAGACAAAAAGATCACAGTTAGTAGGAGAAGTTGAACAGCCTAGGTCTGAATTATTTGAAATAATTGCTGAAATTAAAGATAGACTTACCAAGCAGCAGGAAGAAGATAAAGCAAAGGCAGATGCTTTTGGAGATCATAAATTGGATGAAGAGGATCAAGCTATTCTCAAGCAAGAAGGATATTTAGTAGAATCAAGTGTTCATGATGATTTTTCAGATCTTTTAATGGAGGATGACAATATATCAAAGATCCCAAATTTTCATGAAGAGAATGTACAGGAAAGTATTCAGAGATACAGGAAACACATGAAGCACCTGCAAGAAACGAATGATGGATTATTCAAAGTTAATAAAGGGCTTGTAGAGGAGTTGCAGGATATGCATAAAAAAATTTTGGAGCTGTCAGAAGTTTCCAAGGAAGTCCTTAGCAGGAAAAGAGTTGCTGACAGGTACTGTGCAAAGCTGGAGAAGACTGTTGATCATTTACAACAGGAAAATGAAGACTTGCAGAAAAGGATAATTGATATGGAGAAGAAGGATAAAAGAGCTAAGAAAAGGTCTCGAGTCCTATATGGAATATCACTTCTTGTTGAGGCAGCTAAGAAGATATGAAACTGTTTTTAGTTAGTGGTTATTTTTTATAAACACTTTTTGTTAAGCATTTGCTATTTTTAGCAATCATGTAATTTTGTAAATATCACTTTTTACTTTACCTACTTAGTGACTCGATGGAGGTAGTTAAGAGGTGAAACCTAACTGATTTTTGGGAGAACTTTCTTATTTAAATGAGTTAGCAAGACATTGTTAGGGTTCTGGATTTTGGGAGCATCAGGAGGTCTGCTAGCTGCTTGTACTATCAGACTTGTTCAGAGAACTGGTACTGTACTCTTATATACATTTACTGATGAAACTATGAATATATGACTCTTTACCCTTCATTTGGTCTATGTTGGCTTTGTTATTGAGCATGTTTTGCTTCTTAAATGGTAATTTCATTGCTAGTTGATGTCTTTTTCTGGTAATGCTTATCTTTTAATGTATGAACCACAGCATAGTTTCTTTGTTGGATGTTTGTGATATATTGGGCATCTTCATCAGTGTATGTCTGTGATTTAGTTTTTTCTTTTACTCTGAATGTATTCCCTGCATGATCTTGAAGCTTACAACCAAAAACACATAAACAAAACCCTAAAACCTAGTCTGAATTGAGTTTTTTCTCTTGAGATTGTGTTGGCTTGTTACCCTAGCCTTAGTGACAATTTCTGACACAAACAGAAGCCAAACATGGCATTGATATGGTAGCAAAATAAGACAAAAAACTAGGCATTAAAAATGATGCAACTCGTGGCACTAATGATGAAGCCAGACATGGCGTTGATATGATAGAAAAATAAGATGATACTTTGGATGCAAAACATGGCATGACATAGGAAGAAAAATATGGCACAACAATAGAAGAAATATTTGGCGTCATTTTGGTAGCAAAACATGATGCAAGAAAGGAAGCAAAAATTGGTGGAAATTTGGAAGTGAAAATTGACACATATTCAGAAGTAAAACATGGTACAAAATTGGATGCTAAAGTGGTAGCAAAAATGGATGCAATATGCAATATTGGATGCTACTTTGGATGATAACATGGTGCTATTAAGGATGAAAATATGACACTAATGGGGATTCCATTTAAGAAGAAAAAATAGACACTCGCTAGGAAGCAAAATATGATGTTATTTAGGAAGCAAACCTCGACGTTGCTTAGGAAGCAAAGTTGGACGCTATTCTGGAAGAAAAAAAATAGATGCTATTTTGGACATCATAAAGGATGCTATCTAGGAAGAAAAAAAAGACATTTTTTGAGAAACTTTAAGTCTTGTCCATGACGCTTCCCATTCAGCATCTAGTTTGACCACTCAATGTAAAAAAAATTACACTAAAAAGGGATGCTAAATGGGACGCTAATGCTAGGATTTGTTGTAGTGCTTGAAAGGTAACCCTTGTAGAAAGTGTGGGAGGGTGATGGATTATTCCTCCACTTGTGCCTAAGAACATCTTCAAGGACGCCAAGTAACTATATCTCATCTTTTTTCTAGAAAGCATATCTTATACCCCTTGTGATTGTTGAAGACTTTAGGAAATTTTGTAGTGATTTCTCTGTGGTTTGTTTGTGTTTAGCCAACCTTAGAGTGTGAAGAGTCAAATTTTCAATCATGGAGGACCAAGATTTCATAAGGTCAAGAAGGTTGCAAAACCTTCCTCCGCTCACTATGGTGGAGCGTCCATCACCCCCTCAAAGGCGGAGATTAGACATAGACGGTTCTTTCGAACCGGTAGGAATTAGTGAAGTTTCAGGTGAACAAAAACTTAGGAAAAACCAGGTTGATACAACCCTAGTAGAGATAGAAGAATTGTAAGCTGATGAGTTTGCAAGAAACTTTAATTCACCTTTTACTGACCTAAATGATCCAGTGATCGTCTAGGTTCGTCCTTTCAATTCACCTGTGGTTGGTGTTCCTGTGGGCAGGATAATGTCTAGTGGAGGAGAAAGTTCTTCTACCTCCACCTCAGCCACTCCGGCTGAAGGGGTACCACCTCCCCCGGTGGGTTCCCCTAGAGAAAAAATACCTACTACTCCTTTAACTCCAGCTAGTTGGGTGGTTCGACCACCATCTTCAACAAATGTAGTAGGCACTTCCGGTGGGATGGTCACTGGGATCCTTAGTGTACCTCTTGTTTCAACTTGTTTTGCACAAACTACCCAGAGTGGTCCAATGGGATCCTCTTCATTTGTCCAGGGTTTTCCTTGAAATGGGGGGCACATTCCCCCATCCACTCCATATGTAGGTACCACACCTACCTATGTAGGGTTGCAGTTTGGAAACACTAACCCTTATGGTCAAGGTTTTCAAACGTTGGTTTCAACTTCTTTCATGAGCTCTCCTTTATCATTTTTTAGCAGAGGGATACCTGTTCTATTTTCCAAACTCCAGTTTCATCTGGAGCAGCTCAAACCACATACATTGTGCCACATATGAACAATCCACTGGCATATGGGTGGAATCCTTTCCAAAGTGGTCTGACTACCTCACAACCAGTAGGTAGGAGCAACCCCACTTTTACTTCTGGGAACTAAAGGGAAAGTCCTTCTACTTCCCAAGCTCATACTTTTCAGGCTTCGGTCAAGCCCAAACTTCCATTCTTGGCAACTTTGAACTTGCGAGACCTGGCCAAGTTAATGAATCACCCGATGAAACATGATACCACCTGGCCGCCTGGATACCAAACTCCCCTCGGATATTCCAAAATTTGAAGGCAAAGTTGGTGAAGACCCAGGGGCTCATATCACCACTTTTCACTTGTGGTGCTCTTCCAACTCATGGAATTATAACATCTTTTAGTTTAGATTGTTCCAGAGAACACTTACTAGTGCCATAGCAAAGTGGTACATTGAACTGCCCTATACTGTGTTTGATAGTTTTTGGGACTTAGCTGACGTGTTCCTTAACCATTTCCAGCTTCTTGTCTGATATGATACCGGCACAGACTTACTGTCCACTTTTCGGCATGACAAAGCCACTCACATTTCAGATCATATCCAAGAGTGGTGAAGGCGAAAAAGGATCATTAAGGTCACTATCCCTCTTGAGTTTTTGTTAGAATGGTTCCTTAAGTCCTTATTGCTGTATATATCTAAGGATGTATCCACTTCAGGAATAACTAATGAGGAAGAGGCTATCCTCAGGGCCCAGCAGTTAGATTTGATATATTATAGTACTGGATTCTATATGAAATCATCCCTGATGCATTGATTCCAACCCACAGTGCCTAAGACTAGACCCCATGCCGATGGTGTGGTTGTTTCAGTGAAATATCCCACTGTAGAATCTTTGGCTAAACAACTCCATGAGTTGTCCATCAAACAGTCTACAGTGGAGGAAGAAAAGGTTTCCCCCTCACCCCAAAATGCAAATGTTTTTGCATAATCCTCCCAAAAGGGAAATCAACAGCCCGGTGGGAAAAAGAAAAAGGGGAAGAAAGGTGAGGGAAACTAAAACAAGCCAAAACCCACAAATAATGTTGATGGGGGGGAAGAGAAGAAGAAGGTAAAATTTCCATGTAAGTTGTTCCAGGAATATCACCTAACCCATCAATGTCCCCTTATAGACCAATATTAGAAGCTCCTTAAAGGCCAACAATCGGTTATCCTGAAGGATCCTTTTCCCCAGGGACAGAATTCTGCTTCAGCTTCAAATGTAGCAGGGGGCACTCCAAATGCTCCTGACCCAAATTATATCAACATGGTTTAATCCCAGAATTTACTCTAGAATAGGAACAAGAACTATGAGACTGAGGCTACAGAGAAGGGTAAGTCTATAGGTGAAACTTCTAACCCTCTCACAATTGAAAAACCTGTCAAAATTATGCTAAACATAACAAAGGGTGTCTTTAAAAAATGATTGGACAATCCTAACTCTAGGGATGCATCCAACTACTCTGTAGTTGAATATTTATCCCAAACCCCTTGTGCGATGTCGGCTTTAGAGGTGTTACAGAGTTGTCCCGCCCAGCGAGATGCACTCTTAGCAACCTTAGGTAGTATGCATTCATCAAGCCTCATGGCGAAATTTAATTTGTTTGCTTTTCAAAATTTTCCTACCATATCATGTGGCCTTATCAATAGATTCCATCCATGGTGGAAAAACCATTGGAAGGGAAATTGTTGATGAGGGAGCCTCCACATGTGTCATGTACTTGTATTGCTGGAAGGCTCTTGGATCTCCAAAGCTAGTTCCATCTAACACCCTACTTACTGCTTTCGACAGAAGGTCATTTTGTCCACATGGTATCCTACCAACTTTCTGTTGATGTATATGTAACTTCGGAATGTATTCTTCTATGTATCTTATGTATTGTAACCCGATGTTTATTCCAGGATGTTTCTATTATGTATTTGAGTCATGTGGTCATGCCCCGATGTTCCGATCGGGAGGATTAATAATGTAATCAAGTCATATAAAGTCATTAGGTAAGTCCCCACAGTTTCGGGGCACTTGAGTTATTATACACTAATTAAGGTGTAGGATCGAGTAGTAATTATTAGGTTGAGCCTACATGTGAAAATGCAATTCAAGTGAATGAAAGAATATAAATAGAGAGTGAGAGTCTCTATTTAACACACACATCATTCACTCTCTTATGTGAGGCGCACTTGTGGAGGAGGAAATATACTGGGACTAGAAGGCCATTGCTGTTGGGAGATCTCTTACTATTTTGGTGCTAATTTTATCTCTAAGGAAGTTGCAGGGTTTTCTCCTTTATGGTTTCCCTAAGGAAAACTCTTTGTGTCTCTTGTCTCTTGTGATTTGCTTATGTTTTATTGTTGTGCTTGTTATTCTCTCAGTGAAAAGATCCTAAGATCATAATGCTAGCTTAATGTGATGAAAAAATAACATGGTATCAGAGCTAACCTAAGAAGAAGACATTGTGCAGCTACAGGAACTAGGTCTTCCTAGTTTGTGGATCTTCCTCCACATATTTTCAGCAAAAGTAAGGTGGAACAACTCTCCTCCTTAGGGCGCATCTTTCTGTCGAAGCGGAATTTGATTCCGAGCATTTTCAGTCTTCGATGCGAAAATTAGGGCTTTCTACAGAAGATGAATTTTTGAGTGAGACCAGAATAGGGTTATTATCCTCATCAAAACCGAAGTTTAGAGACCTGGATCAAGAAATTTGGTTGGGTAAAACTCCAGGAAAGTCAAACCCTAGTTTGACCCTGAGCTAGGAGAAACCCTAAATACTAAAACTGCTAAGTTTTGGTACAGTCGCTATATTCTGAGATTGGAGAAGTATCAGAAGCTGAAATTTGTAGGGGCCTAATATCAAATCCTGATGAATCCTGTGTCCAAAAATTAGACTCAGATTCACTGTAATTCAAGATATAGGATCTATCCAAGTTAGGGTTCCAGCCTCTTCCAGAATTCATCCCTGAACAGGACATCTGGGGAGATCTGCAATATATTGAGCTACAGAGTTCCAAATGGAATTCCTAAAGATTTTATAGAAAGGGCACGGACCATAATTACGGTGGTCCAAATATCAGACTTAGAAGATGAACCAGTGAGATGTGGAATTCCGTACAACTTCGATGTTCCGAACAGTCCTGTAACAAGTCACCTTGGGAAATGGATCATAAATCCAAAATGGTGAAACCAATTCTGATGAAAATTGCGTTGTTGGATCTGGGACATGTGAGGTTACCTCAGTACAAAATTTCAGACACATAGGATTAGTAATTTTGGAGATATCATAGAAACAGTAACAGGCATTTCTGCAGAAGAAATTGGAAAATTAGGGCTTCCTGTTCCGGGAGCTTCCCTCCACTGTTTTCAGAAAAGGAGTACATTGGACAGCTCCATTTGAAGAGATCTATCTGTTTATACAATCAGATATGAAATATTCCAATTTTTTAAAATTAGGTTTTCTATGACAAACCCTAGATCAGCGAACTCCGGGACAAGGACAGACACCTCAAATCAGTAAGATCTAATCCTTTGCTATTTCCATTTGAGGTTCTCATTTCAATATGATATATCACATCAGCTTGGTGACAAGCTTGCAGAATTTGAAAAATTCCAATCCTGGAAGTATATGATCTCTCTGAAGAAAATGGATTGGACACCTACATGAGTATAGAGGTTCCAGTTTCAGAGGGAGATGAGGTTAGAAGCCTTTCACAAGAAGAACTTTGTCAAGGCCAAAGAAGACATCATGCTCATGCTGCAAAGGATGATGAACCATCCATAAAGAGATCCAGATATGAAAGTGAAGATTCTCCAAGCAAGGATGAATATGTTCTGATATCAAGTCTCACAGGTAACATATCTCATGGAATTGATGAGTGGCTTATAGACAGTGGAGCTTCCAAACTTATGACGGATTCAAGGAATCCTTTGTAAGACTGTTGGAACATGAATCACCTCACAATGTGAAACTAGGAGATGACTACCAATATCCAATAAAAGGTAGTGGGGAATCTTCATACAAGCTATACCCTGGTAAGTCTCTAACAATGAAAGAAGTATCGTTTGTTCCAGGACTCAAGAAGAACCTTCTCTCCATTTCAGCATTGATGCAAAAGGAATGCGGGTTGGATTCATTGATGGTCAAGTCATCATATGACCAAAAGGAAAGACTATCGATGATGCGATAGTGATTGG
>LPNX010100955.1:683916-697797 GCA_001517045.1 Pseudotsuga menziesii | reverse complement strand
CTTTATGAAATGTTCTAACCATACAAATGCATTTGACTTGTAGGAAAGATCGCATACATAATCACCTACAAGCAAAGAAGAATGAAGACTTGTTCTGAAGAATAAGTGACAACATTTCAAGACAAAGAATAATATGATGAATACAGTGACATCATTGATGCAGAACCTTCCAGACAAGAAGAAGTAACTAAGAAGAAATGGAAGACCAGTTCAAGAAGAATGATGTCAGGGCGTAGTATCGAGACCTGAAGAGAAGTTCATAGTTCCATCATGTAGTAGATGGAAACATCGTGGGATACAAAGCAAGATTCGTAGCATGAGGCTTCTCACGAAGAGAAGGAATAGTCTACGAAGAAACATTTATAGCTAATAGAAGTGAAGTCACATGACATGCATAATCATGTGTGCAAATGAAAGAAGGCTTTGTACGAGTTCAAAAGACACCCATGGGATAACACATACATGATGAGCTTGATGAATATCTTAACCTTTGCTACAAGGTTGATAGAGGATGACAAGCTCACAGATGGGTGCAAGATGAACTTTTGAAAAAGTTCAAGATAGAGGATCTTAGTATCCAGTGATCCTAGATGGATACTACTTGTCACTCCAGCATAGAGTACGGAAGACAGAGGGAGTATGATGCTCCGCTTCAAAGGGATTGATTGCAGAAGATCCTAAGGTTCGACATGGTACGACAGGATGGGAAGATTACTGATGATTCTAGGCTTTACTAAGAGTAAAGCGGATTCCAACCTTTGATCCAAGGTTGAAGGTGGAAGACCAGTGATGCTCCTGTTATGGGTCGATGCACTACTGTTCTAGGTATGGAGGTGTGGCAGAGTACAGATGGGATCTTCCTTGGACAAGGGAAGTATGCAGTAGAGATCCTGAAGAGGTTTGGGATGATGGACTGCAAGGCGATGGCCACACCTATGGCATCGAACCTGAAGCTATTGAGTGATGCTTCATCAGAGTTGGTTGATGCTACGATGTATCGTCAGATGATTGGGTCATTGATGTACCTGACGAACACGAGACCAAATATCTGCTTTGCTGTGAACACCTTGAGCCAGTACCTGACAGATCCGAGAAGTGTTCACTTGACTACTGCAAAGCATATTCTAAGGTACCTAAAGGGTACAATTGATTATGGGCTCAAGTACGATGCGAATCAGAAGATTAACCTGGAAGTTTATGTTGATTCAGATTGGGAAAACAGTGCCATCGACAGGAAGAGTACTTCGGGATGCTACTTCAGTATGGGATCAGGTGTGATCTCTTGGTTTAGCAGGAAGAAATCATGTGTGGCACTGAGTACGGTTGAAGCAGAGTATGTCGCAGCTTGTTCAGCTAGTTGTGAGGCAGTATGGCTGCGGAAGCTACTGTCTGATATATTTGATCTCCAGTTAGATGCTACTTGTATACATTGTGACAACCAGAGTTGCATGAAGTTGTCAGAGAATATAGTGTTTCATGACAAGTTGAAGCATATCGAGATCAAGTATCACTATATCAGGGATATGGTGCAGAGAGGAGCAGTGAAGCTCCTGTATGTTGCGACAGAGGAACAGATAGCTGATGTATTGACGAAGCCATTGGCTAGGATGAAGTCCGAGTACTTTAGAGAGAGACTTGGTGTTCTCCAGATCAAGGCTTCCTCCCAGAGAAAGTGATGAGACCCATAGCCATTCTGACATGGTGAGAGGATTGCTTCATTCCATGGTCAGATGTAAGGGTTGAGCCATTCTGTCATGGTGAGAGGATTGGTTCCTTCCATGTCAGATATGAGTGCTGAGATCCATAGCCATTCTGACATGGTGAGAGGATTGGTTCCTTCCATGTCAGATATGAGTGCTGAGATCCATAGCCATTCTGACGAGTAGGTCAGATATAAGGGCTGAGCCATTCTGACATCGTGGTAGGGTTGCTCCCTTCCATGTCAGATATGAGTGCTGGACATTCTGTCGAGCAGGACAGATGTAAGAGCAATTGCCATTCTAGGAATGGAGGCACCTGGTCAGTTACCAGGAACACTCAGTGTAAGAACTGAGTAGCCATTCTGATGTGATAGAGGGATGTGTTCCCACTTGATCTGATGTAATGGCTGAACCATTTTGTTCATGGCTAAAAGATTAAGTTCCTTCCATGTCAGATGTGAGTGTTGGCCATTCCGACGAGCAGGTCGGATGTAAGGGCAACTCCCTTTCTCTATGAGAATGGAGGCGCCTGGTCAGTTACTAGGTAGCTCAGTCAAGGAGGACTGGGGGCCATTCTGATATGATTGCTGGGATGTGTTCTTCTCATGATCAGATATGAGTGCATGCCCTTCCATCATTGTGAGTAGGATGTGTTCTTGCCTGGATGGATGTAAGTGCTGAGCCTTGTCACAGATGATAGTAGGTGTGTCCTATCATGCTGCTGACTGTAAGTGCTGTTCCATTTCACAGATGATAGTAGGTGTGTCCTATCATGATGGTGACTATAAGTGCAGTTCCTTTTCATAGATGGTAGTAGGTGTGTCCTACCATGCTGGTGATTGTAAGTGCAGATCCTTTTCATAGATGGTAGTAGGTGTGTCCTACCATGCTAGTGATTGTAAGTGCTGAGCCTTTCCACAGATGGTAGTAGGTGTGTCCTACCATGCTGGTAGATGTGAGCACTGTTCCTTTCCACAGATGATAGTAGGTGTGTCCTATCATGCTAGTGGTTGTAAGTGCTGAGCCATTTCACAGATGATAGTAGGTGTGTCCTATCATGATGGTGAATGTGAGTGCTGGGCCTTTCTGATGGGATTGTAGTTTACTACATGATCATATGTGAGTGTTGGGCATGCCTTTCTAATGAGCAGGTCAGATGTAAGTGCTGGGAGAAGACCTACATGAGGGTAGGCCTACAACCAGCATGAAAAAGGGTTGGCTGTATAGAACTTCCTATGATGAAAAGAATCATGATATAGCACCAGTGTTGATCCAGATCGAGTGATGATCCAGATCCAGTAATGATGATCCAGCAGTGATGATCCAGATCGAGAGATGATCCAAATCTAGATCCAGATCGAGTGATGATCCAAATCTAGTCCAGTGATGTTGATCCAGATCAAGAGATGATCCAGATCCAGTGATGATGTTCGATGATGATCTAGATCGAGAGATGATCCAGATCCAATGATGATGATCTAGATCGAGAGATGATCCAGATCCAGATCGAGAGATGATCCAGATCTAGTGATGATGATCCAAATCAAGAGATGATCCATATCTGAAGATGACTTGAAGACAAAGATGACTTGAAGACGAAGATGAATTGAATACGAGATGATCCAGCTGATACAGAGAAGAAGACCAATGCTGAAAATTGTGTCGAAAGAATACCTTCCTAGTTAAGAGGGAGTGTTGATGTATAATGTAACTTCGGAATGTATTCTTCTATGTATCTTATGTGTTGTAACCCGATGTTTATTCTGGGATGTTTCCATTATGTATTTGAGTCATGTGTTCATGCCCCAATGTTCCGATCGGGAGGATTAATAATGTAATCAAGTCATATCAAGTCATTAGGTAAGTCCCGACAGTTTCGGGGCACTTGAGTTATTATACACTAATTAAGGTGTAGGCTCGAGTAGTAATTATTAGGTTGAGCCTACGTGTGAAAATGAAATTCAAGTGAACGAAAGAATATAAATAGAGAGTGAGACTCTCTATTTAACACACACATCATTCACTCTCTTAAGTGAGGCACACTTGTGGAGGAGGAAATATACTGGGACTAGAAGGCCACTGCTGTTGGAAGATCTCTTACTGTTTTGGTGTTGATTTTATCTCTAAGGAAGTTGTGGGGTTTTCTCCTTTATGGTTTCCCCGAGGAAAACTCTTTGTGTCTCTTGTCTCTTGTGATTTGCTTATGTTTTATTGTTGTGCTTGTTATTCTCTCAGTGAAAAGATCCTAAGATCATAATGCTAGCTTAATGTGATGAAAAACTAACACTTTCTAAATAAAGTTGGCAGGGAAGGAAGTATCTGTTGAGGTAGAGGTGATTGATGCACCTTTGGATTATAACATGATCCAAGGGAGAAGTTGGACTTATGCCATGTCCACTATTGCATTGACCATACTTCGGGTTGTAGTGTTTCTGCACGAAGGGAAGCTGGTTACTGTAGACCAACTCAGTTTTACTCAAAAGGGCCACATGGAAACTAATGAGTCCACCATGCCATTGGTTGATCAGGTTAACCCTGCTTCAGAGACCTTAGGGGCTGGAATGTATGCATCATTGATGGGAACATTCGATTTTCCATCTCTAATTAATTACTTAGGTTCCACTAGTGTAGGGAAGTCTATTGCAATGGTTGTCGATAGAACAGAACCTTGGGTTCTTCCTTCCCGTCATGAACCTAAAGTGCCCTTATCGTTAGTTAAAGTAGCTTATCAAGCTATCATTCATACCACTATTGATCCTGTTTCGGTCCCTCTCACAGTCCCAAAGGAGCCGAAAGAAACTTATCTTCCTGCTTGGGAAGATAACTCTTTGCATACTGAAGATTGCTTAGATATGGTTTTTCCATCTGACGAAGCCATTATGGAAGATATGTGTAGACGAGATAAGATCTACAAAGATATTCATCATTGATCCTATTTTCTTCCAGAGTTAAGCAGGATTGAAAACCAAGAGTTACATATGAGACTGGCAGGTGATGCTGATACACCCGTTAATCCCTTACCTAGGGAGGGAATATTTGCTGAGGGGAATATGGAAAACATTTCCATTACTATTCCTATCAACATCTCTCCAAACCCAAGAGTTGTGGAAAATGTGCATATCGGTGAAAAATGCTCTCGAGAGGAGATTGCTATATATACAACATTGTTTAAGGAATTTCGTGATGTGTTTGCCTAGTCATATGAGTAGATGCCGAGCATAGATCCATCAATAGTCAAACACAAAATCCAAACATATCCTAATGCCAAACCCATTCAACAAAAACTTAGACCTGTCAATCTGCGTAAAGTGGCAGTTGTTAAGGCTGAAGTTGAAAAACTGTTGAAAGCCAATTTCATTTACCTGATAGCTTTGACATAATGGGTATCCAACCGTATTCCTGTCGACAAAAAGCAAGGAACAATACACGTTTGTACTAACTTTAACGATCTAAACAAATCCTGTCCTAAGGATAACTACCCCACACAATTTATAGATCAAATCATTGATGCTTGTGCAGGGAGTGAAGTCTTTTCGTTTATGGATGGTTTCTCTAGATATAATCAAATTCAAATTAATCTGGAAGACAAACATAAAACAGATTTCATCTATCCTTGGGGTACATTTGTGTACAAGAAAATGCCTTTTGGATTGAAAAATGCAGGGGCTACCTTTCAATGAGAAATGAACTTTTCCTTTCATGACATTAAGTCTATTGTCAAACCCTACCTTGATGATCTGTCAGCACATTCTCGTAAGAGGATTGATCACCCAGATCACCTACATTTAATCTTCAGATGATGCAGATACTACAAAATTCGTTTGAATCCCCACAAGTGCATTTTTTGTTTCAAGTCAGGTAGACTACTCGGGTTCATTGTTTCTAACAAAGGTATTTAGGTGGATACTTTGAAAGTTGAGGCCCTAGTAAATTTGACTCCTCCTCGTTCCATTAGGAAGCTTAAAATCCTGCAAGGGAATTCCAACTTCCTTCGACATTTTATCGTAAATTATTCCAAGATCACTAAAGTTTTGATGCGCCTATTGAAGTAGGACACCCAATTTGTATGGGATTAATTCGCACAACTTGTGTTCAAATCATTAAAGAAAGATTTGATGTTGGCACCATTACTGCACCCACCAGATTACTCTTGTGATTTTATATTGTATCTGGACACATCCGAGTCGACCATAGGGGTAGTACTAGTCGAGGAGAATGACAAGCTCCAAGAGCATGTCATCTACTATATTATCCGTGCTTTAGTCGGTCCTGAACTTAGGTATTCCCACATCAAGAAGTTGGCATTAGCAGTTGTGTATGCTGTTCAGAGGTTGTGTCACTACATCTTACTAAGGACCATGACAGTAGTGGCATATGTTAATCATTTCCAATATTTTTTGTCCCAACAGATAGTTAGAGGAAAATTCAACAAATGGATAGTCATTCTCCATGAGTTTGACTTAGATTTCCAATCTGCCAAATCCAAAAAATCCTTAGTTTTTGCAAATCTCATCGTAGAATTTTCGGTTGAGGAAGATGTAGCCATTGAAGAAGACTAATTATTAGATCAGCACATCTTTTTGATTTCCACCTTTGACCCTTGGTACGGAGACATGCTTTTCTATCTCTAGACTTTGAAGTGGCCTACAACCTGTTTCTGGGAAGAACGACGCAAACTACACTTACATGCAAAAAACTACCTCATTATTGGAGATACTTTATATCGTAGAGGGGTAGATTTTTTTTTGTGTCGATGTCTTACCCATGAATAGGCTGAGACTATCCTAAATGATTCCCATAGTGGAGCATGTGGGGGTCATTTATTTTGGTTAGAAACAACCCAGAAGATCTTATGTGTCGGTTATTTCTGGCCCACGATCTTTAAAGATTGTGTATAAACCATGAAGCACTGTCATCCTTGGCAACTTTACACCATAAAGATGTGGTTGCATCCTGCTCCATTATTTCCAGTCATCTCAGTGGGCCCCTTCACAAAGTGGGGAATTTATTACGTGACGTGGAACCAAATCTCGCCTGGGGGGAACAAATACATCATTGTCATTGTATATTACTTCACGAAGTGGGTAGAGGCAATGCCCACCTATAAGGCTGACGGGGAAACTACAACTTTTTTTGTCTTTAACCAAATTATCACACGGTTCGGTATTCCTAAAGAGATTCTCACTGACCATGGAAGTCACTTCCAAAATAGCATGATGACTGAATTGGCCACTATGCTAGGGTTTAAACAAGAACATTCGTCCTCTTTCTACCCGCAAGTGAATGGTCAAGTAGAGGCTATAAATAAAAGCTTCAAGACTATTCACAAGTGCACTATTAATGTAGCCCGGTCCAATTGGCACATCATTTTGTACCATGCACTTTGGGATTATCAGACCAATGTGAAAACTTCCACAGGGTTTTCTCCTTTCCAAATCGTTCACGGAGTGGAAGCAGTAACCTCGGTTGAATGGAAATCCCATCTTTAAATATTTCTATTCATGTGCTACCTCATACGACTGAGATGGAATAACTATTGTTACACTTAGAACATCTAGATGAACAATGTAGAGATGCGCTGAGAGCAAACGAAGCTCATAAAAATAAGGTCAAAAATCAGTACGATAAATCGGTCAAACCTAGGATTTTTTCTAAAGGGGAGCTTGTCTTTCTTTGGGATCAAGACAAAGAACCCCTGGGGGTAGGGAAATTCAAGTCTATGGAAAATAAGCTTCCTGAGCCTAGAAATGGGATCTACCTCAAAAAGTAATATGCTTAGACTTAGTAGTTTTTTGTATTTTTATTGTATGTAACTTTATGTACAATAGTTCATCGGTTTGTGTTCTTATATCATCTGTTGGCTGTTACAGATGTCTTCTAATTGGTTCATAGGTTTTGCATATGGCGCTAGTTGTCACACTTGTAACCTGGCTTCAGTAGCATGGGTTATTTACTCACCCTCAAAACAACTAGTTTCCTCTGGAGGTGCTTTTCTAGGTCCTGCTACCAATAATGTGGCCGAGTACAAGGCCATCCTTGAGCTGTTATCTGATGCCTTGTCATGAGGCATTACCCAGCTGGAAGTCAGGATTGACTCTCAACTGGTAATTTCCCAGCTCAATCGAGCTTATCGGGTGTGGAACCCTATTCTACTACGTCAGTTTATGAAAGTTAGGTTATTTGAAATAAATTTTGATTTTATTACATTTAATCATATTCCAAGAAATCAAAATTCATTAACTGATGCATATGCGAATTATATCTTGGATTGGCATTTAACACATATTTCATAAAATTTACAATAGACACATTGAAAAACACATGTAAATAAACCAGAAATATGTGTGTGTGTGTGTGTGTGTGTGAATATCTATCCATATAGATAGGTCGAGTTTGATCCTCAGCTCTAGTCATAACTATATAATATACAAAAAATATATACAAAATCTAGATTGTAATCCATAAAATGCTCCTAAGTCTAAGCTTGACAACCCTGGTCATCCTGACCACCCTACTCATCCTAGTCATCCTGCTCTCAGGCTTCTTCGGCCTCTTTGGCTGCAGCACCCTCAGCAACCTCTATGTAAATAAGTACTGCTCTGGCTACCCTTCTCATAAGACGTATCTAGATAGGTGGGATACCAACCACTAAATCCTGCATAATGACAAGGATTTGCTCAATATGCAAAGTAGGTACTCTTTGGGTAAGCCTGGCCAAATTCCCCTCAAAAACCCTAATCAGACTGTGATCCTCTCCTGCCACTGGTCGCATATACATACGAGGATGCGCAACAGGGTGAACTGGTCCAATTTCTACATTTTTAAACATTTAAAGGATTAAAACTCTTATACATATGTATATATCTTTATGACTAAAATTCATAGAATTTTAAAAATTTTGAAAAACCAAAATACCTGACGCTCCCCATGCTCCTCCAGGAGGGAGGATAAGGTCATTGTCACCCCGAAAATCCAACCCATCATATGGAAACTGCTCTAGTGATAGTAGTTGTCCCTCCCACCATAGGTAGAAGTCATCATCGTACACACTCTGAACCAATCCACTGCCACCGTTGCGGAGGAATATTTCTCCCCATTTACTCAGCCTAGGCTGACAAGGAGAGGAAACTGGTAGAGGTACTACAGGACTAAAACTGGGCACTCTCTCAAAGAAAAAGGCCACCAATATGCTAGAATAACCAAAGTTTTTTCATCGCCCTCGCTTGCAGTCAGAGAGTTGCTTCTTCATTATCGGGATTAGTCCCGAGCACTAGTCATATAAGGCTCCCTATAGACATTCCACTGCAATTCTCATTTGGTTTCAAGTTTCAAGATGAAGTGATGATGATCCTGCAACCCTCACTATTGTGCTTACCAAACTTGCAATGGAAAGCTACGAATATGAACAATAGGGATGCAAGTACCCCTTTTCTGAGTACCAGGTGCACAATAAGTGTCAATGTAGTTCTGAACACTTAGAAGGTCACCACCGCTACTGGTACCTTCCAAGTTGACAGGAACTCGTCGTCATGACAAACCATATATGAAATAGATGTCTTCCAGTTTAATCTCTAGAATCTCACCTTGCAATTCAAATGCACCTAGATCATGATCCCAGTAGTTTATCAAAAACTCCAGTAAGCAGACATTCGATCGCATAGGTGAGGCACAAAAGAATTTACGCAACCCACTTTGTCGCAATGCATTCACCATGGGGGCACTTCGAAGAGCATATTGGTCCATTTTTTCATGCTCCCTCTCCCTCCACTCCAACACCATGTCTCAGCATGTTAACAAGAGCATTATCAAATATTAAATTCATGTTAAAAAATTTGATTTTGGCCCTAAATATCATTTTTATATATTGTGTAGTATACGCGACTGTCTTTTGGACATGTCGCGTATCATACACGAGTTTCTTTTGAGCAACTTGCGTATAAAATGCGTATATGCGACTATTTACATAGCATACCCGTGTATACATCGTGACTACCTTTAAATTGGTTGAAAACATCAATTTTTTTTCATAAAATAAAAATTTTGCTCAGATGAAATGAAAGAGCATGGAGAGTAGATTTACCTGGCACTTGCGTTTTTTAAATTCATCCAACAATTTGACCACAGCAAGCAATTGAAAGCAAAGGTAAAACTTGTCCATATTGGGTATAAATTCCAAATGGTGAATTTGATTTCTAGTTTTGCACTATTTATAGAAATTATTTCAAAAGTGGGGTTTTTAACCTATAGTTTGTAATTTTTATTAAAATCAAATTAATGCCATGTTATTTTTTACCTAATGAAACAAGTCCAAGCTTATTCAAAGTCATCCATTAGAGGAATTTTGGGGTCTAAAATGGGCCTCTTAAGGAAAATAATAAAATAATAGTTAAAATAATAAAATAATGGTTAAAATAATAAAATAATATTAATTAATTTTGGAGAAAGAAAGAAAAAAACTACTTTTTGTGTTCGTATTTTCGACATATCTCCCTGTGTTTTTACTCAAATTTCGATCAGGAGAGCTCGTTGGATGCGGAATCAAATTCCGCATCCAACGAGCTCTCCCGATCGAAATTTGAGTAAAAACACAATGAGATATGTCGAAAATACGAACAAAAAAAATAGTTTTTTTTAATGACAAATATGCCAATTCAACCATTATGGTTGACTCATTTTATTGAAATTCTATTGGTTCTTGAATTCCAACTCACAAAAACTTATTTTGGCACGTTTTCTTATAAGGCCCATTTTAGACCCCAAATTTCCTCTAATGTTCCAATCATATAGGGTAGGATTTTGATCATTTATATGCATTTTTGCATTTATACTTAATCCACTTTACCCCTAGGATTACTACTTTGACCACGAACTATGGTAATCAACCATTAGTACCTTCTCTATATCATTGTTCTTCCATGGATAGGGATTTCCTAACATGAATACCCTAGCTTAAAACACATTTATTGTCTTATGGTGCTCATTCTTTATTTGTCGTAGGTTTTGGGGAGCCTCTTTAGCTATTTTTCACGCCAAATTGAGCCTCATTTTTAGTCTCTTTTTACAATCTATCCCCTTTATAAGGCTCCCCACCCTTATGGAGTTTCTTTAGGCCCAGGTCTAACTCCTCAAAATAGACTTGAATGCCAAGTAAACATGTTCATTCAGGCTCATTAAGAATATGTGAATGGGCAACCATATTGGTGGTAGGTTATCTCTTTCTCAGACCATGTGCAAATGTTGATGTATTTGTAACTTCAGAATGTATTCATCCATATACTGTTGATGTATATGTAAATTCAGAATGTATTCTTCTATGTATCTTATGTATTGTAACCCGATGTTTATTCCGGGATGTTTCTATTACGTATTTGAGTCATGTGGTCATGCCCCGATGTTCCGATCGGGAGGATTAATAATTTAATCAAGTCATATCAAGTCATTAGGTAAGTCCCCACAGTTTCGGGGCACTTGATTTATTATACACTAATTAAGGTGTATGCTCGAGTAGTAATTATTAGGTTGAGCCTATGTGTGAAAATGCAATTCAAGTGAATGAAAGAATATAAATAGAGAGTGAGACTCTCGATTTAACACACACATCATTCACTCTCTTAAGTGAGGCGCACTTGTGGAGGAGGAAATATATTGGGACTAGAAGGCCACTGCTGTTGGGAGATCTCTTACTGTTTTGGTGCTGATTTTATCTCTAAGGAAGTTGTGGGGTTTTCTCCTTTATGGTTTCCCTGAGCAAAACTCTTTGTGTCTCTTGTCTCTTGTGATTTGCTTATGTTTTATTGTTGTGCTTGTTATTCTCTCAGTGAAAAGATCTTAAGATCATAATGCTAGCTTAATGTGATGAAAAACTAACATGGTATCAGAGCTAACCTAAGAATAAGACATTGTGCAGCTATAGGAACTAGGGATTCCTAGTTTTTGGATCTTCCTCCACAGATTTTCAGCAAAAGTAAGGTGGAACAACTCTCCTCCTTAGGGCGCATCTTTCTGTCGAAGCGGAATTTGATTCCGAGCATTTTCAGTCTTCGATGCGGAAATTAGGGATTTCTACAGAAGATGAATTCTTGAGTGAGACCAGCATACAGTTATTATCCTCATCAAAACCAAATTTTAGATACCTGGATCAATAAATTTGGTTGGGTAAAACTCCAGGAAAGTCAAACCCTAGTTTGACCGTGAGCTAGGAGAAACCCTAAATACTAAAAATGTTAAGTTTTGGTACAGTCGCTATATTCCAATATTGGAGAAGTCTCAAAAGATGAAAATTTTAGGGGCCAAATATAAAAACCTGATGAATCCCGTGTCCAAACATCATACTCAGATTCACTTTACTCCAGGAGAGATGATCTCTCCAAGTTAGGGTTCCGGCCTCTTCCAGAATTCATCCCTGAACAGGACATCTGGGGAGATATGCAATATCTTGAGCTACAGAGTTCCAAATGGAACTCCTAAAGATGTTCCAGAAATGGAACGGACTGTAATTTTGGTGTTCCGAATATCAGACTCAGAGGAGGAACCAGTGACACGTGGCATGCCGTACAACTTCGCTGTTCTGAAAAGTCCTGTAACAGGTCACCTTGGGAAAAGGATCATAAATCCCAAATGGTGAAACCAATTCTGATGACACTTGTGGTTTTGGATCAGGGACATGTGAGGTTACCTCAGTACGAAATTTCAGACATGGACGAGCAGAAATTTCAGAGATATCACAGAAACAGTCATAGGCATTTTTGCAGAAGAAATTGGAAAATTAGGGCTTCATGTTCCGGGAGCTTCCCTCCACTGTTTTCAAAAAAGGAGTACATTGGACAGCTCCATTTGAAGAGATCTATCTGTTTATCCAATCAGATCTGAAATATTCCAAGTTTTGAAAATTAGGGTTTCTATGACAAACCCTAGATCAGCGAACTCCGGGACAAGGACGGACACCTCAAATCGGTAAGATCTAATCCTTTGCTATTTCCATTTGAGGTTCTCATTTCAATATGATATATCACATCATCTTGGTGACAAGCTTGCAGAAGTTGAAAACTTCCAATCCTGGAAGTATATGATCTCTCTGAAGAAAATGGATTGGACACCTACATGAGTATAGAGGTTCCAGTTTCAGAGGGAGGCGAGGTTAGAATCCTTTCACAACAAGAACTTTGTCAAGGCCAAAGAAGACATCATGCTCATGCTGCAAAGGATGATGAACCATCCAGAAAGAGATCCAGATATGAAAGTGAATATTCTTCAAGCAAGGATGAATATGTTCTGATATCATCTCTCACAGGTAACATATCTCATGGAAGTGATGAGTGGCTTATAGACAGTGGGGCTTCCAAACTTATGACGGATTCAAGGAATCCTTTGTAAGACTGTTGGAACATGAATCACCTCACAAGGTGAAACTAGGAGATGACTACCAATATCCAATAAAAGGTAGTGGGGAATCTTCATACAAGCTAGAACCTGGTAAGTCTCTAACAATGAAAGAAGTATTGTTTGTTCCAGGACTCAAGACGAACCTTCTCTCCATTTCAGCATTGATGCAAAAGGAATGCGGGTTGCATTCATAGATGGTCAAGTCATCATATGGCCAAAAGGAAAGACTATCATGATGTGGTAGTGATTGGAGAACAAAAAGGAGGCTTGTACAAATTGAAGGGCTATCGAGAACAAGCCTTGATCCATGAAACAGTAGAGCCAAATGAGATTTGGCATAGAAGGCTTGCACACGTGCATTACAGAGCACTACCTATTGCAAGCAAAGCTGTTGAAGGTCTTCCAGAATTTCAAGCTATTTGAAGGGAAGAACAAAAATCAGAATATGACCTAAAGAAACCAGTTGAAGAATGTGAAGATCTAGAATGCAGAGACCATGCAGTCATAAGAGTCTCTCAAAATCAAGAACAACTTGAAGCAGAAGTGAAGAATGCAGAAGTGGTGATGGCCACCTTGAATGGCCTCCCAGGATCGTGGAATTCATTTATTCAAGGAATGTGTTCCAGAAGGAAGTGATTACTTTCAGCAGGCTTTGGAAAGAAGAAGAAGCTTGAATCATAAGAAGAGAAGAGAAGATGGGAGCAATTGAAGATCAAGATCTCACCATCCAAAGAAGATCCCTCAAGCAATGAGGAATATGAAGAACTCAACTCTTGAAGAAATTCTTATCCTCCATGTC
>LPNX010100955.1:606776-677827 GCA_001517045.1 Pseudotsuga menziesii | reverse complement strand
CCTTCCATGTCATATGTGAGTGTTGGCCATTCCGACGAGCAGGTCGGATGTAAGGGCAACTACCATTCTCTAGGAGAATGGAGGCGCCTGGTCAGTTACTAGGTAGCTTAGTCGAGGAGGACTGGGGGCCATTCTGATATGATTGCTGGGATGTGTTCCCCTCATGATCAGATATGAGTGCATGCCCTTCCATCATTGTGAGCAGGATGTGTTCCCGCCTGGATGGATGTAAGTGCTGAGCCTTGTCACAGATGATAGTAGGTGTGTCCTATCATGCTGGTGACTGTAAGTGTTGTGCCATTTCACAAATGATAGTAGGTGTGTCCTATCATGCTGGTGACTGTAAGTGCTGTGCCATTTCACAGATGATAGTAGGTGTGTCCTATCATGCTGGTGACTATAAGTGCAGTGCCTTTTCACAGATGGTAGTAGGTGTGTCCTACCATGCTGGTGATTGTAAGTGCAGAGCCTTTTCACAGATGGTAGTAGGTGTGTCCTACCATGCTGGTGATTGTAAGTGCTGAGCCTTTCCACAGATGGTAGTAGGTGTGTCCTTCCATGCTGGTGGATGTGAGCGCTGTGCCTTTCCACAGATGATAGTAGGTGTGTCCTATCATGTTGGTGGTTGCAAGTGCTGAGCCATTTCATAGATGATAGTAGGTGTGTCCTATCATGCTGGTGAATGTGAGTGCTGGGCCTTTCTGATGGGATTGTAGTTTACTACATGATCAGATGTGAGTGCTGGGAGTGCCTTTTGGATGAGCAGGTCAGATGTAAGTGCTAGGCGAAGACCTACATGAGGGTAGGCCTACAACCAGCATGAAAAAGGGCTGGCTCTGTAGAAATTCCTATGACGAAAAGAATCATGAGATAGCACCAGTGTTGATCCAGATCGAGTGATGATCCAGATCCAGTAATGATGATCCAGCAGTGATGATCCAGATCGAGAGATGATCCAGATCCAGATCCAGATCGAGTGATGATCCAGATCCAGTAATGATGATCCAGCAGTGATGATCCAGATCGAGAGATGATCCAGATCCAGATCCAGATCGAGTGATGATCTAGATCCATTCCAGTGATGTTGATCCAGATCGAGAGATGATCCAGATCTAGTGATGATGTTCGATGATGATCTAGATCGAGAGATGATCCAGATCCAGCGATGATGATCTAGATCAAGAGATGATCCAGATCCAGTGATGATGATCCAGATCGAGAGATGATCTAGATCGAGTGATGATGATCCAGATTGAGAGATGATCCAGATCCGAAGATGACTTGAAGATAAAGATGACTTGAATATGAATATGAATTGAAGACGAGATGATCCAACTGATACAGAGAAGAAGACCAGTGCTGAAAATTGTGTCGAAAGAATACCTTCCTAGTTAAGAGGGAGCGTTGATGTATATGTAACTTCGAAATGTATTCTTCTATGTATCGTATGTATTGTAACCCGATGTTTATTTCGGGATGTTTCTATTATGTATTTGAGTCATGTGGTCATGCCCCGATGTTCCGATCGGGAGGATTAATAATGTAATCAAGTCATATCAAGGCATTAGGTAAGTCCCCACAGTTTCGGGGCACTTGAGTTATTATACACTAATTAAGGTGTAGGCTTGAGTAGTAATTATTAGGTTGAGCCTACGTGTGAAAATGAAATTCAAGTGAACGAAAGAATATAAATAGAGAGTGAGACTCTCTATTTAACACACACATCATTCACTCTCTTAAGTGAGGCACACTTGTGGAGGAGGAAATATATTGGGACTAGAAGGCCACTGCTGTTGGGAGATCTCTTACTGTTTTGGTGCTGATTTTATCTCTAAGGAAGTTGCGGGGTTTTCTCCTTTATGGTTTCCCCAAGGAAAACTCTTTGTGTCTCTTGTCTCTTGTGATTTGCTTATGTTTTATTGTTGTGCTTGTTATTCTCTCAGTGAAAATATCCTAAGATCATAATGCTAGCTTAATGTGATGAAAAACTAACATATACCTTATGTATTGTACCCCGATGTTTATTCCAAGATATGTCTATAATGTATTTGAGTCATGTCATACCCGGATGTTCCTATCGGGAAGTTTCTATAATGTAACAAGTCATGTCAAGTCATTGTGGGTAACCCTCCCATTAGTCAAGGGTTAAAGTCCCCACTGTTGTGGGGCCCTAGGGTTATTATTATTCTAGAGAATTCGTCCCTAGGTGAGTCATTGTAAGTCGGGGCAATAGTCCCCACCATTGTGTTAAGGATAAACCTCCTTCTTGGTTGAAGGAGAGAAATTCCCCACAAGTTGTGGGGCACTAGGGTTATTAGATACTCCTAGAGATGTCAGCTCTAGTAAGTAATTGTTAAGTGAAGCCGACATGTTGGAGTGGGTTTCAAGTGAACGAAAGAATATAAATAGAGAGTGAGACTCTCTATTTATAACACACACACTCACTCATTGGGGCGCATGAGTGAGAGAGGAGAAGCTCTCTCAACGTGAGAGAGAGAGACATAAGCTGTAGAGATCATCTTTATGTTTTTGGGTTTTACTTTTGGTGCTGATTCTATCTCTGAGGACTTTGCAAGTTTTTCACCATTTATGGTTTCCCCAAGGATAAACACTGTGTTCATTGTCTCTTGTGTGTGATTGTTGTGCTTGTTATTCTCTCAGTGAAAGATCCTAATGTATTGTTAGCTTAATGATAAAAATATAACATGGTATCAGAACTAACCTGAGAAGAAGAAATTTTGTAGTTGTAGAAGGAAAGGATTCATACTTTTTGGGTCCCTCTCCACAATCCATCAGCAAAAGTATGCTAGGCTGACTCTCCATTGAAGGGCGCATCTTTCTGTCGAAGCGAAATTCGATTCCGAGCATTTTCAGTTTTGGTGTGGAAAATTAGGGCTTTCTACAGAAGAGGATTTTTTGAGTGAGCTCGACATAGGATTGCTATCCTCATCAAAATCGAAGTTTAGAGACCTGGATCAAGTTTTTTGGATGGGTGAAACTCTAGGAAATTCAAACCCTAGTTTGACCCCGAGCTATAAAAACCCTAAATACTAAAACTGCTATGTTTTGGTACATTCGCTATATCTCGATATTGGCAAATGATCAGGAGATAAAAATTTCAAAGGCCGAAAATAAAATATTGATTTACACTGTTTCCAAAATTCAGCCTCAGATTCACTATATTCTGGGAGATATGATCCCTCCAATTTAGGGTTCTAGCCTCTTCCAAAATTCATCCATAAACAGGAAAACCTGGGGATAATTGCTATATATTGGGCTACAAATGTCCAAATGAAATTTTTGAAGATGTGTCAGAAAGGGAACAAACTGTACTTTTTTTGGCATGAGATTTAGACTCAGAAGATGAACCAATGACATGTGGAAGTCTGTACAACTTCACTATTCTGAACAGTCCTGTAACCAGCCACCTTGGGATAAAAATAATACGTCCCAATTGGTGAAACCAATTCTGATGAAACCTATGGTGTTAGATCAGGGACATGCGAGGTTACCTTAGTGTGAAGTTTCAGACATAGAGGAGTAGCAATTTCAGAGATACCATAGAAACAGTAATAGGTATTTCTGCAAGAGAAATTGGAAAACTAGAGCTTCCTGTTCCAGGAGCTTCCCTCCATTGTTTTCAGAAAAGAAGTACATTGGAAATATTGCCTTGAAGAGATCTATCTTTCTATCCAATAATATCTGAAAGATTCCAAGTTTTTAAAATTAGGGTTTCTCTGAAAAACCCTAGATCAGCGAGCTCTGGAACTAGGACGGGCACCTCAAATCGGTAAGATCTCATCTTTTGCTATTTTCATTTGAGGTTCTCATTTCAAAGTGATCTATCACATCAGCTTGATGATAATCTTGGTGAAGTTGACAACTTCCAAGCATGGAAGTATATGATCTCTCTGGATAAAATGAATTGGACACCTATATGAGTAGAGAGGTTCCAGTTCTAGAGGGAGATGAGGCTAGAAGCCTTACACAAGAAGAACTTGGTCAAGGCCAAGAATATCATTGTTGATTCAATCACGAATCAACTTGTACCACAAGTGTCTTCCCTAAAGACATCGAATATGTTTGATTCCTTGACCAAGCTATTTGAAGGGAAGAACATAAATTGGAGTATGTCCTTAAGAAACAAGTTGAAGAATGTGAATTTCGAGAATGCAGATACCATACAGTCATAAGGGTCTCTCAAATCAAAGAACAAATTGAAGCAGTAAAAGAAGAAGCGAAGAATGCAAAAGTAGTGATAGCCATTGTAGCAGGGATTTCTCCTTGCTACAGGGGCAGGAATGTCTCCCTTCTGTCTATAGGACAGAAGGGTAGGTTCCTTCTTGGAAAAAGATTGAAAAGAAAAATGGAATGAAAGAAAGCAGAAACAACAGCAAAGATGGAAGAGGAATATGGAGAACCCCTCTGCAAACAAAGGTTAGGGTTCTTCTTCCAATGACCTGCAAACAATGATTAAGCTACTATAAACCAAAATACCTACAAAACAAGTTAGAAAATAAACCTGCAAATGAAATCATGGGTTAGAAAAAAAAGAAACTACTAAGCAAATAAATAAAACAAGAAAACACAGTTATACCTTCTCTTTGGGTGGAAATGGGCCACCATGCTATAGCTTGTGGAAGCACCTCTCTTGGATGGGGAAGCTATGGCTCAATGGAGATGGAGGAGAGGGAGTGTGGCTGGCTTGAGAGACAAAGGGTCTCAAGGCATCCACAGATAGCATAGAAGTATGCAAGGGAGAAGTGTTTTGAGAATGACCCCCCACCCTCCTTTTATAGCTTTTTTAGGGGTTTTAGGGTTTTAAGCCCTTGGTGTGGGCTTTAGCCCCTTTTTTGGGATTTTATCCCCTTCCACCCTAACTTTAGCTCCTTTGAGGGGTTTTAGCTCGTTTTTAGAGGCCTTAGCCCCTAGGAGAGTATTTTAGGCTCCTTTTTGGGGTTTTTAAGCCCTTTTCTTCATCCTTAAGCGTTTTTGAGGGTGTGGGGATCTAATGGAGGGTCATGGAGTGGTGTCCTTGGGTGGTGTAGGTCATAAAGAGCTTAGTGAGGAATTTTTTGGGTTAACACATTTCCCCCTGATGTGTGAGGGTAGGAGCTCATCGTATGGCCGATGGACATCATAGGATTTGCTGCGGTGAGGTGGTGCTTTCGGGGCTGGGGCATGGTGGCTTTTGGTTTTTGTATTAATATGGTTCCCATCAATGGGTGAGATACAAATAATGTGTGTCATGTATATGGATGAGGTGGGCATCCCCAGTATTGTGACAATGTCAAAAGAATAATTTGATCTATGCTCTAAAATACAAGAGCCAATCATATGCAACTGATGATACAATACTGGTTGCCTCAATGTGAGGCCAAATACAATACTGATCTAGTACATTGGACCCATGGCATTCTCATGGAAGGATATGTCTTCATGACTGATGACATGCTAGATCTGGGATAGTACATAGCTGTATGGACTCGCTGATTGAGAGTCAGAGTCTCTGTGGTACAAGTATGCTGCATTAATCATAAATCTATATAGAAGCATTGTTGGGGCTTTTGAACACTGTCTCCAACGCAACTCAAAAATCACAAGGGACATAACTTGTTTATGTCCTTCGAGCAGACTCATCAATGTGCTAGAGTTAGGTTACATCCAGGGTCTTCGACCAAGTACTATGCAGACCAAACCCTGTACAAATATCAACGGTGTGATGATGTAGTTGGAGTATAGCACGTGAGAAACAACCATCCCAAGAGGCACTAAGGACTCCTCTCAAGTGGTCTAAGGAACTCATCAATGAGGTTAATGAAACTAGGATACAGGGACCTCTGGGTCTATCCTATGGAATATATGTGTTTCCGTCGACAGAGGGAGACCTGCCCCTAGTTAAGGAAATGATGTTTCCTTGACAAGGAGCACGAGCGAGATAACCGAAAGGTGTGAGACAATCTGCAGACTAACCCACTGAATGGGGGTGGGGCAGGGGGAGGGAAATAATTGAACAAGGGCAGTGGGAGTGTGGTGGACTCAAACTTCCTTTGTTCAGAATATGACAACAGGGCGGACCAGGTAGAAAATGAAACTTGACTCATGGGGATGGGATCATAGATGTAATACCGAGAATGTCGCTGTAGATGGGAAATGCTTGGAGGAGGTAGTCACTTTTTAAAATTGATGGGATCCAAGGAAGACACATTGTAGAGTACTCTGAACAAAGGTGACTCAATGAGGGAATGTTGCCAAACTGTTTTCTGTGGGGTGGTGTCTAGGGACACCGTTATGGTACGATCTCATGTATTTTTGGCGAGCCCAAGAAGGTAAATGCTCGATGGTGCTTTTAATTTTAGAGAGTCTAAAAGCACGAAGAAGATTCCAGTGGGGGCTCTTTTTCGTTGGTAGTCTCCTGTGCCCGAAAAAGGATGAAAGTATACATAGGAGAGCTTGCCCATCCTCGGGGAGATGAGAGACTTATTTACCATTGGTAGTCCAATTAGGTCGGAAAAGGTTAAACCTATACTGACTGGACGGTCATTCAGATACTTTTACGAGCATGAACGAAACCAAATTTGCTCAGCAATCTTTTCTTGATGAGAAGGCTGGAAAAGAGCTTAATGACAACCCATGGTGAGATTTTTCGTAAAGTGCGGCCCCTCTACCTGAGAAAGCATAAAAGTATGTAGAGGGGAATGGTCTTAGCTTGAATACACCAAGGTGGTCCTTTTCAATTGATGGTCTACATGGTCCACAAAAGGAGGTAAATGAGACGATGTAGATGCCCTTTCCTATACTTTAGCGAACGGGAAAGGAAGCAGCTACGCTCGGCTATATTTTCATTGTTTTTAGGAGTCAGAAAAGAGCTTAAATAAAACTACAATGCAGTCAACTGATTGCGGTGGCATAGGTGGTGCCCCATGTTGGGATAGTGGATAGAGGTCCAAAGGTCATCTGTGCAGTATGGACGGAGTAGAAGGCTCTCAAACATACCAATACATACGTGGGATAGATCATGACAGAGGCTCGTGAATTGGTGCGGCAGAGGCACACAAACCAAGGTGGCTCTCGAAAAGAGGTTAGGAGAGTGTGTGTGTGTGTTGTGGTGGATGGACTTGATTACATATGATGTGAGTGCAAGTACAGGGGTAGTTCTATGCCAAATACATGCAAGAAAAATAAATTGTTTTGTGGACAATGGTCCAAAAATCCGTGTAAGGTGCGGTGAATGAGGAAGAAAACTATGTGTTAAAATACAAAATAAAAGTAAAAGTGACATTCCTTAACAGGTGGTGGCCCAAAAATCACATGAGTAGCGATCAAGAAGTGTGATACAAGTACAGGTCCGTAGACACTCGCATCATCATGTCATGGATCGTAAATCGAGGTGACTTGTGGGAAATGGTCCCGAAATTTATTTGCTAAACATGAGACGACGGTCTCAAAAGGAGATAGAAATTTGGGCCCAGAGGTGTGAGAGGTGTCTTGAACAAGCTCTGGGTGACTTTGAATTAGAATTTGATGGTGTTGCCCCTGACTTGTGCTAAAAAATGATAAAAAACAAGAAAGGGAAAAAAAACTACGCTATAAGGGACTCATAGTGGTTATATCAGGCATAGACTCTCTTGAGGTGGAGCCTGTTGTGAGGCTTCTTTAAGAGTCGACCATCTGAGTCAGTGAAGAGGTATGCCCCCTTACTGAGACGAAGGTCACTGGCAAGGAGGGGTGACGGAATCTGGTATTTTATGGGAAGAACCGATTCCACACTATGGTTTAAAGAGAATGGGGTAAAACTGAAGGCGGTCTTACACATATATTCGTCATCACGTAAATGGTGCCAGGATAGATTAGGTGGATCTTCCACAGCCGATGAGGTGAAAGGGAAACTAGTGCTAGATATCATGAAAATGGTATTGGTTGTGGCTTTGCTTTCCTTGCCCCCAGTCTCTGTTGGAGGAAGAGGGGAAGGCCTGGAGACAGGAGGAGTCTTTGATGGACCTGGAGGTAGGTGCAACATTATCTCAATTGGATGGACATGAGTCAACATATGCCAGGCCCTTAGAGGTAGGGTAGGTGGTTCAAGGTACCACACAGGATCTCCTAGTGTGAAATCCTGTAGATTGTGGGTTTCCAAGGAAAATTTACTCATGATCTCGAATGGTAGTAAAAGGAAAAGGAAAAGAACAAGGAAAAGGAAAAGGATCGTGTTGATCGGGAATGAACCCCAATGTTTCCCTGGTAACTAAGGTTGAGGTTGCAGCTGAGCTTGTAGCTATGGCTGGGGAAACAATGGAAGAGACAGGTCTGATGGACCATTGGGGGTGGTGGAGACAAGAGGGTCTACAGAACTGGACATCATGTAGATGGACATGGTGTCTGAAGAAGGAGGTGGGGGGTGAACTTCTTCAATCAGGGTGATCTTAGATTCAAGGGAATGTTGACAGAGGTCAGCTAGAGCCATTTGAAATTCGGGCAGGTCTTGGCAATGGTGAGAGTAATGGCCATACAAGCCACAAAGGGCGCAAGCATGGTTTTTTCTCAATGCCTTGTTCCTGTCTATTGGTGCGGTTGGGAGTTCAACCACGGTGATGTTTTTGTTTGTATCCATGGCATCCAAATGCGCATCGATCATGGGCATTTCATGGCAATTCTGAGTTGGATGGCCCTATTGCTTGCAGACGGTGCAAGGCGGGACTTGTTGTAGTTCTGTGGTGGCTTTGGCATTCTTGCCCTTGACCATTTTCAGGTGGGACAGTGCGGGTGCAGGTTAGGTAGTTGGATTTTGCGGAGTGGGTGGAGGGTGAGACTCTACCACGATGGGTTGCACCAGGGTTAAAACAACCTGGGGCATTGGTGGTTGAGCTGGTGGATCAAGATACCACACCAAAATTCCCAATGTAAAGTTGGGTAGGCTTAAGTTGGCCATTATTGGCTTGCTCATGACACCAGGTGGGGGGAAAAGGAAGGGAATCGTATGGACTAGAGATGAGCCCAAATAACTCCTTGACAATTGCATGTGGGGATGTGGTTGTGGTTGTGGCTGCGTGAAATGCTGCTGCTGCGGGTGATGTTGCGGCTAGTGTTGCTGTTGTGGCTACAGATGATGATGTGGTTGTGGTTGGGGCTGCGGCTGCGGTTGTTGTTTAGGTGCAGCGGTCCTAGATGAGACCATGCATAATTCCGTAGTCTCATTTTGTGTCAAAGGTAGTGACATGGAGGGGAAAGGAGCCATCATGGTGGGATCGGAAATCAACCCAGGGCCCACATTTAACAATGGGTAGGATAGTGTGTTTTCAACCCTGGTGTTGATTGTAGGGACGACATTGACATGTGTAGTCATCCCTTGCGGCTCAATGGTGGTGATGGTCGGGATAACGTTGGTCGGTGCTGTTAACCCTTGCGAATCGTGATAAGTGAGTTGATCAACTGTCATAATATTCCCTTCGTGGGGGAACATCATGAGACGGAAGAAAGTTGATGTGACAGCTCGCATGGCGTACATATAACTTCTCCTGAGGAGAAGGTTATAGTCTAGTTGGGCATTGACGACCTCTATGTCGATCAACACTGTCTTCCCGGCTAATGTGATGGGGACATGGGGGACGATTCCTTGGGATTTAGTGGGATGGCCATCATAAGCCCGTAGAGTTGTGGAGGATGGCTGCAGAATTGGTGATCTTAGTTTCTGCCAAACTAGGGTAGACATAACGCACGTAGATTCCCCCTCATATACTATGCAGCGGTGCACAACCAAGTTCTGGATCGATACTGGGATTTGGAAGGCGATGGTCGATGGCATGCATGATTCTCCATTCTCTGTGTCGAACATGATCAACTTATAGTCGGAGGGGTCTACGGCCCCCAGGGTGGCTAGTAAAGTTTTCCGCTGTGTTGGGCACGTTTTGAGTACCTCCAGGGTGGACATGGTCATTGGTGTTTGGGCCAGGTCATCCACAATGCTATAGGTGACATCAGCTCTAGCTGTGGTGTTGTTGTCCACTGAGCATATGGGGGGGCATGGGAATGGGGGTAACTGAAGAGGTAGGTTGACTGTTTTGGATGTTGATGCCACTGATGTGTCAGTGGGTTCGGTGGTGGTACTGTATTGATTCCATCTAGTTTGTAAGTTGACCTCTTCAGTCATCATGGCTAGCAGGTGGTGAACACTTGTTTTGGCCGTGGGAGGTGCCCCCAAACTTTGGGATTCGGTTGGGGAGGAGGTGCGGTTGCCACCAAACCTTGGACCGGTACTGGGTTTTGAAGCACCATAGGAGGAGGTCCTTGTGGCACTGGGTTGGGTTGGGATTGATTTGCAGCATTGGCAGCCTGTTGGGCCTTGTTTTGAATGGCTTGGTTAGCTCGACCCATGAGGGGACACTCGAATGTGTAGTTCCCATAAACATCACAGAGTGTGCACGATTGGTTTGTGCGCAACAGGGCATTGCGTCTTGGTGCATTCTGTCATGGGGGGTTTTGAGATGGCCAGTTTGCCACGACATTGATGGGATGGTTTGGTTGTTGACTACCTTCCCGCATTTGGTTATTGCCTTGGTTACAGGGCTGGTTATTTCTAGCTTTTCCTTGTTGATTGTTGGGGGCAGGCTAGTTGGGACGGTTTTGTTGTGCAAACACTTGTCCCAACGGAGTGGGTGGAGTGGGGGCAGGGGATTCTACTAGTTGCACTGGTGGTGCATAATAGATTTGTGGGGGTGACGGTGCCACAAATGTGGGCATTTGCCCCACATACTGCTGTGCTGGCTAAGCCATGGCTTGAGTCTGTTGTGGTGGCACAGGTTGTGCATAGGAAGTTGTTGCTTCAGACTGGGACATCATTCTTGCACAGTCCGAAGCTTGGTTTTGGTAAGCAACATTAGCAGTGTTGCTTGGTTCTTATGGAACTGCAGATGGGGTTGGTTGGTGTTGTGGCTATTGGGAGACCGATCCTATGATGCCATCTGCAGCATGAGATGCCCCCAGTGCATCGCGGTAGGAGGTACTCAGACGGGGAGAGTCTGGAATGACAGTGTATAGATATCTAGACTAAGCGTAGATCAGATCAAACTGTTGAGCTTTCAGTATGGCCTCTTCTTCAGATTGCAGAGGTTCGGATGTGACATCCTTTGCTATGGGTGGGACCAAGGTCTTAAGGAACCAATCCAAGAAGATCCTGTCATCAAGTTGGATTTTGCATAGGCTATGACGTCGCCGCCACTCATGGATATGGTCAGTTATATGAGTGGTAGTGTTTTGATGGTAGGATAACAGGATCTCCACCCCCTCGTCATATTTGACGGGGATTTGGAAATACAATAGGAACATGAAGGCTAGGGAGTTGAAGTCCGGGTATTTGGCCTGCGGTAGCTCAATGTATCATTTGGTCGCAGCACCTATGAGGGTGCATTGGAATAGCCTCAGTCTGATGGAATCATCTACAATGTTGTTTGATGAGCAGCATAGACGGGATGTCACTATGTGGTTTTGGGGAAATTCCCCTACTCTGCCTTCAAACTTGGGGATGTCTGATGGCAGCTTAGTTGGCATGGGTGACCAGAAAGCTTGGTGGCGAATGGGGTCGTTTGTTAACTGAGCCAAATCAGGTAGTTTAATATGAGCCATGAATGGAATATTTGACCCCAAGTTGATATGAGATGGGGCAATGATGGTGGTGGGGTTTGCAGGTGCGTAATGCATCTGCACAGCTGGGGGTACTTGCGGTGGTGCCATTGTGGATGGGCCAATGCCTCCAAGTGTGGTGGGAGGGACTATGTGGGTGGAAGGGACATTTCCCCCATGTCTGACAGTAGGGGTGATGTACGTGGACAGTCCACTGCCCCCCTGTGTGGCAGGAGGGGAAGTGTGTGTGGAGGGGCCACTGCCCCCGCGTGTTGCAAGTGGGCCAGCTTGGCTGGTCACTTTAGGTGGTGGCAGCTGACTAATGATAGTCTGTATGACTATTCTTGGGCCACCTGCAGGGTTTTTGGTGACAGGTTGTGGTGTGGACATGGGTCCACTTGCTAAGGTTATGCCGAAAAATGGATCCAGGTTTGCACTAGCCATGGGGCTTGATGGTGCGGTATGCAGATCTAGTTCAGACTGATTTGGGTCTGAATCTAAATTAGAGGTTGTGTGGCCTTCTGATGGTGTGGGAGATCATTGAGAATGGTTTCACTGGTGTCGGTTGAGTGTTTTGAATGGTGGTGGTTCGCCTCTTAGGCGTGACGAAGAGCGTGGAGGATCAATTGTGTTAGATTTTATGTATGGAACTGGTGGGAATGATGTTTGGACACCGGTTTTAGTGGATTCCTATTGGCTATAGGTGGGCCCTCGGCCACCAAGACTTCCAGAAGATATCACTTGGATTTTTCCTCATAAGTGTTTCTACTCAATCGGAAGGGGTCGTTGCCCATTTCGCTTGTCAATTCCTCTCAGCGACCAGCTACTTTGGGGTTGTTGTGGTACTCCTCACAATGAGTTTTTGGGCAAAGCCCAAGTACTTCCCACAGTTGAAGTAGTCAGGGACTTATGTCCTCAAAGACTGCAAATTTGTTTGTACTTAGTGTAAATTGATAAATTTGAAGGCTCTCTCAGCATCATGAACTGAGTTGGGTTGATTACTTCGTATTGTGTATTTGTTTGTCTATTTTTCTGATATATGGTAGTTCCAAATGGTTTATGAATTCATCATATTGTGGTTGTGTATGCAAGCATTTGAATAATTATAAATTGTGAACAAATACAGTTTTTAACCCTAAATGTTTATGGCCTAACTAGATGACTACCTCACACTGATATTCCTCTTCAACCAAGAGAAGGTGTTGGGCTCTCAACACAATGGGACTAAGCCCATCCGTAGATCCACAGGTCACCTCCCAGATGCAAGGTTCGTCAACAGGGAGGACGCTTAGTGCCATGAGAATCCCTCCTTCTCTATCCCCTCTACCTTTTAGGTCATCCGGTTTTAGTGGTTTAGAAAAATATTCAATGAAGGGCCTAGATCCATACGAGCTTATCCTTCATCGTATCCTAGAATACCTCGAAGGGTGATGACTGGGTAGAGGAGGAAGGGTAAGCAAGACAGTTAGTTTTAGGTTGATTTTAGTTAAGCTACATTCATTTGATTAAGCCATTAACATTTACTTGGAACTTACACATTGTTTGTAAAAGAAATTGCAGAAAATTAAAACAAAAAATGAAATTGAAGTAGTGTGCTGGATAGAGGTGGCTGGATCGCATTGACAGTCCCTGTAAAACTGAAATTTAAGCTTTGTTTGATAGGCCACACATTTCTGATCAAACCTGGGGAGGGGGGCGCCAGATTTTTTCAGAAACAGGTGAGGGGGTCGCACAGATTTCACAGACAGTCGTGGTCTGTGTTTCTGAGTGAGGTCACACCTTTCAGGGGATTAAGTGCACCCTGGGCGTGCCTCTTTGGCCATTAAGTGCGCTTTCATCCCTTATTCAGGCCTGGTAAGTGCAACCTACATCAGATTTGGGTTTTTTTCAGATCTAGAGTCAAATCCGACCGACAGTAACCTGCACTGTGGCCAAATTGACTCGAATTTTCCTAGCAGAGGCTTCAACAGTACTAATAACTGGAAATAAACTGAATTTAAACTGAATTTGACATGAAATTTTAAAAACTAGGGCCAAACTTGAAAAACTTGAAAATTTAAAAATTTTGGACCAGGGATCCTGTGGGATTGACCTGGTATGGTCACGAGTTCTGTAGCTGGGATTTCTCCTTACTACAGTGGTAGGAATGGTTCCCTTCTATCTATAGGATAGAAGGGTAGGTTCCTTCTTGGAAAAATACTGAAAATAAAAATGGAATGAAAGAAAACAGAAACAATAGCAAAGATGGAAGAGGAATATGGAGAACCCCTCTACAAACAAAGGTTAGGGTTCCTCTTCCAATGACCTGCAAACAATGATTAAGCTACTGTAAACCGAAATACCTGCAAAACAAGTTAGGAAATAAACATGCAAATGAAATCATGGGTTAGAAGACAAAGTAACTACTAAGCAAATAAACAAAATAAGAAAACATAGTTATACCTTCTCTTTGGGTGGAAACGGGCCACCATGCCCTAGCTTGTGGAAGCACCTCTCTTGGATGGGGGAGCTATGGCTCAATGGAGATGGAGGAGAGGGAGTGTGGGTGGCTTGAGAGACAAAGGGTCTCAAGGAATCCACAGGAAGCATAACAGTATGCAAGGGAGAACTGTTTTGAGAGTGACCCCCCACCCTCCTTTTATAGCTTTTTTAGGGGTTTTAGAGTTTTAAGCCCTTGGTCCAGGCTTTAGACCCTTTTTGGGATTTTATCCCCTTTTGTCCTAACCTTAGCTCCTTTTAGGGTTTTAGGCTCCTTTGAGGGGTTTTAGCCCCTTTTTGGAGGCCTTAGCCCCTAGGAGAGTATTTTATGCTCCGTTTTTGGGGGTTTTAATCCCTTTTCTTCATCCTTAAGCATTGTTTAGGGTGTGGGGGTCCAATGGAGGGTCATGGAGTGGTGTCCTTGGGTGGTGTAGGTCATAGAGAGCTTAGTGAGGGATTTTTTGGGTTAACAACCATCTTGAATGGCATCCCAGGATCATGAAATTCATTCATGCGAGGAATAAGTGATTACTTTCAGAAGACTCTGGGAAGAAGAAGAAGCTCGACTAATAAGAGAAGAGAAGATGGGAACAATAGAAGATCAAGATCTCACTATACAAAGAAGATCCCTCAAGCGATGAAGAATATGAAGAAATCAACTCTTGAAGAAACTCTTATCCATCTTAGCATTTGGATAAGAAATGATGAATGAAGAAGATGATGAAGCTGAAGGCTCAATAAGGAGTCTACCCACGAAACAAATAAATATAAGTATTCAATTGTCATTTCATGATATTGTTTTTGTTATGCACTTGTCTATATTCAGTTAATGTATTATGCATGATAGAATGTTTCCATTAATGACAGTATACTACTAATATGCATGTAATGGGTAAGTAACTCATGGTGCTATACAACTCTCCATTTCTACTTATCTAGAATGAAACCTCTTTGCTGACATATTGGATTAGTGCACAATCTCAATGTTGTCCTGGTAGAGATGGAAAGCATCTAGAAAAATTTCTGTGAGATATGGATGAATGTTGTATTGGCTAAAGTAGTTGCATGATCATATATTTATGCATAAGAATTTGCCATTATGAATATTCCTTATGAAATGTCTCTAACCATGTAAATGCATTTGACTTGTAGGAAATATTGCATACATAATCGCCTACAAGCCAAGAAGGATGAGACTTGTTCCGAAGAACAAGTAACGACAGTTCAAGATGAAAAATAATATGACGAATGTAGTGACATCATTAATGTAGAACCTTCCAAGAAGAAAGGGAAGACCGGTTCAAGAAGAATGATGTCTAGGATGTAGTATCAATACTAAAGAGAAGTTCGTAGTTCCATCATGCAGTAGATAGAAACATCATGGGATACAAGGAAAGATTCAAAGAGACATTTATAGCTAGTGGGAGTTGAGACACATGAAAGGCAGAATCATGTGTGCAAATAAAAGAAGACCTTGTACAATATCAAAGGACACCCATGGGATAACACATACATGAGGAGCTTGATGAAGATATAAACCTTTGCTACAAGCTTGATAGAGGATTACAAGCTAACAGATGGGTGCGAGATGAACTTTTGAAAAAGGTTCAAGATAGAGGATCTTGGTATCCAGTGATCCTAGATGGATACATAGAATATTAGTAGCATAGGAGGCTACTTGTCACTTCGATACAAAATGTTTTAGTGCATATAGTATGGAATACAGAGGGAGTGACTACAGAACATCCTAAGGTTCGACATGGTACGACATGATGGTTAGATTACTGATGACTCTAGGATTTACTAAGAGTAAAGTGGATTCCAACCTTTGCTTCAAGGTTGAAGGCGAAAGACCAGTGATGATCCTGTTATGTGTCGATGCACTAAATTATAGGCATGGAGGTGTGGATAAGGGAAGTATGCAGTAGATATCTTGAAGAGGTTCAGGATGATGGACTGCAAGGCCATGACCACACCTATGGAATCGAACCTGAAGCTATTGAGTGTTGCTTCATCAGAGTCGGTTGATGCCACGATGTATTGTGAGATGATTTATTTCTTGATGTACCTGCAAATACGAAACCAAATATTTGCTTTGCTGTGAACACATTGAGACATGTTCACTTGATGGTTGCAAATCATGTAGTAAGGTACCTGAAGGGTATAGTTGAGTATGGGCTCAAGTATGATGCGAATCAGAATATTAAGTTGGAGGGTTATGGGCAATGCCATTTATAGGAAGAGCACTTTGGGGTGCTTCTTCAGTATGAGATCATGTGTGATATCTTGGTTAGTAGGATGGAGTCCTGCATGGCGCTGAGTGCAGCCGAGGCAAAAGATGTTGCCACTTGCTATTTTGGAGGCAATATGTTTCTTTTGAAAACTACTATTTGATTTGATTGATCTGAATTGCATTTTTGGTATGATGCAAAGAGGAGCATTGAAGCTCCAGTTTGTGATACAGATCGA
Organism: Pseudotsuga menziesii; assembly: GCA_001517045.1. Taxonomy (NCBI): domain Eukaryota; kingdom Viridiplantae; phylum Streptophyta; class Pinopsida; order Pinales; family Pinaceae; genus Pseudotsuga; species Pseudotsuga menziesii. The sequence goes on along the minus strand of LPNX010100955.1, from coordinate 661,264 downwards.
GATATATCGAAAGAGGGAGTTCTAGGTTAGCTGGTGAGACAAGTTGTCTGAGCATAAATCCTGGTGAAGCTCGTAGGTTTCTCAGATGTAATCGGTCTTGTAGGTTGTCCTTGGATGTAATAGATCCTGGTGAAGCTCGCAAGCTATCCTTGGACGTAATCAGCCCTGATGTGATTCTATGCTAGAAATGGCTAGAGTGAATTTTGAGTACTTCAGGGAGAATCTTGGTGTTCTCCAGATCGAGGTTCCCTCCAAAGGGATGTGATGATTTCATGTGCCCTTCTGACATGGTGAGAGGATTGGTTCCTTCCATGGTCAAATGTAAGTTCTATGCCCTTTCGACATGGTGACATGATGGGTTCCTTCCATGGTTGGATGTAAGAGCTGTGACATGGTGAGAGGATTGGTTCCTTCCATTGTCAGGTATATGTGATGATCCCACATCTAGCATGAAAAAGGGATGGCTCTATGAAGACACATCTAGTATGAAAAAGGACTAGCTCTGTGTAGATCCCACATCCAGCATGAAAAAGGGTTGGCTCTATGAAGACAAATCTAGTATGAAAAAGGACTAGCTCTATGTAGATCCCACATCCAGCATGAAAAAGGGATGGCTCTACGAAGACTCGTCTAGTATGAAAAAGGACTAGCTCTGAGTATATCCCACATCTAGTATGAAAAAGGACTAGCTCTGTGAAGACTCATCTAGTATGAAAAATGACTAGCTCTAAGTAGATCCCACATCTAGTATGAAAAAGGACTAGCTCTGTGAAGACTCATCTAGTATGAAAAAGGACTAGCTCTAAGTAGATCCCACATCTAGTATGAAAAAGGACTAGCTTTGTGATGATACATCCAGTATGAAAAAGGACTGGCTCTGTAGATGTACATCCAACATGAAAAAGGGCTAGCTCTGTAGAGATTCCTATGACGAGAAGAATCAAGAGATAGAACCCGTGATGATGACCCAGTGATGATCCAGATCCAATGATGATGTCCAGTGATGATCCAGATCTGAAGATTAAGATGACTTGAAGAAGAAGATGACTTGAACATAAAGATTATTTGAAGATGAATATGACTTGAAGACAAAGATGAATTGATGATGATTCAGATGATACAGATAAGAAGATTTGTGCTGATATATTGTGTTGAGAGAATACCTTCCTAGTTAAGAGGGAGTGTTGATGTATTTGTAACTTCAGAATGTATTCATCCATTTATCTTATGTATTGTACCCTGATGTTTATTTTGGGATGTGTCTGTAATGTATTTAAGTAATATCATACCCCGATGTTCCTATCAAGAAGTTTCTATAATGTACCAAGTCATGTCAAGTCATTGTGGGTAACCCTCCTATTGGTCAAGGGTTAAATTCCTCGCTGTTGTGGGGCCCTAGGGTTATTAAAATATCCTATAGAATTCAACCCTAGGTGAGTCATTGTAATTCAGAGAAATATTCCCCACCATTATGTTAAGGATAAACCTCCTTGTTGGTCGGAGGAGGCAAAGTCCCCACAAGTTGTGGGGCACTAGGGTTATTAGACACTCCTAGAGATGTCAACTCTAGTAAGTAATTGTTAAGTGAAGCCGACATGTTGGAGTGGGTTTCAAGTGAACAAAAGAATATAAATAGAGAGTGAGACTCTCTATTTATAACACACACACACTCACTCATTGCGACGCATGAGTGAGAGAGGAGAAGATATCTCAGCATGAGTGAGAGAGAGATACAGAAGCTGTGGAGATAATATTTATGTTTTTGGGTTTTACTTTTGGTGCTCATTCTATCTCTGAGGAAGTTGCGGGGTTTTCACCATTTATGGTTTCCCCGAGGATAAACACTGTGTTCATTGTCTCTTGTGTGTGATTGTTGTTCTTGTTATTCTCTCAGTTAAATATCCTAATGTATTGCTAGCTTAATGATAAAAATATAACAGGAACAATACGAGAAATGATCACTCTCTTTTCTATGGAATTGAGAAGAGTATTCTCAGGTATAGGTTTATCACTTTTCCGGACTCGAGGTACTAAATATACAGAAAAGGAATACCCGGTATGATCTTAGTTTTCTCTTTTTCGTGCTCTGGACCTAAACATGAAAAAGATTCCGAGTGTACTTTATGTCTTTGTCATGCTCGTTAATCAACAAGAACAAAACATCAATTTTATTGTTGTAATCCCCATTTCTCGTACCCAAATGGATCTTTCCGAGTGATCTCGTTTTTCTTCACACTCGTAAAACTCAAGCTATAAGCTAGTCTTGAAGGAGCATTGGGTAGGTAGTAATTTAACCTTTTTTGGACCTCCTTGACTAAGTACAAAAAAGGTTCAGATTTTCTTCTTCGAAAGTTAAGAGAGTTCTTCTTAGATGTGTTTTATACTTTTTTGGTTTCAGGAGACTAAATTGGACGAACAAGGAATGCCCTGGAGTCTTCTTTGGCATTTTCAAACTCTCTAAATATGAAAAGACCAAGCGAGCATGTACTAGTTCGGGCTCGTAAAATCCACGAATAAGTGACATTATCAAGCATTATTCCTTCTTCTCTTCAAGCTTGTCAAAAATGAAGAGAGAGATGAGTTGAATTTCCTAGACTCGTTAAAATTTAATAGGAAAGATAATGAAGAAGTTTTCTCTTTGGGTTACATTCTATGGCATCATGTCGTCCTTGAACATAGCACTCTCTGAACTTTTCGATACTCATGTCTCAGTGTACACTTTTATTTCAGCTATCACTTTGAGTTTCTTACTCCTCCTCTTTTAATTTATGCCTAGGAAATCTAATCATGTCTCCTACATGACAGATAAGTCTAGTTGTTCTATCTGCAAAGTTAAAAAGCTACCTTGGGTCATCTTTGTGTCGTGCTCATTGTTCAAGGATCTATCCCTGTTTCTGCTTTTTTATCATGATTTCATCATTACCCTATCTAATATCACTTGTGTCTACCTTCCTTTATCCATTTCCTTGTCACTCTTGTTATCCATTGGAGGATCTATTGCCTTCCTCATCATAGCATGGTTTCTCATTAGCATTTCCTGAAGGCGAAGACCTAGATTTTCGATGATGGTACCGTAGTATTCACTTTCATCATTGGTGAATTCCTTTTCTTTAGTTGTAAATTGTCACCTATTGATTGGAAATCTATCAAATCCTTTCCATGTTCGACTTCGACACATCTATTCACATGGCCTGGATTGTATTGGTTCCTTTGGATTATGACGAAGGCCTTAGGTTCACATCTATAACCTAAGTTGCTCAAGATTGTGTTGTGTTCACTTACATAGCTTCCATATCTTTGAAGACTCATCATGATTGTATATTTTTGCTTCGATTCACCTTTTTAATATATGTGGTCTAGCACCCGTATCATACGACGTACTCAAATATTGTAAAGGAGCTAGTGTTCTAGTATATTGAAAATGGAATCCTCAAAGATGATTTTGTATATGATATTTGATATGTATTTGTTTTAGGTACTTCCTCTGCTTCCTTGGAATTCTGAGTTCTCCAAGATAATGATTATAATGTATTTCGGCCATCACTTCTCTCTGACCTCACACATTAGTGGGAATTTGTTATCATCCAAAATGCCACTTCTCTGTCCGAGTGCCGACATGCCTCATGTTGGTACACAAAAGGACAATTTGGATTGAAGTGGCCTAAACATTATAGATGGGCATGACCTTTGATGCATTTTCCTTACACCAGCCTTGTATATTTTTGTTATGGATTTTGGGTTGCATACGCGACTATGTGCATTGCAACTAGTGTGTCATACACAATTATTTGCATTGCAACCCGTGTATACTTGCATACATGAGTTCCCTTTGAGAAACTCGCATGTCATACGTGATTTTCCTATATTAATACCTGTGTTACCCTAATTCAACATTAAAAGATATAATAGATATTAGATGAGATTAGTTGGGGCCTAATACATAACTATCCCAACCATATCAACCATCCCAACCTTCGAAACCACTCTATTTACCAAAGTATAAGTATAGGCCTTGGGGTGGGGGATAATCAATCAATTTTGGAGAGCAAAGTTATTCTGGTGGTATATCTTCAGAGTCTTGGAGCAACAAAACTCAGAGTCCTTTGGTTGCAGAGGATTCCTTGTGTCAGAAGTTGGGTTGTACTCTTATCTTGTTCACTGCTTGTTAATAAAGCGAATTCTTCTTCCAATCTTGTATTGAGTTTATTTCATGTATATCGACTTAATGAATATGTGTGATTATGTTATATATATGATTTTCATCTAACCTATAATATAGATATGCATGGGATATTACTTGAAGAATTTTCTCTTTGCAGGTGGAGAAGTACATCCCTAGAATCTTTGGAGAGAAGTGGAGCGAGAGAAGATCAAGCTTGGATCAACTGTCGTTAATCGGGTAAGTCAAGATTTTCTTCCTATTCTCTTTCCATTCCCTATAAAAAGATGATTGTCTACAAGTTAGTAATAAGTTGGTAACCCCAGACCCTAGGTTACAAGGGTGCTTTACTTGAACAACAATATGTCAAATCCACCCTTGTCTCGACGTATTCCAAACATAATAATAATATTTAATATGGTAATATTTAATATGGTTGTTGTTAGTATTATCTAAACACAATATTAATTTATCACAAAATAAGAAATGTTATCCTTAACATTGCCATTGGTCAAAATACATGAGGATTAAAATTGATCACTCCCTCATGTATATAACATAGTGAGCAATACAGGAACACAGAATATGCATTGCACAACCGGCCGAAAGGCTCAACAGGTAAAACAACAACGTTAGCAAAGTGGCATTATAAATATTTTAACAACAACTCCTAAGTTGGCCAAATGGAAAAAGGATCTATGAATACACTTTATACTTCTTAGTGCCATTATCAACCTATCCAGCCTACTCCAAATCATATATATAAGGTATAACCTCCCGATCGTGCTAATGGTGACAAGCATATATACTTAAAACAAAACATAAACTCAGACCATATCGCTGGTGATGAAAACTCAACGATAAGGTATTACTTCCAGAGCTAACAGGTAGAGGGTTACTGTTATCAGAAAAATAGTTGAAAGGTTACCAGGTGGTAGAATCCATAGAAATAACCACTTACACGGTTTTATGTGGTCTGCGATTCTCCCCACCCCAAGGTATGACTTCCAGCCAAAATGCAAAGGATCTCAAAAGGGTGTAACACATCAGCTGATGCACCACGCCTCCCCAATAATAATTTACTACAGATATCTTCAAAGAATGTACCTACTCCTCTTTATCTATAGCAGTTCTAAGGTGCTACACTGAGGAACACATGAGCATGGCGATTTCAAAAAATCAGCGAATGTAAAACAATATGTAAAGGATAACATCCGTAGTGGATTTATCAATTCGATCTATGGAAATTCTAAATCGAATGCAATGGAGATCTCTTAAGTTTGGATCTGGATTAGTAATTTCGTCTTCAGCATATGCACCACAATATGCAAGGGATAACATACAGCCAGGATTTCTTACCTAGGAAAATTATGACAACTCCAAATCGGTATTGGGAATTGCATGAGTTCGGATCTGATCTGGTTTAGCAAATTGATATTCGTTACATTTTCTTATCAAATCGATCCACTCGATCTATTTCTATTCCAAATCAATACTCTGGGGATCACATGAGATCAGATCTGTATCCATTACATACACACTGGGTGGGCATTCTCTAACAACGATTTCAAAAAGAACAGTGAATGTAAACAGTATGCAAGGTTCACCTACAGAGTGGATTTTATTGATTCGATCCAAGACAAATCTAAAACAAAATATATTAGGATTCCCAGCATTTGAAATGCAAGTTGTAGGATCTGATTATGAGATGAATTTGCAGCCCCATTATAAGATAAGCAGTTACCAAAAATCAGACCAAAAGGGAAACGCAGGCCGGATTTTAAGTCCATAACTTAAAAAACAGAGGTTTAAACGGCAAATCGATAAACTGTTATAAAGATAAACCCCAAGATGTAAATGTACAAATCATAATTACCCTTTCAAATAGGAGGTAAACAGAGATCGACTGTTCATTGTGCAATCATGCTGCAGCAAGTAGTATAGGTATGGGGGATCCACCATTGATAAACAACAAATAATAAGAAAAATAATATTTCCCCAATACATATAACACAATAAATGAAAAATGAGTGCAATACTAAATTTGCATGAGAAAACAAAAACACAAGAATCCGAAACAACTAACTGTCATGACAATTATACCACAGTTCCAGGATTTTCCACCCACGATCCCTTGTGAAATATGGAAGAACTTTCAAGCTGCCCCCCTTCGTTCTCTGCATTCCTCTCCTTTAAAGGTCGTAGCCTCCTTGTTTTCTTTGTTCCCAATGCATGTGGGATAAATATAACTATACATATCCACTTAATATTATAGTCTTTATGTTAAAACAAGATTCTCCTAACTTGTTACGCATTTGTTTTTAAGCTAAAATAATTTCCCCTTCGGTTATAAAACACTTCTCTTTTAATATTTCAACCTTTAATTATATTCATTCTTTTATGCATGCTTGATATCACCGTTTTCCTTTATGCTAAGAGCTTATTTATTTTAATTATACTAACCTTTTTATTATATTAGAGGTATTGGGGCTATATCCAAGGTTAATATAAAAGATCTCAAACCTTTTCTTCATTCTTTTGGTTCGAGGAATATATATATATATTAATACAACTCCTCTATATATGCAAGGGCCTATTTCCTCTATCATTTAGTACATCTGGATTACCAATACCAACCCGCTTAGCATAGTGGAATTGGTATCGTATAATTTAATAAAGAGTTCAACTTAACAAACTCCAACAATTGCATGGTCTCATTGTTTCTCAATCCACTCACATTTACACACAAAATATTTCGTCATGTTAGTAAGTAACCACAACTTTCTATTCTCTCAGCATTCACAAGTATCCTCATGATACACAGTGATCATTCATCGAGTCCCCAGGTTCCACTTGCATGAATGCTCTTTCCCCCTAGTGGATTCGTTCCCATTTTTGTTTAAGTTGCACACGTTTTCAGTCTCCCAACAATTATAATTTTTATTTAAAGATTTTGATGATCTAGGTTTCATACTCATAATGACTTTTACTAACGCTTTTCTGTTTTCTGTCCGTGTACTGGGGGGTTGTTACAATTTTGTAACAAAGGAAAAAGATTGAGAATGCAGCATAACCTAAGTGTAGTGACTTAAGTTATTCAAAAGAAAGAGGTCAAAGAGGAATTCTGCATATTCAATGCTAATCTTGCCAAAGGTTTGGTCATTTTGAAATGCAATCTAAGCTCACTTAGAGTTACACACAAAACAATAAAGTATTATATAGAAATGATAGACTCTTAATTCATCTCGTATGTTTCTTTGTCATATGGAAGGGAAGATAATGAAGCATTTAATTTCTATTTATCTTGGAAAGTTTTTTTTTTAATTAAATTGACAAAATAGTAAAATGGTTGAGTAAATCTTAGCTATGAACACGAATAGNATTTATTTATTTAATGATATTAGTTTAATACTTTAACAAAAATTATATTAACACCTAAAGTATACTTAAATGTATTGAAAATAATGATTAAAAATTGTAATAATTGGTAAATTGTCAACTAACATAAGTGTAATGGTCACTTAAGTTTGAAGATGATACATAAATGCAATGGCCATTTAAATTTGAAGAGGATAGATTGGTTACATTATAAAGAATATGTTTGAATGATGAGACATTCTCTAGGGTGTATGCATGTCTCTTTTGACAAGTTAGATGCAATAGAAAACTAAAAAAAACATGGATCCCTCAAGTTACATGGATAATCTGAGACACATACACAATTAATCTTGTGATGAGTAAAAAAGATGAAAAATAGGAAATTGAATGAAGTTTTTTGAATATATACATTTTTTCTATTGAAAATGTTCTTAACTATATTTAAGTAATAGTTAAGGGGGAGATAGATGAGGTGGACTAAGAGTATGGGGAGGAACTTATGGTGATTAGAGGGAAAGGGGGTATAACTATGGAGTGTGGGTGTTTGGGATAGAGAGACATGGAGAGGTAACAGAGAAGAGTGTGGGGAAGAGAAAGAGGATAAGGAGGGGGGTTTATACATAGGGAGAGTAGGAGGTGGGGTGGGATGTATCCCACCACCATTTTCCATTGGATTGTGTTCCTAAATAATAATAAAAAAATCACAGCACTTATTGCCATCAACCTAACTCTTTTTACCTCTCCCTAGGTCAAAGGTTTCCACAAACCTATAAATTCCATTACAGAAAACCCATATACATATAAAAACATCTATATACTCCTAGCATGTAATAATTACTAAGCATAAAATAATACGTCCTTTCTTTGTATAGTTACTTACACAGTTTTTTATGTGTATGTTTGCAAGGTCATTGGCATGGCGTCGTCATACCTGAACCTGATGTTTGATTACGTTTTACATTTTTCTTGTTATAAGTTTGACTAAAGGATTGCTTAGACTGAAGGATAATTATTGGCCCTAGCTCTCCCGCCCTAACTCTTTAAACAAGATGTTTAGTTGCATAAGAAGGGGTTTGTGAGACTATGGTGTATAGCCTTGATCCCATTATTTAACATGTAATAAGGTTTATAAGGAACAAAGGTATAACCCTTTCCCTTTTTCCAAGATTTATATATATTTAAACATGGTTATTTCGTTGATTTACTTGTGCAAAAAAGGTTGGGGATATGGGGTTTTATACCATAGTCAAACATTTATCTAAGGAAATAAAATATTGACATGTTATATCATTTGCGTGTGTGTTATGATGGTTTATAATTGGTTTTGTAATGTTGTTGACTTTAGCAATAAATGTTTTCCCTGACTATGAGTTGACAACGCATCCAGGCCTTTAAGACTCACCTGGGATTCAATCCCAATCGCCCACTGGTGCAACATGATGGAAAGTGTTGTTATTTAGGGCTTAATGTGTCTTTTCTTTGTCCGAACACTTCATTTTGTGGTTATTCAGTCTATAAGTTCTTTGGGAGACACTTTTCCCTTCATGGAAACTTTGTAAGGTTCCTTGGTGTAAGTTCTTTCGAGTCATAAATGGAATTCCTCATGTTTTATTTATGAGGTGTAATGGAGGGTTCCTCAACATTGATGGCCTCCAATAGCCATATCTTTCTGGTTTCTGCGACTCAAAACCTACCACCTTCTCCGGTCTTGTAACTTCCTTTTACCAGGTAGAAAAAAAATCATCTTCACTCTCCAAAGGATTTGTTAGTGTGTTTTGTGAACTCTCAAGTCGTAAAGACTAACTGGTGTTTATTTTTATTGTGATAAGAGGAGAGATAAGAGCATTCCTAAGGAGACAACCCTTGTCCCTCTCTGAAGTCAAACAAGGTAATGAAAGTTTAGCTTCAATTTTTTTTCCAATTCTTTTCAAATTTATTATGGTTGTGACTGAAGGCGAATGTTTGCAGGTTTGGGGATGCTGATGAGGATGTCTATAGGGTCACCTCCTCTCTGGCCCGCATCTTAAAACACTAAGGTGAGTACAACCACCTTCACTATGTTTATTTACTACTTAAATCACACTTAGTCACTCATTGTTCTTGGTTTCCTATTGGAGGTGGATCTTGGCCTCGATTCGTGGTCATGAATGAAGTTTAGGATTTCTCCTTCTTTGCAAGATAATCCTCTATGCATTCTAGTTTAACCGTTATGGGTTCATGATCTATCATTCAGAGGGCTTCGCAACCTCCTTGTTCGAGGGTTTGCTTTTAAATCTTGTTTTGTGAATGTGTTGTTCTTTGGATTTAAAGACTATCATGGGTTCCATTGTCAATGGCCTTACCACCACTTCGGTTAACTTTGATTTGTAAACCTATTTAAAGATTTGGGTTCTTAATAGAATGGTGGATGACATCGGTGATGGTCTTATATCCACTCGGATTTTAAATCCTATTTGATTAAATTTGATATTAATAGAGGAATGTGACAGTCAGGGTCCATGCCAAATACTTATTATGTGTTTATGGTATTTTTGCATCTCTAGAAGTTAAATATAATGCACGTCATTATTTTATTTATATGAAGAAATAACTGGAAAGGACCATCCTCGTTTTTTACCATTCTATTGTTTGAGTTTGGTTATTTTTTATTGGTAGTTCCTATTACCAAAATAAGTTTATACAATGGTTTCCATCTACAATGGTATTACTTCCACTTATTGGATTTGAATGATTTCATTGATTGCAATAGAATTGGAGATTTGTATTCAAATTCTGTAGAGTAGATTTGGTTTTAAAGTAAGATTTGGTAATGGGTTTAGTTGTACAATCATGAGCTAGATGCTTAAATAAAAAGTGGTAGTAGATCAAATATTTTATGTTGATAACCTCAACTTTAGTTGGGCATTGCTAATTAAATATTAATTGAGTGTTTCTGATTCATTGTTTTGTATAATTAGATATTTATGATTTCATATATTGCATTGGTAATTATTCCAATAGATCACCCTATGTCTCGATCTTGGCATTCTCGATGTGTATTGGGATTTGTTTCTAAAGAGATGAATTAAATATGTTTTGGATTTATGGAAGCCTCTCGACTCTAAACCTGTTAAGAATCTAACCATATTTGTAGTATTTTCGATTGTAAAATTTATGCAGAAGAATACTTGTTGTGTTATTTCATTTATTTTGTTTTGACAATTTCTCTATGAGTTTATTATAAAAACTATAAAATGTTCTTTCTACCCGCCGTGTTGTAAATTAACTAATCTTATATACTAGAACATAATGTGATTTTTCTTTTTAAATAGTTTATATTAACATACTATGTCGTGAACATAAGCAACTAAATCTATACCATATAATTATATCTTTAGTCTAATTTTGTAATTGTTTTAATCACCACATATTGCAAGAAGTCTCCTTTCGGGTTTGGATGCCCGAACAGAGATTTGTGAAGAACCCTATAAATACTAAATCAAATTATTTTAGAAACATGAATATAAAAATGGAAAGAGTATTTAAATTCGATACATAAAAGGAAAGATATTTTAACAAATGCATAATAAGATCACTATTCTATGCATATGCATAATAGATCAATATTCTATTGAGATGCATAATAATATTTATTCTAAAAGAATAGTTACGATTGATAGTTAAACCAAAAATCCTAGTATAATTAGTTTTAGACAGATAAGGAGTAGAAATAGGAAACCTGGTGCCCCTGTCGAGAAAACATAAATGAAATAGTTTTTCCTCCCAAACAAATCCTAGAACAGCCAAATATCTCTTTCTCTAGAACCCCCGAGCCTGTTCATTGAAGCACAAGAGCAAAATACACTTGATGCGCCATCTCTTACATTAACATATCAACTCCCCATCCATTGTTACCATCCTTCTTACTAATGGACATACTATTATATAGTATTTTTCCTATACTTGGTCATTTATGAGCCTCCTGCTCTTCAACACTCCACAAGGAGTTGTGACCTGATTTTGGGGAACATGCCTCCTGCATCTTGATTTCTCACTCAATATCCTTAGCCACTTGAATTTTCCTCTTGTGGGTCAGAAAACACTCTTCAACATCTATTGCAGTTATCTTCCCTCTAGTATTTTTAATTAATAAAAGAATATGTTCCCTTCAGTTCTGTTCCCTACGATCTTTGTAGTGTGTTGTAAATTTATGTATACTTGATCGACGCTCTACCTCTGTATAAATTTGGGTAGCCATGTTGTTGATTTACGGCCCTATAATTGTGGTGCCAGTTTCTTGTTGACGCAACCCATAGGGTCTGTTAATATCTTGTATTATTACTACCCGACTATCGATGAGATCGATACCGATATTGGTGGATGGGATTTTGATGCCTTGATAGTAGCTATATTAGCTAGTGTATGAGTGAGTCTTAGATTTAGTTTTAGTTTTTGTTTATTTATTCCTATCCTGTGCATATTTTGAAGACGTTACAATACTGTAATTTTATTAACTACTGTAAGGGGATTCGCTCCCATGATCTTTGTAATGTAGTTTGGCATGTGAAAGTTTATTTATTAGTTTAATTTGTGAATTGATTAGATTCGATTGTAATCCATAGTTTTGTTATAATGATTGTGAGTTATGTTCAAGCATTATTTTGTTTACTTCTATGCATGAGAAAAGTATTGGAATCTTTGCATAAAGTTAGAGATATACAATGAGGATTGTCGATCCGTATAATTGGTTTACCAATACTCAAATGAGCATCGATTTCATAGTTGTACTATTAAAATTCTTATGAATTATTTATCATAGGATTGTTAAGTAAATACCCTAAGAGATCCGATTCCACAATCTTTGTACATGATTGAAAATGTAATTCTATCTTCTTGTTAATTTGATTAAGGTTTGGTTTAGGACTTAAATTTATTGTTTATGTATATGTATACTTAAGATAGCAACCTGGCACTTTCAGGTTTTTATGCGTAGACTTGGCCAATTTGAATACTTTACTTGGGAACCTATGAGTTGTACAATGTTTAAGTGGAAACCATTCGTATACAATGAATAATTCAGATCTATACTATAAACAACTCTTATATATTCAATCAAAATTTAATTTCGTAAATGGACGTTAAAGAAATATTTATGGAAAATCGATACGAAAATGAAATATATAGTTAAATGTAGGAATACACGATATAGATTTAGAAACAGATGATTTCAATCCATTAGGTGTAGGATTCAAGTATAACATCAGTAAGCTAATTGGAAACAACCTAGAATTAACATTAATCTTCTTTATATCTAGGATTTAAACATATTCTACAACATTTAAAACATAAAGTATGAACCTGTCACCAACTCTACAAAAACAAAAGTGGAGAAGATGTTCCTGAGCACAACCAACTCCTAGAGTAGGCAAGTCACTTGCTCTAGAACCCCTGAGCATGTTCTCTAAACCACAATAGAAAAAAATCTCAATGCGTCATCTCTTGCATTCACATATTTTAATCCACGTCCAATGCTAGCCTCTTGTTTCTCATGGACATACTAATATATAGTATTTTTCCTAGGACTTGGTCATTTATGAGCCTCCTCCTCTTTAGTACAATGAGAAGTTGTGACGTGATTTTTGGGGATGATGCCTCCTGCATCTTGAGTTCTCACTCAATGGCTTCTACCACTTCTCTTTTCCTCTTGTGGGCCAGCACACACTCTTTAACAACTATATCCACTTTTGTATCCCTTCAACATATTTTATTAAATAAAAATGTTCTTATTACAAAATGTTTTTATTTTTACTTTTCTCTCAAAAATAATAAAATAATAAATAAAGTATTTTTCTAGAAGAATTAATAATATTATTATTTCAAGGGGTATTACATAAATAGAGTTATGGTCATGATCATTTATGGTTTAACTGTAAATCTCTATTGGGCCTAGGATATGTGAGTAGTTGGGGGTTTAGCCATTGTGCTTCTTTATTTGTTGAAATATTTATCACATGGTAATTGACATGGTTTATTATGTAATTATGAGCGTATTGTAACATCTAATTAGAGTGCTATCCTGAAATTACTTAGGGTTAAATTGTAATTCTTACTTGAGACTTCATATGTTAATTACTCGGGGTTTTAATTGTGGCACCTCATTATTTAATGATAAGTTTATTCGTTGTTAGCGGCATTGTTTTACTCAAAAATTGGATTAGGGGTTCAATGTAAGTTTAGCACCTTTTGTTTAAGGATTTACTGTTACATACATATATGCAAACTGTAATTAATAATCGAGGGAAGTGACTACTCTGTACTTGTTGGGCCTGAGGAAAGTGTGAAGGAAATAAGCGCAAGTGAAGAAACGTGCAAGAATCGGTCCGTAGCGCAAGCACAAGAAAGGAAATATGCATGGACTAAGGAAATCTACGTGGACATAGGAAACGACGGACGATGGAAGCTACGCAAAAGAAGGAATAGGTGCAAAAGAGGTCACCTGCGCTGAAAATGGAAACTGTACGGAAGGAAGATACCGCAGGGTAAAGTAGTAGCACAAGTGTAGAATAACGGCTGAAAGCGACAGAACGATCGTGGGTGCTAAACTTGGATTAAGTTGGTGGATGCTATTGGGAGTCATAAATGTCACTTTTCCGTCCACGTTATCTTCCACTATTCCTCACATTTCATCATCCCATTAACCTTTTATCATACCATTTCCATACATATATGTGGGTTTCACCTTATTATTTCCACTTTATTTATTTTTAGTATTATAAGTGAATTTATGATTAAATATTAGAAAATTAACATGTTTTTCACTAATATGTCAAAGTATGGATGAGCTTTGTAATGTGTAGGAGTATGTGAAGGATTAATTCAAAAAATCGACTTCACTTATATCTCCTCCACCATTTCAAGGAGATAGTTATGCAAAGAATATTCCAAGGAGAAGATCATGGAGATTTGGTTGAGAGACATGTGGAGAATTTGTGAGAGATATGTGGAGGATTTGAAGGGATCATATCTTGTAATAATAGGAAAGTAGTTGAGTGAATAGTGGATCTCTCATTATGAGATGGTTATTTCCTTCATGTATAAAAGAGAGTGCTCTCTCTTCATTTCAATAATCTTAAATCCTAGATTATCTTAGAATATCTTAGATCCTAGATTATCTTAGAGAATAGTAGATTGTAGAATTTAGTCTTGACTTTGTAATATGGAAAAGGGAATTCTTAGATTTTGTTCATAATATTGGTTTTGATACTTTCATGATTTGTCATTGATTCTTGTGATGTAAATTAAGATTGCTTGATTTTTAATGTGATCTCACATGTGTTGTCTTGTTGCTCTTTATATGTTGTCTTTCTTTTATGCAATTTACTTTCAGTCGTGTGTTTCATCTTCTAGGATTAGATTAGCAATTGCTTGTTTCAGCTTAAGGGGGGTTAGATTAGATTAGCCTTAGTTTCACGGGGGGTTAGATTAGCTTAATTTTACTTCAGTCCTGCATATACTTTGCATGTGCTTCGTAAGCCTACGAACCTCGGATTGAAAAATTAAATGGCTAGGAAATTACTACAATGGAATTAAAACGACATTAATTTGGCCCAACATTTTGGTGTCGTTCCTGGGGAAGCACTATGGATTGAAGTTTAATTTTATTCTTTTGGCAAGCATACACTAGAGTGTGAATTTCAATTTCTGTAATGAGTGAACTTCAATTTTTGCAAAGAGTGTTTCAATTATGCATGTGTGAATTTCAATTTCAGCAAGTGTGTTTTCTCACAACTGTGAAGAGTAATTCTTTTTCTTGTACAGAGTGTTTTTTTTAATTTTTTTCAACAAGAGTGTTTATTTAAATTTTTCATTTAGATTTGGGTGCTGTAAGAATCACTTTTTCAAAATGATTTAACAATGAGTTTAAGCTTGGAATAGCTCACTCAGATCCTTGCAAAAGTAGGGATCTCTTCTTCTCACAAAGAAGAGATCCTGAAAGTAGCCGAGAGCTTAATTGCTCCTCCAGCAACAAACAAGAAATCAACATATGAAAAATCCTGCACATCTAAAGACGAATAATCATGCGGATAGGAGATCGAGGAGGACCACGAGGAGTTGCAGCATGATCTCAGGAGTGAAAACTATGCCTACGAAAGCCCTATCTAACGACGGTTTCAAGCGAGTATGAGGTTAGAACAATTTAGTTTTTTTTTAATTTAGTTAGATCACAACCACAACAATTAAATTTGTTCATCTTTGTATATTTCCATTGTTCATTCACGGAATTGAAAGATAATATATTTCTATTACTGTTGCGTGTATGGCTACACTGGCTATTTGATTACACGTAACCGTTTTCCCAATTAGCATAGAGTAGGTAGGATTTTATTTTCAGTTTTTACTTTCACTTAGAATAAGTATGCTCTCCTCCGCGCTTCGTACGATTGTGAGGATCATAAAGTAGGATGTTTTCTAAAATTTTCAGGAATGAATAATTAATGTTTTGCAACATGCTTAATTGATTTCATCTTTATTTTGGATTTCATTATCTCCATTTGCTAAAAAAAAATTCAAGTTATAAAATAAAACTAGCCTCCAATTTCATTTTTAAGTTGAACAAACACTGAAATTATAATGTTGAAAAGAAGCTGCAACTCCAAGCCGAAACAACGCAAATCTATTGCATTTTTTGGCATTTTGGCTTGTTAAAATTCACTAAAACACAGTCAGGGAAGTCCTATTTTTAGGGACCATAAGGGATTAGTTTTAAAACCTGTTTCTATACAAATTAGCCCTTTTAATTCTAGTTTCCAATCCAATTCAAATTCTTCAATTTGGTTCTAAAACAAAAAATATATGGTCAAAATACTGACTGGGGGTGGAGTACGCAGCTCAAGAACATAGTTGGGACAATCATGTTTTGAGAGAACTAATGGATGAATTATAAAAAAATATTTCTAATACATAATCTCCTATAAATTTAGTTTACAACACAATTTGAATCATTCAATTTCGATATCGTATGAAGGAGATATGCCCAAAATACTAACTACCTATCCTAAATCTGCACTCTAAAAACCCTGCTTTCTCAGCTGTTCATTGGCATATTTGACCCATAAATTCTTTTTGTATTCAAAACCTGTTTCTATTGGATATGCCTATATGAATCTATTTTCATCTCCAATTGGAATCACATTAATCCATATTTTAACGAAAAATTTGTACTCAAAATAGTGACTGTTGGTCTAGGCTGAAACTCACAAACAACATTAAGATGCAGGATGTTATTCAAACTATATGACATACAATAGCATATAATTTTTAAAACCTATTTCTACTGGAAGTAACCCTATGAATCCAATTTCGTTTGGTTTTGGAATCATTTAAATCGGGCGTGAAACAAAAATTTTATTACCAAAACACTATCAGGTAGTCTATGTCAGCCCAACATTTTGGATTCGCAGCCATCTATTTGTCTTTGTCCTTGAATCTAAATCTAGTCGCAGCCATCCTTTGCTTTTGTAAAACATAAAATACATGGTCTACAATTTAATTCCAGATGAGAGTGAATTGAGTTTTTCCACGCTGAAACTTAAAAAGAAATTTGATTACATTACCAGATGTCCTCACTCAGAATTGCTTTTGCTGTCATGACTTTCCTTCAATTTAAACCTGCAACAAAACATGGCCGCATGGAATAATTTAATCACTTGAATCCAAAGTTTCAATATTGCATGCCTCTGATCTTCCCATCATCTATTATCCATCGCACCTATTATCTCTCATCCATCTTGGCGAGCATCTTGACCAAATGATAACGCGCTCCTCTCGTCGATAGTTGTGAAAAGTTCTCAATCATGGAGAAATACACACAAAAAATAAATCGATCATTACTTTCCTAGGCCTCGGTAGTTAGGTGAGTATTGCAGCTCCATCTCAAATGGAAAGGATTGAATAAATCTGCAACAAATGGCCTGCAAATGGCTGTTACAGCCTTAACAAAAAAAAAATGCCAGATAAGAACACCTTGAATCGTGTCTCAATTTACAGGCATATGGAAAATAATTTTGAAAATCTGAGACATGGGTTTTTTTGTGTAACATACTCCTTTACCTGAATCTCAAGGAAATCACCAAAAAAGTCCACGATTTGTGACATACAGCTGGTTCTTCAGGAGGGTATTTTGCAGATTTACTGTTGCGGTCGGTTCCAAGTAATTGAAACAGTAAACTCCATTGCTGTGACAATAAAGGCAGAACATAGTTCTATGAAGGCTGAACATAGTTTTGTGAAGGTTGAACAAAGGCTGAAAAAAGCTTAGAAAAAAGGATGAACAAAGAAAATGATGAACATAGTTTTGTGAAGGCTGATCAAAGGTTGAACAAAGCTCAGAAAAAGGGCTGAACAAAGAAAAGGATGAACATAGTTCTGTGAAGGCTGAACATAGTTTTGTGAAGGATAAACAAAGGCTGAACAAAGCTCACAAAAAGGGATGAACAAAGAACAGGCTGAACATAGTTTTGTGAAGGCTGAAAATAGTTTTGTGAAAGCCGAACATAGTTTTGTGAAGGCTGATTAAAGGCTGAACAGAGAAAAGACTGAACAAAGAATAGAAAAAGGCTGAACAAATTCCCTAAGATTCAATTGAAAATATTATAATCGCAAAAGCAATTGGACCGGTCTTAACACCACAAAAGAAGGAAGGTGAGAAGCAAATCGATATGGGGCAACTACCGGTGGTTGTTGCAGCTCGTTGTCGCCACTGTGTGTTACAGCTGTTGATGTTGCAGCTGGCTAGGTTGTTACAACTATGATCGGGTAAATTTAATTTTGAGCGTTTTTGCCTTTATTTTTATTTTATTTTANATATATATCACAAAAGTTATAAAAATAAGGACAACCAAAACAAAAATAAAGTTGAAAATGGACGTTTTCATTTTTCTTGAAATTGCTCTTATGATTAACGTTGAATTGTTTTTCTTAAAGTCACTTTGACAATAATCATAGATGAAACCAGCACGAGTAACATGTAATTTTCTTTGTAGGTTATGTACTTCTTTCTGCATTATATGTTTTCTTTTACGAACTCCTCACAATTTGTATGCTAGGTTGCATGAGGACATGCAACCAGATCAGTTGGGGAGGGAGAACTATATCCAATACATATTCACTAATAAGTTTTCATGTAGGATTTTGTACTAAAGTTTTTTTTTAGGTTTTAGAGACAGACGCATTTTGTTGCTGAAGTGACTTTTCAAAGAAACACAAAACTTTTAAGAAACATGCCTTGATAGACATCTTGAAGGAGTTGTTACTCATGACATTTGCTGATAAACATCATAATGTTGGTTGTTACAAAGAAACCATCCATAAACTCATTTGCGTCATGATTGTTTATCCATATTTCTCCTTCAGAGAACCTTCACCATCCATGTCTTGAAGTCCACTTTCCATCACTTTATCTGTCATGACTTCACACATGCCTATCTTTCTGAATTGCATACATCCCTTTATCTTTTTTAGTTCATTTTTCCATTCCATTTTTCCTTCTAAATAAAATCAACTCCCTTTCCATGACTACATAGCCTTACCATATCCACTGCTTGACTGTGAGATATCTTAACTTATAGTCCTACCAATATTTTAATACCAACTCATGTTGACTGATGTGGGATTCCTTAAGGCCCACCTTTCAACAAGTCTTTCCCCATCGACCTCAGCACCTCATCTGGGATATAGACTAGAGTTCATTTTGAGTACCTAGAGGCTTGCATGCCTTAATGGCAAGTTCTCTCGCTGAAAATCATGGGAATTCATCAATTTCCCTTGATCGTCAGATCTTGCAAGTGGCTCGACATTAGCACATCTATTCACACTTCGCAAGATGTATTTGGGTACCTTGGCACTCATTGACATCACTGGTGAGTTTCCTCACATTGGTTAACTGCATTCATCAATGGCTGGTAATCCAATGATTTCTCTTCATGCTCGACCTCGAAACATTTATTTGCATGACTAGAATTGTACCATCGGTTTTTGTAGCAGGTGAAGACTATATATTCATTCTCATGACTCCATTAGCAGTTGCATAAATATGACTTCAGATCTATGAGTGTACCACAATTCCACTTTTTTCCTTCCACATTTTCCATTATTTATCAGCAGCACTTCAGATTCCTCCACTTCACATTACAGCAGTTCCAACACTTACAGCTGTAACATCATTTACAGTTACATTTTTATCCTGAAGCAGTGACATATTTTCCATTATTTATCAGTAGCAGTTCAGATTCGTCCACTTCACATTACAGCAGTTCCAGTAGTTACAGCTGCAGCATCATTTACACTGTGACATATTTTCCATGATTCAGCAGCAACAGTTCTGATTCCTTCACTGCCCATGATCTAGCAGTTATAACCATAGTAGAAGTGACACATTCCACGATCCAGTGGCATCAGCTACATTCCTATTGCATCGTTCATCTACTTTTTGGGTAAGTGGGGGTATTTTGTTTTCTAAACTTTAATCATGCAATTCCTTACATGCTAGCAATGAATAATTTGGAAAATTCCCTCAGCATTTCTTTCACAGCCCATGCTAGGTTGCATGAGGACATGCAACCACATCAGTTGGGGAGGTGGAACTATATTCAATACATACTCACTACTATCATTCCATTCTTTTCACCACCATCACCTATTTTTTATCTCATTTACCATTCACGAGCATTTCTTTCCCGGCAAATCCTCTATTGCACTTTGCTTCATACACATTGATATACATATTGGCATGATTCATAAAGATAAAGAAAAGGATTTCTTATGCACAATGATGCTTTCTATGCACATTAATAGCTTATCATTTTCAGTGAGTGTATGGTTAAATTATTATGCAGCTAGAAAACAGATGACGAAATGAATGTTGTTAACACAAAAGCCAACATTCTTTACATTCATGGTTGTCACACAAGAACCAACCAGAAGGAAAATGTCACCTGTTACTCATGCATTTCACATCATGAAATAAATGTTGTTAACACAAGAACCAACATTCTTTATATTCATGGTTGTCACACAAGAACCAACCATAAGAAAATTCCAGTTGTTACTCATGTATTTCACACCTTGGAAATATTCATTGTTAAAAAGACATCATTAATCAAAGCCAACGTTTAGATGCCAAACGTTCTTGAGAACATCCATACACAGTTGCATGAGGACATGCAACAAGTTCAGTTGGGGAGTATGTTGGGACTCATAAATGTCACTTTTTCATCCATGTTATCTTTCGCTATTCCTCACATTTCATCGTCCCATTAACCATTTATCATATCATTTCCATACATATATGTGGGGTTCACCTTATTATTTCCACTTTATTTATTTTTAGTATTATAAGTGAATTTATGATTAAATATTAGAAAATTAACATGTTTTTCACTAATATCTCAAAGTATGGATGAGCTTTATAATGTGTTGGAATATGTGAAGGATTAATTCAAAGAAAAGAATTCAAGTATATCTCCTCCACCATTTCAAGGATATAGTTATGCAAAGAATATTCCAAGGAGAAGATCATGGAGATTTGGTTGAGAGACATGTGGAGAATTTGTGAGAGATATGTGGAGGATTTGAAGGGATCATATCTTGTAATAATAGGAAAGTAATTGAGTGAATAGTGGATCTCTCATTATGAGATGGTTATTTCCTTCATGTATAAAAGAGAGTGCTCTCTCTTCATTTGAATAATCTTAAATCCTAGATTATCTTAGAATATCTTAGATCTTAGATTATCTTAGAGAATAGTAGATTGTAGAAGTTAGTCTTGACTTCGTAATATGGAGAAGGGAATTTTTAGATTTTGTTCATAATATTGGTTTTGATACTTTCATGATTTGTCATTGATTCTTGTGATGTAAATTAATATTGCTTGATTGCTAATGTGAGCTCACATGTGTTGTCTTGTTTCTCTTTAGATGTTGTCTTTATTTTATGCAATTTACTTTCAGCCGTGTGTTTCATCTTCCAGCATTAGATTCACAATTGCTTGTTTCAGCTTAAGGGGGGTTAGATTAGATTAATTTCACTTCAGTCCTGCATATACTTTGCATGTGTTTCGTAAGCCTACAAAACTCGGATTGACAAATTAAATGGCTGGGCAATTACTACAACGGAATTAAAATGACATTAATTCGGCCCAACAGATGCCACACTAGTGAACACATGCTGTAATTAAGGTTGTTAGTGCCTCGTGTCAAGTCATGATCGCCACAGCTGTACCCTGAGAGACGGTTGATGGTGATAGTTAACAGACTACATGTATGTAGTTGACCCTACGTGGTCATGTAAAATAGTATAAATAGTAGGGATTCAATAGTTAGAAGGTTTCTTTTTAGATTAGTAGTTGTTTTTAGCTTACTTTGTGATGGCTAGTCGATCATCTTAGTTGCCTTAAGTCGGTTAATAGAGGAAAGATCTCGGAGAGTGTGGAGGGAAGCTATGAGACATGAGTGGTAGAGTAGTCAGAAGTCTGTAGGATGCAGTGAGAGGTAGTGCAGTAGAAGAGAAGATTTGTTAGAGAGGTGCAGATGATAGAGAGGTCGATCAAGGCTGTGTGCAGATCAGTATATGGTAGCGGTAGAGTAGGAGAAATAAGATAGAGATCATGAGAGAAAAATATAGTCTGAGCAAAAATCTATATCTAGGACAGTCTACAATCGAATTCAGGATGAAGGCACCATATATTTCTCATGCCAGAAAAAACCGCAAGGTTCTCTTGATCTAGCATGAGAAATATATAGCACCTTCAACCTGCATTCAACTGCATACTTTCCTAAATCTAGCTTCCCGCTCAGACTCTCTTTTTCTCCCATGCTCTCTTTCTTATTTCTCCTACTCTAATGCTACCATCTACTAATCCACACACAGCTTGGATCGACCTCTCTAACATCTGCACCTCTGTAGCAGAGCTTCTCTTCTACTGCACTACTTCTCACTGCATACTGCAGACTTCTGACTACTCTACCACTTAGATCTCACAGCTTCCCTTTGCTCTCTCAGATATCTTTCCTCTATTAACCCACTTAAAGCAACTAACAATGATCTGCTAGCCATTACATAGTAAGATAACAACAACTACCAATCTAAAAAGCAACATTCTAACTATTGAATCCCTCCTATTTATACTATTTTACATGACCATGTAGGGTCAATTGCATACAGGCAGTCTATTAATTGTCACCATCAGCCGCCTCTTAGGCTACAACTATGATGATCATGACTTGACATAAGGCACTAAAGCCTTACAGCATGTGTTCACTCATGTGGCATCCACTGACTTAAGCCAACTTCAACACCCATGATCATTCTGTCTCTTTCAGCCGTTATTCTACACTTGTGCTACTGCTTTACCTTGCGGTATCTTCCTTCCACGTAGTTTCCCTTTTCTGCGCAGGTGACCTTTTTCACGCCTATTCCTTCTTCTAAGCAGCTTCCCTCGTCCATCGTTTCCTTTTTTCGCGCAAATATCCTTAGTCCGCACATATTTCCTTTCTTGTGCTTGCACTGTGGACTGATTCTTGCACGTTTCTTCACTTGCGCTTATTTCCTGCACGCTTTCCCTAGGCCTAACAATATTTTTAAAACATACCAGAATATCCAGTGCTAAAGGTTTAAACCACATTGTTGTTTATGGGTTATTTCAAATTTAATGCATCTCTGTATAACTGTGAACTTTTACAAAGAGATGCACATTTTTAATTCTTTTTAATATTTTATCTACGGGTTGTCATTTGATATTATACAATCCTTAGTTTCTAAAGAGATATTTAGATATGTGTAGTAAGGCTCTAAGCCTTCTGGCTTTCCCCGCGATAAGAATCTAAACCTTTGTTTTTAGTATCGTTTACTGTGTTTTGTATGAAAATCTATTTTCCTTAGTTACCTATCATAAAACATGATTTTCCCTCGGCTACTTATCCTTTTAACAACTACAATATTACCCTGTAGAATAATGCATTGATTTGGTCACCCTCTTAGATCTGGTGAAATGATATCAAGTTCCATCACAACTGGTGATGATGTCTAATAGTGTATTTAGTAACTTTCTTCCTTCATCTGTATTTAAATATATTGTTCCCTTAAAGACCCCCTAAAGTCAATTCTTTGAATTTGACTCCTGTAGATATAGTCTAAATGTAGTTAACCCATTAACCAAGTAGTTGAAAAGTAAATCTTCAGGAAGTACGAAAATTTGATGAAGATCTATTTAACATGAATAATGTTTACAAATTCATAGTCTCCTACTACAATAAAGAAAATGATACTAGAGATTTCAATAATATCTAAGATATATAATGCATAATTCAATTTGATCTTAAATAAATAAGGTACATTTGTTTACAACAATCGCATAATATTTTATTACTGCACTACTTCGATCTATCAAGGAAAACAATCGTAACCATGAGATAATCACTATAATACATTTAATATACAAAACATTATACCCTTAGGCTAAAAAATTATGAAATTGGTAATACAAGTTAACTTCAAAGAACCTGGATAGTTTACAACCACATTCCACCCAACTATAGATTGAGAGAATCTCTCATTTCTTCTCGAATCACCCTCGATCCAAATCGTGCATACGAAGAGTGAAAACAGTTAACCTTAGTCACAAAACTCCATTTATTCAATAAGAGGTTCTTTCCTAACACAAGAGTGCTCACAAAAAAATACTTTCTTCCTGCAGAATACTAAACAGTGTCCTGCCTCCCGCATATGCCCTTTTTATATTTTCTTTTCCTAGTTCTTTTGCAAGTAGCCGATTTCTTTTGAAATTTTTTGTAGTTATCCAAATACTTGATTTTTAGGGAGTGTCTAGTGCTATTATTTCACTCTTGACACTTTTTTCGACTTCCGCGAGGCTAACTCTTTCTTTTCTTCCACTCTTGTATGCACAATTTCCTCATTTAGTGTGGTTATTCTCCACTATTTATTTATTTATTAAAGACAAATAATAATAAAAATTGTTTATTACATCTATCCAATAAGTGGACAATTGGAAAATTTCATATGTAGCCAATTATTCAATTAATTAAACAATAATTTGATTAAATAACATAAATAATCACAGTTTCTATTTGGGGGATGTTACATCCTCACCCCCTTATTATTCACATTGTCCTCAGTGTTTGTTATGCTTCTTCCATTGGATCTATGAATAGATCTCGATATCTTTATCACAATTCTTCCTCCAAATCCCAAGTTGCCTCCTCAGGCATAAAGTGATTCCATTGCACCTTTACCCAAGCGATGAATTTGTTTCAAAATGTTGTTTCTTTCCTGTCGTGAGAATGCGCATAGGTTCCACCTGAAACTTTCCTTCTGGCTCCACCTACACCACATTCCAGTCAATTATGTGAGTAGAATCATGAATGTATCTCTTTAATAAAGAAGCATAGAAAACATTATGAATTCTTAAATGTGTCGGAAGTGCAAGTTTGTACGGAACTAGTACAATTCTTTCCAAGAATTTAAAAGGCCAGCAAAAATGCGGTGCCAATTTATATGTAACATCCCTTTACTACTGCGACTTGAAAACACAAACTGTAAGTACATATTCTAACCTTATGAAAAGTTATGGATACAATTGATAGGGTTAGGAGACTGAAAACTTGATACGAATAAGAATGATTGGGGATGAATCCACTAGGGGGGAAATTAAAATGACGAGTGGATCCTTGGGAACTTGAAGAAGAATAATGATTCCCTTGATCACATAAGCCCTTAGGTGTCATCCTAAGTCGAACTAAGTTGTGAATAGTCTAATTACTTGGTTAACAAATAGTGGGTCTTTATGATCCTCATTTTGTATCAGAGCAATGATATTTCTACGTAATACTTAATTATGGCATCAAGTTCCAAGGAGACCTCCCTAGAAATTTTAATAAGAAGCTTAAAGCTTTCTCTCAAGAAGAAATTACAGTCAATGCTATTTTTCCTAAGGTTTTTTCTACATGAATTATTTTCGGAAAAGTGTAAAGAAAGTATTTTAATACATTAAGTGAAGTGACTTATACACTATGAAAAGAATCATAAATACATGTACAAAGGTGTATATATATTAATAATCATTTATCTAAACATTAATGAATGAAAAGAATTACCTTCGGATAAGAGTATTCCCTTTTCATGACAAAATGAGAAGTCATTTACCTGTTGACTAGTATAGAATTACATTGCCAAGTATTATTATTGTATATATTATACATATTTTCCTCAAAATTTAAAGTAAACATTATCCTCCATATATTCAATAGAATGAAAACCAAAAGATTCGGCACATGCCTCCACATGATAAATTCACAACAGAAAAGGGGAAATATGCATCCCATAAATGATGCATATTTGGTGTAATCTTTATGATTATCAGGACTCGTGTTTACTTAGTTATGACACAGGCTCACTTGCTACCTATCAGGGAGGCATGGCACACTCAACATGCTTGTATTTCTCATGTTTGCGTTCGTATTTATAGAGGTACCTCTGATGTATTTGGGGCGAATTTAGGGGATCTACATGAAGTTGTGAGTTGATGGGTATACTGTATACCTTTGTTTGATCTATTCTGTTTTCCTGCTTTGGGTTAATGCATTTGGATCTATTTTATATTTATGCATTGTTAATGTGTTTTTGGATCCAAAATTAGTATACCTGTGTTTGATCTATTTTATTTTCCTACATCGGGTTAATGTGTTTGGATCTAATTTATATGTATGCATTGTTAATGCGTTTTGGATCTGGAATTAGTATACCTGTGTTTGATCTATTCTATTTTCCTGCATTGGGTTAGTGTGTTTGGATCTATTTTGTATGTATGCATTGTTAATGCATTTTGGGATACAAAAATTAGTATACTTGTGTTTGATCTATTTTATTTTCCTACATTGGGTTAATGTGTTTGGATGTGTTTAATATGTATGCATTGTTAATGCATTTTGGGGTCTGAAATTAGTATACATGTGTTTGATCTATTTATATGCCTGCTTGTTTAATGTGTTTTGTCCTGCATTCTTTAATGCGCTTTTGGCCTGTATTGTGTAATGCGTTTTGGTTTACACTGTTTAATGTGTTTTGGCCTATGTTGTTTAATGCGTTTTTCCTGCATTGATTAATGTGTTTTGTATATTCATTTGTTTACTGAGTTTGGAGCGATTATGCCTTCGTTGTCCACTTGCGTTGGATAAATATATGGAACAAGTAGGGTTTCCTACCTTTGGATCTATATGGTTCTGTTCTTATGAATTGAGGAATGGGTTTCTAGTTTTGACAGCCTTTGTTCCTTTTTTTATCTACATTTAACACGATTTCGATCTAGTGTGTTTGGTACACCAGCATTTGGATCTATATTCCTACGTTCTTATGATATGAGAAATGGATTCTTCATTTTGACAACATCTCTGTCTTCTTTGTTATGCATTTACACCTTTTTAATACATTTGTATTTGGTGTTCCTTGTACACCTGAGTTCCGCTCTATTATGCTCGCATTCGTATTAATCCGAGGAATGCATTTTGGACTTGAAAGCGTTTGGATCTAAATTAGGATCTGCATTTTTTTTTCTGTTGATGTATTGGATGATGAGATGAAACCTCGGGGTGATTAAATCTGTAATGTATGATGCATTTAAAATCCTCAATGGTAGTCAAATTGGTATTGTATGTTGAGTTTTAACCTCAGAGGGAGTCGAATCTGTAATGTATGACTCATTTTAAATCTCTACATATTAATTGGAATTAGAGTTGTAAGGTGGGATGAATTTTTGGAATTGAATCCACAATGGATGGATCATGGTTACATATCAAAAACATTTGTGTATGATGCCATGGCTGGAAATGGGTGTTATTTTAAAATTTCATAAATATAAAATCCTATCTACTAGTTAGATTGAGAAGTAAGCTAAGAACTAGGTCATTGTATGAACCTTCAGGGGTTTTACATCTAACTTTCCTTAATGGATTCATTTCCCAACTCTAGGGTGGCTCTAAGAGGAAAAATCTACGGCAAATAGAGCCAATGGTTGGGAGGAAAAGTCATAGGATGTTTTCCGTCACACTAGTTTTATTTAGATTAGCGTAGTAACCGTAATGGTTGATTTTTATTTAAGGAAGTATTTTATCATGTTACCCTCTTGTTATGTAATGTTGTTAAATTATTACTAGTTTTATGGTGATCCTATGTATATTTAACAGGATTTCAAGTGGTGGTTGCATAAGAAGGTTTACCATAATTCTCAAAGGGCAGTATGGTGAAATATTTCTATAGGTGTATGGATTTTATAAGTTAGGAACATTTTACTATTGAAATGGTTGATTCTAACTAACTTTGTTGTTTCTCAGCGGTCTACTAAGGAGATCAGAACCTGATCTCCTACTAGTACGCCTAGGATATGAGTATTACATGCAAAGTACTGTCATGTGTCTAATATAATGCACATGTATTAACTGTATGTCTAATAATAAGTGTTAGGAGATACATATTTGACTAAGAATCTTCTAATGTACTTGGGGGGTTAGAGATTGCTTGAATTTTGGATCATGGTTCAATATCTTTATTTGTGCCTCATGTCTGGAATTGTAATAATAGGTGTGTGGACATAAGGTAAATTTTGGTAAGATTAAATGATTGTATTCTTTCGTATATACATTTTATAGTGGTTTTGACCTTATGATAATTACGACAGTAGGATTATAAAGTATGTTTGCTTATGTTGTCTATGACTTGTTCAATAATTAACGAAGTCTAGTAACTAGGGGTTCAGTTGGAAATATATAACTATTGAAGATACATAAGTTGCACATTGGGAGTGAAGGGTCTCCATTTTATTGTATCCTTGAAATTTTGATTGTTAAACATTTACACATTATGTAGGTATGACTATTTTTTCTACAAACTTATAACCTATAGGATTGATTACAAAGTCAATATGCATTGGACTAACAATATTGATGTACTTAAATTTTTTCATTAAAAGGAAAAATTTACACCATATACCCAAGGATTTATTGACGAACTTGGGTATGGGTGACTCTATGAACGTAAGGTAGCATTTTTTGGCCAAATTTGGCGATGAAAACCTAATTTTTTACTCATGTGCTAGATAGAAGCGCTCGAAACACATATATGCCTTGTGAATTTAGACTTGTAGTAAAAAAACAAATTAAATAATATTATGTTGGCTTCCCAATGATATTTTAAAAAAAATATTCCGATGTCATTTAATGTGTGAAATTTTGCATTTAATGAACTGTGTGACCTTAAATATTTGAAGAAGTTAATAAGTGGCTCGTGTCCCACCCCATTAAGTCAATCTTACATTAATAATATATATATGTGTGTGTGTGTGTGTGTGTGTGTGATCTACACAAAATGCACTGTGGTCTGCATATTTTTTTGTTAATTTAGTTCGCAATATATAATTATTTATTATTTTTTGAAAGTGACCACATCTGATTTTAGCATCATTTTATACACGTGTGTCCATCCCATATTTTTTTTCACTATTTTCAAAAATTGAAAAACCAAAGATACCATTTTGAAGAGGACGCGCCGATTTGTGGGCTATGCATTTTTAAGAAATTTTTGGATGTGTATTTTTTACCCTGCAGATTTTTGTTTGAGATGCTTCAAAGTTGTTGTTTGGTTTTCTAAGTGAAAGTTTTAGAACAAATTAAAAAAAATATGAATGCCAAAATGCATGCATGATACCTCAATGGATAGAGGATTCGGTGATGAATCTATTGGTATGAACTCCGCTCAGGTTATGTGCCATGAATGGCAGGGTTTACACCCCTGGAAGACACAAAGAAACATTGATTTTCCTGTAAGAGGGATAATTCTTGGTTTTTCAGGCCCTTGATCGAGGGTCTAATAAACCATCGATCAAGCTACCATTAAAACCTCAATCGAGGTAGTTCTAAAACCCTCGAATAAGGTCCTTTTTCTGTTAAAATCCTACAAAAATGCCTGGGAATGAACTTATGCATTGATGGCATTAATGCCATTACAACTACCTTCCCAACCTCATTTCCCACCCGAATTCCTAAAGGAATTCTCTATAAACATAAAACATGAACATGTTACTAATTTTATCCTTCACAATTGGCTAACCTATTGGAAACAATGCTTGTGTTCTAATGCAAATTTAGCATTGTGTATTGTGTTTACATATTGTTGCAGGTATGAATTTGGATTGTTTATCAATCGCAATGGGAAGCAAGAAACGTCAAAGTAAATATCTAGTAGGAATCAAAGAAACACCGAAGAAATAAGATAGAAAGAGAGAGAAAGAAAGAGGAAAAAAAGAGCAATCTTGACAAGAGAAGTTGCAAGTCATCCTAGAATCAAATGCCATTGCTAAAAATATTGGTATGATTTAAAAGTTATGCAATTTCATATTCATATATATAATTTCATTTTCATAGTGATCTAGTTCATATAATTTCATATTGCATATTCATATATTCAATTTCATAGTGTTCTAGTTCATAATTTTTATATATACATGTTAAATTGTTTAGAATTTAATTATAATTTTGTAATTAATTCATAAACTTATATACATTGTATGTGCATGTATATATACAACCTTCTAAAACCACTTATGTACATGTGAAATAATGGTATGTGTTGTGAAAGAATTGAAAAAAATGTTTAACCACTACATTAAATTACATATATACAAAGTAAGTGTATTATAGTATGAGTAGTTCTAGTTGTCCAATGAAATTAGAGAATGGCTGATGAATATATATAATTATAGTGCATAATATTTAGCTCTAAATGAATATGCATATATCCATTAGCCTCAACCTCACATGTAAATAAATTTTATAATTTGATAATATAGCCTCGCATGTAAATGAATTATAATTTGATAATATAGCCTCACATATAGAATTTTCATGTTAAAAATTACAAATATTGTTCTCAATGGGAGTTGATTGTACCATCATAGGTTGACTTGCATCTTCTCCTCTTAACATTGCACTTATTTTCCTCATCCTTTCTATATCCTTATCTCTCATTTCATCGATTTTAATATGATTTTAATTTCATACTCATATATTCATTTCCATAGTGTTCAAATTACAATTACATTACATTATGATAATGATGATAATCACATTACAATTACAATTACAATCGCATTACAATCGCATTACAATTACAATTACAATTACATTACATTATGGTAATTCAATGATAATTACATTACAATTACAATTACAATTACATTACAATCATCTACAAATGACTAGGAAACATATGGCTTTAAGAAACATTGATGACAATGATGGTCTCAAAGAAAATCAACATCTATGACAAATTCAAGAATTCATTAGCCTTGAACATGAGATGTAAGAGATCATTGTAAACATATGAAAATCAATACATTTAGAGAATATTCAAGCTTGTGTAAATATTTGCTATTTTTTAACAAACAATGACAATACGAGAAGTAAAATAAATTGTTGTTCAAGCTTGTATAATTTATTTGCTAGTTTTTAAACTAACAATGGCAATATGATAAGCATGCTAGTTGGCATAAACTAATTTTTTAACTAACAATGGTCAAAGAACTAAACAATTTCAAAATTCAATTAACTTATGCAGGGATAGATCGTGGCCAGCCATCAGAGGATCGTGCACCGTTTGATTTCTCAAGAGTAATTGGGAGCTTCAATGACTTTGGGATGGATGCTAATTGTTTAAGAGGGTTGGATGATGTCACTTAAGAAGAATTTGGGAACTTGAACCCTGATCGGACAAATCAGAGAGCATGTTAGTAACATAATCAAGTTGTACTTTGAACAACAATGAGTGATTACACAAGCTCAAATCCTACATGGATTGATAAAACATGAAAAATTGAAACATGCGACAAAGTTGTCAAGTTTTAAGGATGTTAAAAATAAAAATGCATGTGAGAATGTAACATAAAATGTAACAACTGCACTATATGCATTTGGAAAGTAAAGAAACGTTGATATCAGCAGTGCTCATAGGGAAATTACAACTGCCATTGTGGCACGAAGCACCTCAAGAAATTGAATGTTCCCAACAATGTCAAAGATGCTCCACATTTCAAGAAAAACAATGCACAAATACACTAAATTCAGGGTAAAGATAAATGAAAATGATCAAGCTTCTTGTTGGGCTCTTATTTGCAGAGAAGCATATACAGACAAGATGGAAGATGGCATCTGATAGAAGGTGATAAAGTATCAGGACAACCATTCTCATGCTATACCAAATAAAAAATATGTCATGTGAAAAAATTCTAGAGAGGCATTTATAAGGAGCATTGCAAGCATGTTATGGAGATGACGGGAGTTTCTTTGTTCGAGGAATTCAAAGAATAAAATCTCAGTGTCCAAATCTCATTTAGCATGTTCAGTAAGTTGAAACCATGGTATATTAGGCCGAATACGATTCAGGATACTTGATGTTGTCGATACCACGTTGAATTCTAGTTATACTATGACACACTTGTGGATTTTTGAAAAAACATTGGGACCCTGAACCAACTCCTCACACGGTGCGAGATTTTATTTCTATGATACTATGCAATAATAGGAATCCTGAAAATGTGTTTTTCATTAAAAGGTTTGTAGGTGGGATAAGATTCCATGAATTTGGTTATTTTCCGTTGTTCCATAGGAAGTTTCCTATAGATATAACACACCCTGGATTGTCAGATGTCACAGTTAAGTGGAAGAGATATGAGTATGTCTCTGTGAATCCATCATCTTCTTCACATGAACCATCTAAGAGGATCTACTTGCTCGAGGATGAGATTCCTATTTTAGACTTCATGGATAAGTTTCAAAGTCATATTTACAAATACATTAAACACTCCCATAGGTCTAGGCAGAAATATTTAGAATTTAAGCATTCTTGTGAGTTGTTTGAGCCAGGAACAATCCTATCAGTGGCAAAATTTGCTGACAATTACACATTTTCTCCTGAAATACAGATATAAAGTGAGTATTATCACTCCAACCAGGTGTCCATATTCATACATGTATTGTATAGACATGCTCAGGCGAGCATTGGTGGTAGGGATAGCACTCCTCAGTGACACGATGTGATCAAGGAATACCATTTTTATGTTAGTGATGATTGTGAGCATGACACATTGATTGTTCAACACTTCTTTGGGTTGATTTATGATTCATTCAAAAATAATGGAGTGTCATTTATAGAACATTGGATTTGGTCAGACGGGTGTGCGGGGTAGTTCAAATTGACATGCTCCCTTTATCGGTTGAGTCTCCTTCATAAAGAGATAGGAATTCGACACACTTGGATATTTTTTGAAACATGGCACGGAAAGGATGAACATGATGGTGCAGGTGCATGCATGAAATGTGCACTTCGTAGGTACCAAATGAGTCATAGTACATCTCGACTCAAGTGCTCAATAGAAGTAGTTGATTGCTGCACACAAAATTGGGGTCACCAAGGTCATGAACAAGCAAGGCCGGTGCACATGTAGGATAAATATATATATATATATATATATATATATATATATATATTTCAAAAAGCAACAACTTTTAATTGGAATTTAATAAATGTGCTTGTATTAAATATATATATGATGTTTTTTTTCGAAGCAGGTTATTTTGCGATGTTTCCCTTGGTGATGTGAATAGATCCATGCCATGGTATGGTGAGACCATACCTAGTATGATAGAACTACATTTAGTTCATAGTAAATACATGGGAGACATATTTTCCATTGAAATGAGGAAGTATGCATGTTTCTCTGAGTTCTGCATTGAATCCAATGTATTGGGGGTTGATCATTATGTGAATGATGCATATGTAAAAAAAATGGAAATATGTCCCTCTTAATCCAAAGGGGCCATATCCAATTCTGATGTGGCAAGAGATGCACACTGATGAGGCATTGGTTTCACTAGATCATGAATGGGTTTTTGATTTGGTTAAGCAAGGTACCTGATTTTATTAATGGATTCATTATGTCGTTCACACATTCAATTTTCAAATAGTTGATTGAATGTTTAAACGTCTAGTCTTGTACACACACACATATATATTTAAGATTTGTTTATTATTTGAAAATATTGATGGAGGTGATGTATTTGTTGTAATTGCACCATCAAGAAATGATGAGCATGTGGCATACTTTTTGATGTGGTGTACACAAATCAAAAGAATGTTGGTGCAGCCCTATGTCAATGGAGAGTTCACATACGAGGTTGGTGATGTAGTTGTGATGGGCCACTTTTTTGAAAAAGTGAGAAGACAAGGTAATTATATTATTTACAGATATTTCATGCATGAATATAGATCTTTTCAGTACAATCATTTGGTGGTGGTAGCTTGGATACATCTCATTAAAATCAAGGTGAAGAGGGGTGAACCAAAGAGATGGAAGATGTGAGTATCTGACCATGATCGTATTATGGAGATGTGCATTCCTATAACCCGTTGGCTGGATGAATGAAAGTTATATGCTGCTTTTGATGTTGACATAGTTGACATGCTTTTGAAATGAAGCAAATCAAAATTTCTTCCGAAATATATCATTTGTATTTAAATGTAGTTTTTGTAAACTTGTATATGAGAGTGTGTGCATTCACATATACTCTATGTGCATTCACCTATACCTAGGATTACCAACAATGTTCTAAGACCATGTTATGGAATCTCAATTTTGTCTATGTAACGTTTTTTGGTGTATTTGTGAAAATACATGTATATCACACTCTATTTGTGCAAAGTTCTAAATTACATGTTACATTGTAGACAAGTTGTAAATGGTAACCTCGTAAATTGTTAGTGATATGCAATACAAAGAAAAACACATACATTTATTGCGTCCTCATTAAATTTACCAATTGCAATTGATATTAATTTTTTTTCCATTTTTACCCTATCTTGGTCTTTGCCCCTTTTTACTCTTTGTAATATTCATTTGTTGTAAATTGTAAACTTGTAACTTTTATACTTTGCAAAATTGTGAATTTTAAACTTGTAGGTTCCTTGTAAATTATTGGAGATGGGTAAATTTTGTAAACTTGTCAATTAAATTAGATTGAATTGTAGATTTTAACTGTAATTTCAATTGTAATTGAAAATTGCAAAACATGATTATAGTTTAGTTCGATTGTGATTTTTGTAAACTTGTAAATTCTTTTGCAAATGAAAATCATTTTTATTTGTTATAAATGAAATCTAATTTTGAATTGTAATTGTAAATTGTAGTTGCAATTTAAAATTGCAAATTGTGAGTTATAATTTGCACCTAGTAGATCTTACATTGTAAAGTTGTAAATTTTGTAACATTTTAATTCTAAGTTAGATTAACCAGCCTAGATCCAAATCCTAGGCTCTATCAAGCGCCGAGAGGGATCAAATCTCCCGAGGTGCAAACCTACTTTAGTGCAATACCCGAGAAGAGGTTTGCACCTCGAGAGATTTGATCCCTCTCGGCGCTTGATAGTGCCTAGGATTTGGATCTAGGCTGGTTCCAGTCATGAGCGGTGACACAAAATTGGAGTTTGATCAACATTGTAAGGAATAGGTTAACTTGAAAACACAGATATAATTATGAGGATTATCATGATGTACGTAATAAGTATTAAGGATTGAGTAAATTCCTTAATACTTATTACGTACATCATGAGCAAAGTTCCTTCTTCCATGAAGCTTATGATAATCCACAAGGACAAATGGTTGGGATATATTGTGATTCCAATTCATAATGTTTCTTCGTTTTCCAGGGTGATGTTGCAGTGCTTTCACTGAGAGATCTACATTCATAGGGCCATAGAGTATAGGATGAGGCTGTATTTTTATCTTTTTCTTTGGAAAACCATAAATGAGTTGAAAAACTGGGAGAAGGAATAGAATCGGATATACTTAACAAACTACAACCATGACATGGCATAGGACTATACTCTATAGTTATTATGCAGATGTTGGAATTGGGTATAACTGCCTAAGGACTATGAACAACGTCCATTTTAATATGAATGCAAAACCTTCCATATCGGAGGAATACTCGATGGCAGCGAGCTTGTTGTTTCTAACATAAAGAAACAAAGAAGCCAGAAATGGAAGCTCCAGGGGGATACAAACTCCTAGAATTATCCTATACGGTTCCCTACTTTCTCTCTTTCCAGAAACTTGTGCAACATAGATATATACCCAAATTTCATATAGATTGTTTGAAATGAATAAAATTAATCTTTAAAAAATGATGATGGAATTAAAATATACATCCATTGTGAATATCATGTACATAATTTTGCACTCGACATGGGACTTTTCATTTATGATATAATAGAAATGAAAGAAGTTGGATGAAATGACTAATAATAAGAATACTAAAGCCAAGAATATTGTTGGCTATTGACAAGCTAGAGTGCGTGTTATAAAAATGACCCAGGTTCAAATTTCAAGCAGGTAAATCTGATGTCGAGACCAGGTGAGAGTTGCTGAAACCTTGATAGCGATGGATTTTTGAAGTTTGGCCGCTCCTACTAGCCATATGTTTTTGTGAAAATAAATGAATAAATATAAAATGATTATGAAAAACTAAAACGCACAGTGTATTTATAGAATTAAGGATTCAATCCTTATAAAATGTTTAACCTACAAAAATGCTAGGTAGAATTAGAGAGATTAAGATGAGAATATTAACCAAGGAGGTTGGCGAATGAAAGGATGTTTGGCCTTCAAAAATGCCCAAACTCATCACTGCCACTAATACGGTCTAAGGGTACATGAGGGCCATTGATCTAGAGTTATTGGAACACACAAAGGTCCACTCTATTGCTGCAAACTCTTGTCATTTTAGTGAGTATTTGAACGGTTTTATAGAGGACCTCCACATATATTCAATGGTAAATAGAAATGGAAAAATATAAATAAATTATATTTTGTTTTTTAATGAGATTATTAAGGAAAATAAAACTATTATAACAAATCCTTATTGTGACGGATCATTGTTGAGTTGTGATCCACATCATCAGGATCGGATCACAACTCAACAATGATTATTATATACAGAATTTTAGATCACAGGCATCATGCATTACTGCATAATCACTCAGACACAGATTTCCAAACTACATATATAAATGTAGACAGTGTTACAGATCTCTCTGAATCTTTGGAATGTAATCAGACAATGTTACGGATCTCTCTCGGTGTTACAGATTACAAAATGCAGACAGTATTAAGGATCTCGGTGTTTATCAACAATGCACAGTCATTTTTTAATCTACGTCTAAAACATTTTGGGGAAATGAAATCTATAAATTTTTTTAGATATGTAGCAAGAATAATAATACTTTTTACAAATCCACGTCAATTTTGGCAAAAGAAAAGTATACATTTCATATTAATAATGCATAGGCTTTGAATATTTAAAAAATATTAATAAATAAATTCTATGGACCATCTTAGATTTTAAATTTTGAAAAAAAGATTTGTATTATTCCAGATCCATCACAAATGCCCTAACGCTGAATTTTGGCAAGGATGCATAGGTTATAACAATATAATACCATAACACATATTTTTACAAACTATGCCGTCCTATATCTACCAACGCAGAAAGAACGAAATAGATAGCAGAGTTGAGATAAAATACCAGGTGGGAAGATCATCAATGAATTAAATCAGAAAAAAGGGAACTCGTTTGGATAAATAATGGTATCAAATCTTTGAATGCCTAAAAAATAAAAACATTTTTTTTGTCTAAACGTATCCTTGAATAAACAGAAATAAAAATGTTTAGATGAAATGTAGGTATCAAATCTTTGAATGCCTATAAAATTAAGACATTTTTGTGTGGACGTTGAATTAAATCTTTGAATAACTGAAATAAAAACTTTTGGATCTCGACAAACTTCATGGCTGAACGTTTTCCATGCTGAAGCCAAAGGAAAAATGATTTCCTGAGATAAAGAAGCGGACTAATATAAATTTTTAAATAAGTTTTTGGATTAATTTAGCTATGGTTGGGTGTTGCCCATGCCAAGGACAAAGAAAATGTATGTCATTTAAATTTATTTATGGTTTTCCATTGACCATACCAAAGAAAACGTATGCCATACAAAGTTATTTTAGGATGCAATGGAAGAATGTGTGATGGATAATTTCTTTAGTAGCTAATAGTATTATATCCCTTCCATCTTGATATTGTATATACCCGATATCAAATTAAAATGGCATGCCAACATTTTCTTCTCTCCTCGATTTGTTTCCTGGCAAGGAACTCCACTGGTTTGTAAACAAACAGTTCAATTCAAACCAACGTTGTCTTTATGTAGGCTAAATATTATATTATATTGGACGAAAGTTTAGTCCAATTGAAACAGAGACTATAAGAGATCCGTGTTCAACTCCAACACAATAAAAAGAAATAACATTCTTTGTCTGTGTTCTGAAATCATCTGTATCAGATATGTATGTGATCCTTATATACTAAAATAACTGTACGTCCAACTTTTATGTAATCTAAATATAAGGATTAAATTAATCTAAATATATGTAGTGATACACCAGTAATAAGCGAATCAAATATGGGAAACCGATCTCAGACTCCGTGAACAACCATAGAATTTACAGAACAACGTGAAGAAGTTTGAAGCAATAACTGGATTTAGAGTTTCAATGAATTCCACATTCTACGAATACAAAAACATTTTTTCCAAAAAAATATTCACGGCGATTTACTGCCGTAAACATGATCCACACATGCAGAATTTTAGATCAACTTTGCTATCTATGATCACACGCAGAAAGAACGAAATAGA
Organism: Pseudotsuga menziesii; assembly: GCA_001517045.1. Taxonomy (NCBI): domain Eukaryota; kingdom Viridiplantae; phylum Streptophyta; class Pinopsida; order Pinales; family Pinaceae; genus Pseudotsuga; species Pseudotsuga menziesii. Next base: position 622,885 of record LPNX010100955.1, on the reverse strand, counting down.
TAGCAGAGTTGAGATAAAATACCAGGTGGGAAGATCATCAATGAATTAAATCAGAAAAAATGGAACTCGTACATAGTTCGGGCCTGATAGCGATACATTCCAAAGATCAAAAGATCGGATCACAACTCAACAATGATTATTATATACATAATTTTAGATCACGGGCATCATGCATTACGTCATAATCACTTAGACACAGATTTCCAAATTATATATATAAAATTCACGTGACAAGATCTCCCCCATAATATTCACTTTCACTATTATTTTTTGCTGACATGTTAGTAATGTTACATCACGTGACAAGATGTCCCCCATAATATTCACTTTCACTATTATTTTTTGCCGACATGTTAGTAACGTTACATCACGTGACAAGATCTCCCCCATAATATTCACTTTCACTATTATTTTTTGCTGACATGTTAGTAACGTTAGAACATGTTAGTAACGTTATATCACGTGACAAGATCTCCCCCATACTGGGCTGAAGAGCGCCTCTCAACGCAAAAATAGTAAGTTGCATTCGATTGACAATTTTGAAAACATGTAAACTTGTAAATTTTGTAAACATTGTAAATTTGGTAAACTTGTAATTTATTAAATTGCAAAATTGGACAATTTCGTAAGATTGTAAAACATTGATGATTGTTAAATATGTTAAAATTATAGTTGAAAACAAACTTTAAACTATAACTGCAAATGATTAGTACATTTTACAATCCATCATATTAAAAAAAATTTCATATATATATATCGATAATCATAAAGTACAAAATAATAAAGTCCATAAATAACAGAGTCTACAAATCACCCCTATGCCATTGTTCGAGATATCCACCATCATGGCCACTACTATTAGCTATACTATGCCACTAGCCTTCCTCATGCACATCACGAAGAAAATTTCCCAACTCTGAGAACTGTAGAAGTTAAAACCGTGAACTCAGCACATCAGTTACATACCACATATTTAAATTACATGTACACGGTGACAAAAAATTAAATATATATGAAACACAGATCTATGAACTCACCTCACTCGATTTGAGTGTCGGGTTTGGAAGGCTAGGTATCTTCCGAGATGAGCATTCATCAGGACCCGGCTGATGAGTGGAAACCCACTCAATTGTAAACATCACGACGACTTCAATTCTCTCATCTATAGCTTCCTGTGTTTGTGTCTGTTTCCATGCCATGAAAATAGTTATATTAATGAATTACAATTTGAACTTGGGAATTACAATTTGAACATAAATGTGCAAATAATTTGAACATAAATAACTAGTACATTGTCGACTGGTGTGTCATGAGTAGGACTCGGACAGGGCTGCGTAGAATCCAGTGCAATTCCCTTTCCTCTATCCTGTACAATATGAACAAGATTAATGACAGAAGTTATAACAAACCAAAGTATTATGTGTTCAACAATTGACTCATTTAGAAATTAAAATTTAGGATGACAGTTAACACATACCTCATTGATGTGGGTAGACGAAACTGCAGCAGGACCTTGAACAGGCATCACTGCCAAAAGGACCTCCATGAAATTGGGCTCCTACATGGAGGTCTAACACAAAGCAAAGTATTAGTTAAAAAATGATTCATTTGAGGATACATTACATTTAAGACAATCAAACGACAACAATAAATATATACATATCCCATTAGTTGAGGCCTGCATCTATCATGCAGTCGAAAATATGCATCGCGGGCTGTGATAGCATACTGCAACACTCTGTCATGATTAAAAAAGCAGAGAATATCATCGTCCACCCACTATAACTCAATATCTGTAGGTGTAGTGGGTGTTCTTCGTCTCTTTTCCTGCACAACCATCATGGTACCATGCATTGTCATGTTTGTCTCCTCTTCTAGTGCACTCCACTCCTCAATCGCTAGCTGAGATGACTCAGCTACATCATGTGTCCTAAGAAAGGTCCTATTAGGGAGACCTACTAAAAGCTTTGGCTCCGGCTGAGATCTAGGGTCTCTTCTAGCCCCACGACGTGCATGATTGCATCCCCCTCCAAACCATAGAAGCTTGAGGGTGTGCCGTTGTAATATGGGTACATCCCTCAGAAAAAATATGCATATATATGTTTTGCAAAGTATAGTGGGACTTGGTCATGGTGGGAAAACATGTCCCACACTCTAATAAACGTGTCATATACATAAGGCCCTGCAACCTCTATCTTAAACTCCTTGAGTCTAAGCGGTTGACCATCGGGGTGATTAGGAGGGATATCAAATAATGTTCCCTTCACATCATGGCCAGCTATTGCATCTCTCACTGGGGGTCATTTATCAAGACCCATCACTGTGAATTTTATTCTCTGACATGGATTGGCCCAAAGAAAAATCAATGTTATGATGGACCTGTAGATCTTCAGTAGATTATCTACTGCCTCTAACATCATCCACATCGAACGTGATGCAAGAGAGTGGTCTGAAATGGAGCAGACGTTAGATCATAAATAATCACACTAACTGGTAATGTCTTGTTGGGTGATGCATGTGATCTCATCCTCCCATGGTGATTCCTCTAGAGGGACAGGGGAACCTAAATGTCAGTAAAAATATGTACATCAACTATAGGTAAATTTGAAATCAATATAAATTAAAGGTACTGATAACTGAAAGAAAAATATATAGGTATTTAATGTACCTGTGTCATGGGGAACCTCCCCACCGACACCAGCAATATCCTCCTCGTCACTCGCATTCATAGAGTGGATGCCAGAGTGGCTCTCGCTCAGCTCCCCAACATGAGCGTGTGTCCGTGTATGACTCCTAGGAAAACATGTGAAAATAGAGACATATAAGTTGATGATTAAATATACACATGTGAAACAATTTAATTTTATGTAACTAACAACAAAGAGTACATCATGCACAATCATATACTTACAAGTCCTCTGTCGACCTCCAGGGCGAGGAATGGCCGCAGACCGCTAGTTCTCTACCTTCGGCGAACCAAAGAACCCCATTGTGGAGATGCATTTGCTTGAAATAAGGCATAATAAATGTAGTCAACATACAATATAAGATAAATGATAAATATTTCAATAGTAAAGATGTATAAGAGATAATTATAATTTTATTAGCAAAGTAAAATAACAAAGTATAAATAATTTGATACTATTTCAAGGGACCACTGGCATTTAAAGAGATAGAAAAGAGTTATGGGAGATTGTGTACCACTCGCATTTTAAGGGAATATTGTTTTTTTTGGGGGGGGTGGGGGTTAACTTGAATTTGAAAATGGTTTTTAATGAGGATTGGGTGTCCTCCTCTCATCTGGAGCCATTCTATTCTTTTTTCATAAATTTATTATTGGATGGAAAACTTGGTGGATGTACTTTCCTATCTAATGGCCCCAACTTCGAGGAATGGTATGGATGGGCCCTTTAGGCATCTGAAAGACTTGATTGGTTTCTTATTTTAGATACTTTATCTAAAATTTTCTATAGATTTCGTTCTTGGATATTGATCTATATCATCTCTAGCCACTTTTGAGTCTAGGGTAAATGGTGTTGTTTATGGATCTCTCAATGCCACTTTTATTTCCCTCGAACCTAAGAGTTCAAAATCGATCTTTATTTCGATGATTTCAAACCTATAACATTCTATAATTTAGTATAGAAAATTATCTCAAAAATCACTGGGATTAAGCTAAAGTTGGAAAAATGTATTTCTAGAGAACAATTTGGGTTCCTCGCCAAGAGGAAGTTTTTAGATGTTATTATGGAGGGCCTTAGCAAGATAATTAGGTGGGAGAAAGTGGATAATTCATTGGGCGGTGTAAAATTCAATGCTCATCATAGAATATATCATTTGATGTGCATTGATGACATGCTTTTGTTTGGATAAGGATGCATGACATATTACACCTTTGTTGATGAATGGAAGTATATGCATGACATCTTACATCATTTTTGTAATGCCATAGGAATGAAGATAAGCATACATAAGTCTTGTTTCTTGCATCATAGTGTTGAAGATTCAATCATGCTTCATATCCAACAACTTATGTCTTACAATGTTGAGGATATGGTGAATAGTTTTCAACACCTCGGCTACCACCTTAAGCATTATCATTGTTCAAAGGATGAATCGATCTCACTCCTAATGAAAATGGAAAAATAATTGAGTGTTGATTTTTCAAATGGTTGTCCCTGGGTGGAAGGTTCACCCTTTTGATGATTTATGTGTTAAAAGTATGTGGTGAGGCTTATTTGGATAGGGGATTTGGAGGGACATTTTACATTCCAAATACTTAAAAAGTGTGACTTTGGTTCATTAGATTCGTTCTAAGAACACAACAGTTTCTATTGATTCCAATTTTTGGATTGGTTTTATGAAGGTGTACCCTTGGGTATGTGTTGGGATGGATTGGAAGGTGGGGAATGATGGCATGGTGCACTTGGGGGTGGACATGTTCAAAAGGGGCGATGATTTTTACAGAATTTCTCATTCTCTCATAAACTAGTTAGTAGGTGTAGGTCATTTTAGACTGGCTCATGTTAGAAACAAATTGGATCATTTTATCTCTTATTGGTATTCTGTTAAAGATTTGAATGTGTCTATGTAGGTTTCTAGAGAATGGAACTAGTTTGTTGATGGGCTTAACCGCTTTGGAACTAGAATCAATGATATGGAGGAGAAGCTGGCATGGAAAAAAAACAAGGCAAGTGCTCAAATCATTTCAAAGAGTGATTATGATTCAATGGTAGCTGATTTGGTGGTTTATCGTGGTTGTTGGTGGCACAAGAAGCTCTAGTCCTAGAATTTTCCCCTGAAAGTTAAATTCTTTGTTTGGTTATGTATGCAAAAGAAGATACTTACATGGGACAATTTGAGCTCTAGAGGTCTTATGGGGACCAATATATTCTCTTTTTGTATGGTAAACTTTGAATCATTAAGTCATATACTTGTAAACTATCCTTTTTTTGTAGCTATTTGACAAGAGACTACTTCTTTGTTACATATTTCTTATAATTAGAAACAAGCTTCTTTTGAACATTCCTTGCAAGATTTGGTTCTTCAATGCCCTCAAAATAAAGATATCCCCTCCTTCGTTTGCTGGGAAATATAGAGAACTAGGAATATGAATATCTTTCAAGGTACTGATGTTTCATTAATCCAAGTGAAGTGTCTCAAGATCTTGAAACTTTATACAAGAATTTCACAAAAAGAAACTTTTGAAGAAGCAAGTGATTGGTGACAGAGAAACTATTTTTCTCGAGTAAGGTGTCTTCGGAATTTTTTATGGAGCTTCCAATTCAGAGAAGGGTGGGTGTGGAAAGGTCATCAAATTTTTAAAATAACACAAGTTCCTTATGTGGAAATGATGTGGTGTTGGTTCGAAACACTCAGGATGAATTGTTAGCATTGTTGTCCCCTCTTTGGTTTGCTCAACACAAAAAATTCACCTCTTTGCATATTTATGGGAATTCAAAAAATGTTGTGGATTGGGTAAAGAAGAGATATTTTCTCAAGTTGGTCATCTTAAAACATTAGTGTGATAAAATTGAGGTTATGAAGTCTCTTTTCCCAGCTCTTACTTTTTCCCACATTTATAGAACCTTCAACAAGCTACCAAACCAACTATCTAAAGAGTTATCGGGTCCCAAGAAGGATTTATTTATTTTGCATAGATGCTTGATTTTGAGAAGATTGATGAAGGATGCCTACTAATCTATTCGGTTGTTGGGCTCTTAGTTTATTTGAATACTCGTATCATTGTTTTTCTGCTATGGACTTGTTTCGAGGATTTTGTTGGACAGGCTGGTTTTGGGATGGCCTTAGTCCTTAGTTTTTTTTTATAGTTTTTAGAGATTGTCATATGTATCTCAGTCATGCCATGTGCTTTAGTCTTGTTTTTGTCTATATAGGGAATGTTGGTTGCTTTTGGATTGTTGTTGGTGGAAAGTATGTTTGTTACAAGAGGCTAGCGATTGTGTCTACCACCAAGGTCATTTCATTGTGAATTAGTTTATCTAGTGAACCATATTAAACTTAATAATTAGTATGATTCTATCAAATTGGATAATTATGGATTGATCTTCAGAATTATGTAAATTTATAATTAAATAAGTGAAATATATAAAAAAAGAAATATTTTTCTTCAATTTATTATCTATATATTTTGATAAATTATGTTTTAATTCCCAATTGATATGCTTCATTAAGTTTTCTTTCAAATATATTAGTGATTCTTTCCACCTTGACAATACTCTAATTTGAGTTTCCTTAAAACGAAAAGATATAGTTCCACTTCTCTATAAGTTCAAATCAAAACATATATATTTTATTAATAGTTTCATTTTTTTTAATCTTTAAAATATTAATTTAGTTTATTAAAATTTATAATTTTAAATTACATATTTCACTAACTCTTTCATAAACATTTAAAAAAAATTATAATTTTAAACTAATTTTTAAAATTATAATTATGTAAATTAATTTATATACATTTTAAAGATATAATTACATTTTTAAATTAATTTGTAAAATTATAATTATATCATTAACTTTATCTTTATAAATAAAAACTTATACTCCAATTAATATAGTAGGTTAATTATTTCATTTCAACTTTTTAAATAAATATAATTTCAATTTTTTATGAATTAAAGTCACAACTTATGTATTTAATTAATTCTTTCATTGATTTTTTTAAATTAAATTACAATTCCAGTTTTCCATAATATAATGTATAAATTTATATTTTTTTTAGTAATAGTTTTTACTATTATTTTTAAATATTCTAAATTTATAAATTTTTATCTTAAATTATGGATTTTTTTTAATGTTTTAATTTGATATTCTTTAAAAAAATTTAAATCATGAATTTTTATTAATTTTTTAATTTGATTTCTTTTTATTTAAAAAATACTTCTATTTTTTTCATAATTTAAAATCAAATCTTCTATACTTGATTAATATTTTCATTTGATTTTCCTTGATAAATCCAAAAATGAATAACTACACATTTTATAAATTAAAATCTAATTTATACACTTAATTAAATCCAAATTTATAAACTTGTTTATTATTTTTTTCTTTCAAAAAGTAAAAAAAAAGATGATCCACATTTTCATAATACCTTTGTTTGAGCTTAAAAAAACAAAAATACATAGGTACACTTTTCAATAAACTAAAATCAAAATGTGTCAACTAATAAGTCAAAACATATATATAATGTTTTATTATGGAAAAAATATTTATAAGAAATATAAATATGAATTAATATAATATTTTAATTTTAATTATAATTTATTTTTATTAAATAGTTTATATATATATAGACATACACACTAGGGAAAAGATACTAAAGCCTCGTTAAACAATCGGGAGATCGACGAAATACAATTTTAAAGCAAACTAAATAATCTATTTCTTTACGTCTGATAAACCAAAGTTTGGTCTGAGGGGACGTTAACCACCACCACCACCATCATCATATATATATATATATTATAATTATAATATATATATATATATATATATATATATATTCAAAATATTTAAAATAAAATATATGAGTAGTTTAGATAAATTCCTTCGCAGGTTTAAGGTTCATGATTGTCTCGCGTCTAGGGTTTGGATTCTTCCCAATGCTCTGTGTATTCTCACAGGATTGAAAAAATTTGGGCAACATTTCTACTTGCCCGACACACATTTCAAAATTAAACCAGGAGCGTAAACGTTGTTGGTTGATAGAAATATTTATACAAACTATAAATTTAGTGTTTAAATTTAACAAATTTGAATTATAATTTTATAAAAAATTAATGTTTTGTCTTGGGTATAGGGTTGATTAATTGTCTCTATGGTTCATATAGGTTCTATTTACTTGGTGTCTTATGGATTTTTTTCAATCCTCCGTGTATTCTCGGAGGATTGAAAAATGTGGGCATTATTTCTACTTGTAGCGCACACATTTAAAAATTAAACCGATAGCATAAACGCTACCGGTTGACAAAATATATATAAAACAAAAAAAAATTAAATTTTAAATATATAACAAATTTTAATTACAATTTTATAAAAATTCGGGAGCATTTATGCTTGTCAGCATACATTTGAAACGTATTAAACAAAAAAATAACCTAAAAGCATGTATAACAATGATTTTTTAAAATTTTAACCTAAAATTTTAAAACTTAAAAAAAAATCCATTTAAATTTCAAAAAACAAGGTTTAGGTGTTACCTTTCTGCTCTGACATTGTGGTGAAAGGTAGGGTGTGGTTGTGGCTTGCACTATAGCTCGATCAAGCTCTGTGGGTTATGCTACAGCTCGATCGAGGTACCTGTGTTATGTGGAGAAAATGCAAAAACTAGGTCGCGGCTGCCCGTAGCCGCGACCTTTTTTACATTTTTTTTACAGGGACCTCGATTGAGCTTTTGATAAACCCTTGATCGAGGATTCAACATGTCGATCAAGGGTTTAGAAAAATCTCGATCGAGGGTTTAATAAAACCTTGATTGAGGTACGCTTTTTTTACCAAAATTTCCTTGCCAAAAATTGTAACCCTCCTCCATGGAAACACCTGTATGTTATAGGAAAAATTTACACCATATACCCAAGGATCTATTGATGAACTTGGGTATGTTACATATGGTATTAGAGCCCAAGTTGCAACACTTGGACCTATATGGGATGAACATAGAGTTACTCAGAATTGAGTTGTGCAGAAAACAAAACAGGGTATGATAAATATCAAGGAAGACTTCGCTCCTATGTGTTGCGACAACTCTATTCTTATGGTGAACGGTAAGCATATATATATTTTAGTATTTGAAATGAAAACACTACTACATTTTGACCAAAAATCCAACGGCAGTATTGTCGGATTTTCGACACTTCTCTGTCGCATGTACGACACTATGATTTTTTTTAGGCATCGGTGGTCCATCGTCGGTTATCCGACATATTTGCAATCCGTCAGTTAAGCGACACCTCAGTTTACCGTCGGTTAAATGTAAAGCGTCGGTTAAGCGACAGAATTTCTTCGACGGTAGTGAATTTTTTTTTTTTAAATAACCTTCAGGCCGTCGGTTAAGCGACGGATATAGAATGTAGTCGTCGGTTAAGCGATGGTTGTCAATTTAAAAAAAAAAAATAGGCTTCAAGCCGTCGGTTAAGCGATGGCTATATAATGTATTCGTCGGTAAAGAGACGGTTATATCCGTCGGTTAAGCGACAGCTATCATTTTTTTTTTTATAAATAATTTTCGTGCCGATATTAGGGACTGACATATGTTTTCAAACGGCCAAAATTCCAGGGTTTCCATGGAAGGAAATGAATCAATAGGGGTTCAGATACCCACACCGACGCACAGAGAATAGGTGAATAGAATACATGAGAAAGGGCAAGGCCAAGGAGAGCATCGAATCCAAAAGTGACTGTTCGAGAATAACTAGTTTTCCGGACAAATATGCCAGGAATGATAGCAGGAAAAGAAGGATAAATTGGTGCAGAGCCTTCAGCAGATCCCACCCATGTAGCTCCTGTCACAATTACTATTGATCTTGTGCACGCTGTTCTTGCTTTTTCTTCTTTGAGCATATCTATTATCTTGAAGGTTGCACCACCAGAAAAGAATAAGATCAACACCTTGGCCTTACCATGATCTGAATAAAGAGTTATGCACTAACTCTTCCATATTGCCTCAAAGAACAGAGACACAGTCGTGGAACATTGGTTAATAAGAAAAAATACATTTTCTCACTTCTTTGAGATAGAATCCAATAAAAAAAATTGATTACAATAGACACAAAAATCAGAGCGAGTGTTCACTAAACCCCTTGAAAATTTTAATTTCTCCACTTAACACTGCCCAAAAGAATCACTTATGTATCGATAATTATTTCCCCATGAGCACCACTGCTAATTTTGGAAAAAAATTACAATGAATATTTTCCCAGAGTACATTTGATCGTTGGATGGTGCAAAGTGATAACTTTTAGCAACATCTTACATTCCCAGCTTGATCAAATGACTAATTTGAACTTCAGAATTAACTTCACAAATCAGACATCATACAGCATGATAATAACCACCTTGTACAAGAATTCCTTAACCATTATAATACAATGACAAGTTCAAGGCCTTGGTATTATCCTTGAAGGTTGATTATTACTTGCAGAAGTAGGTAAAACAACAGAATTTAGAGGAACTGTTGAAAATTTTGTATCAACAGGATTAGCCCACTGACCTCTTGAAGTGTGTGTCCTTGGATTTTGCTCCACAAATGAGTACGTTGTTGGAAAGTTTGACAAGCGATCAGTTGAGTGTACTGTTTGTTGTGTGCCTAGGGGATATTTTAAGGCAGCATCCCCTCTAACAGCACTTGCAAGGGTATCTGAAGCAGCCATGCCTCTTGAATTAGTAGATGTAAGCTCTCTATCCTACCTGGAGACGCCTGCTTTAGCTTCTTCTTCAACATTCTCTCTTATTTCTCTCTCTTGTGATTCCTTGAGTAGAAAATCAATCCAAAGATCTGAAAAGGACTGAAATTCACACCAGCTCTATATATCAGCCATATGAAATGCAAAATGCAGTATAGGAGACAATAAAATACTTTTTCATTGCAAAGGAAAAACACAAAGACTAACTCTCAGACTTCTACATGCAACAAATAGAGGAAAATACACATAAATATGGCAGCATCTATTGCCTTGTCACTCTCAAACTATTGTCCTTTAGTTTAGTGACTGACTACTAGCATCTCTAGAAAATCATTGTCATGGCAGGAGTCCCCATTTCCTCAGTATTGACAGATACCTGGTTCTCTGATGGTACAGGAGATGAAGCTTCAGATGGGCCACTTCCCATGATGCCACCAACAAGGCGTCCTGGTAAGCCCAGAACACCTCGAACAACACCTTTACTAGCAACTTGTTGTGCAAGACCTATCCTTTGTTTATCTTCCTCAGTGAATCCCAGCATCCTTACCATGAGATCTAAAACCTGTGCAACCTCAGCAATAACAGCCCATGTCACAATTGGCTAAACAAATAATACAGTCAAGATGTAAATATTTTAATGTCAGTTTGTATCATGTACCTCTTTGTTGTGTTGCCGCTGAAAATAAGTCATGAGTAATTTTATCACAATACGCCTGTATATAATTATTGGAATCCAAAAATTAGTTATATGTAATTTAAATAATGATATATAAAAGAAGCATACGCTCATGTTTCAATAAGAAGATTAAAAACTTCCAAGGGCAAAAAGAATCCGGATATAAGAATATCTATGTTTCCCAAATTCATTTCTGAACCAACATTTTGGTGGAGTTGACACAGATAGCCAGTTACATAATTGGTTTCTAAAAGAGTAGCAGAGATACATGCGATGTATCCAATATCATGAGCTACAATTTCACGAACTTTGTCAGATTTGTCTTCAACCAAGACACTGAAATATAAGAAAGCCAGTATTAGTAACTGATAAGTACGAAAGTTGGATTGAGGTTAATAATGCCTAACTGTATTTTAAGCAGCACCTACTCCAATATTTTACACATGGCTGTAATAATATCATAGCTAGGATTGAATGCAAGAATAGGCATAGATGCAACAGCTTCAGCTCGGACATCAGCACTCTGATCTTGCAATGCTAGGTCCAAAACCTCGAGAATGTTTGCACTCATTTCTTTGATCCCTATCTTAGACAACATACTAATAACTTTGCACTTTGACTTCCTGATGATATCAGATTGGATGTCAATATTAAGAAACAACCATGGAAGTTTTAAAATTGAAAAAAGGGTTTCTGTGTTCTCAAATTGTTCTCTGCTGCTTGGATCAGCACATATATTGGTTATAAGCCTCATTTCTCCAGGAAGAAAACCTACATTCAGTACATAATAATTCAAATTATTAACAGAATAAGACTTGTAACTTTACATCTGCAACAAATCAAAAAACCATTCAGGAGAATCAATTTGAAAAAATAAACAACTTCAGAGGTAGGCCTTGCTTTCTTGTTTGATCTTAAATTTGGAACCACCAAACTATTTTCACTTTAAAACTTAATTTGTAAAAGAAATATCCTATCCATTGCATCCATATATATGGATAGCTGAAAGATTGTAAGAGTTCCTTCCTAGCCCTGGAATCAGAAATAGAAAAGTAAAACTAGAAAGCAAAATGAAAAGAAAATTGACTGTTATACAAAGTTACAAACAAACCACAACCTATGAAAGACATTTGAGTCTAAAAACAAGAACCTTTATAGACATCCATGACATCAATGCCATAAGTTGCCGAGATATGTGAATATAACATAATCTCTTTGGATATTTAGAAAATACTTGGCAGAGCATACTGAGAGCAGTTAAGGCACGTTCTTTCATTGAATCTGAATAAACATTATTTGGATCTAAGGAATTGACAACCTTCAGAACCACTTCATGAAAATAAGCTGCATATGATTCTCTCTCTTGTAACAAATCATATTTGGAGCTATGTTCTGCAGTCTGTTCATTCAAATTTATGTCTGACCCACTTGAAGGCTAAGCCATGACATGTGTGTCTCTGTCCATTCTCAAGAATCCTTCATCAAATGTCTTTAGATGTTTGATCTGTATATTTATACCATCTTTGCTGACCCTTTTCTTCCTGACAGGAGAGACCCTTTCTGCTGCCAAGTCACTCAAGGATGGCTCGGCTTCTTTGGCACCATTTGTTTCAACTTGACCTCCTACAGCCTGAGGACCCAATATTTCCACAGCGACTTGAATACAATTCACAAGCTGGAAACAAGGTCCATGGTAGTGCAAAAGGTCAACAAGCATGTCTAAGTTCCAGATATGTGGTGGACATGTATTAACTATCCGAACATAAGCACTGCACATGGCCACCTGAGACAAGAACATGAAGAGAAAATGCCTATTCAACTTTCAAGCAAAAAGATCTATATAGGAGTTCTAAATCATGGCTGAGACACAGCTTACCTTCAGTCCCTGGCTGCTTGTATTCTGAAAAGTCTGAGCAAACACACTTAGCAACTCTTTAGATGTACATTCAACAATGTGTTTGGGACATATGGTATATAAAGTATGAAGGCAAGCACCCATGGCTGAATCATAAATAGCAGTCCTGAGAGCACATTTTTGTCAATGTACCTTGAATTTCATGATCTCTCCTAGTAGGTTGCATATAAAAAAAATTAAAAGTACCATGAAAATTCTAGAATGTGGATAAAACAATAACATTAGCATAGCAGACTAAGCAATGTAGCAAAAACAATTGGGTAAATAGAAAGAAACAGAAACAACTAGACAAACAGTAATAATAAAGACACCCAGTAAAAAGCATATCTGTGTAATGACGTTATGTATGAACATGAAAAACAACGAGAAAATGTGAGGAAACACTGGATGAATATTGAAGGTATACTGTATGTAGCAGCTCCACAACCTAGTGCACTTCTAATTTTCTAAAACACTGCAATGTTTCCGTACCCAAAATGGAACTACTACTGCTACCATTAGTGTAACTGAAACATAAAACTAAGAGTAACAGAAATTTTGCATGATCTAAGATGCAAAATTTTGCATGATCTAAGAACTTACTTGTGCCCAACGCTCCCTCCTGTTCATATTTCCAGTGGATGGTTCTTGGAAAAGAAGACTAAGACCTTCCACAGTGCACTGCAAACAGGAAGTCACACATTCAATAAATAACCTTAAGATATGGAGGACATTGTTTTTAAGTGCAAAGCAGAAACATCACTAATGATGAATCACTAACAAATAACCACGAGGAATTAAAAATAGGTAAAAGACCGATCCATATGCTGTCTCATAGACACAGAACTTTGGAGAATGATAGGTTTACCATTTCTTTCAGATTATCAATAGCATTCAACGATTTTTTAGCATCCTCAGACAACCTCTGTTCACCACTTTTTGACTGCCCTGAAGTAATTGCAATGGGCATGTCATCTTCCTTAGGTGCACCAGCAAACACTATAGAGCTCGAAGTTTCTCTTAAACCTTCATCATCGCCCCAAGATTGAAGACTTAAATCTGTGAGCCCACACCCAAGTGCCACTGCTACTGTTCCAGGTTGTGACATATATTGGCCTACATAAAAATGGAAGTTGGAACATGATATGTAAATGTAAACTGGTACAACAAAAAAATGAATGGTGAACAGGAGAATTAAAAAAGAAACAATTGAAAACTAATATCCACTTACTGCTGAGAGATTGCATGGTCACACATTCCAATAGTCTATGGGCTTCCTTGGGTTAAGACCAAAAACGATTTTTATACTAATTGAAAATTCATAAAATATATTTCTACAGATTATCTCATCACTGTCAAAATATCAGTTGTATGCCCAAGGGCATACAACTCAGTTTAACTGTGCTAAAAGCACTTGTCCATGGAAATTGTATTATCCAATAAACTGTATTTTGAAGGAGCTTATATTTGGGCCTGCACCTAAAGGAAAGAGGAAAGTGATTATCGCTACAAATATTGCAAAGACATCTGTTACTCTTGAGGTAAATTATTATGTTTTGCTCTGAAGATATGATTGTTGTCTACAGGTAAATATAAGCCATCAATGTATGAAGGTTTTGAAATATGCATTCATGCAACTACACAGTCTTTTGAGTGATAGTATGCCACATTTTTGGCAATGCAGCCCTGTTTTTCTAGCTTCAAATTCATCTCTCGTATTACTATTGATGTGAATGCAGGGTATAGTATATGTTGTTGATAGTGGCTTCTCAAAACAACGGTTTTACAATCCGGTAATATAACTTTTCTTTTCAGGCCTTTTTTGCCTGTTATTTCTGTATGCAACTGAATGGTAAAACAAAGAACTTTGGCTTGTTATCTGTAAATTAATATCACAGTTTAAAATACTGCCACTTTCTTAGGTCATGTTTGAGTTTCAAAAGTAGTTTTATTATCTGGGTATTTACTATTTACCTAGCACTTTACAATTCTTGTGATTCATAAAGAGAGCAAGAAATTATATAAATGTCAGATGGCCAAAAATTTGTCATGGGACTCATAAAGTCACAAAGGAACATTATCTGAAGGGAGTGCCTAAGCCTTTCCATCTGACAATTCCAAGTGAAAGTATCAAACAGATCATGTACAAATCATGGGTGTGCTTAGGGCCATTCCACTCTTAGTGCAAAATATACAAAAATACAAAATTATGGAGAAATTCTGCAGATAGGGTATGGTGTGTCGTTGGTAGCATCAAGTTCTTGCCCGTTGGTGCCTGGCACAGTCTGAAGTGTTGCATTCAATAGATGACTTGCATTTTCTTGAACTAAAACAGATATATTCTATTCTGCAAATGGAATGAAAATCAAATTTTATATGTAGAATGAGAAGCAATAATGGAGTAAGTCGCTAGAAAATATTATCACATATTTATATCTAATATCAGGACTGAAAATGGGAGGAAAGAAAACTGGAAATGTGAAAAATGGTAACAGTGAAGTCTACTCTCTTGATTGAATTCTTGATGTATTTTTGTTTTTTGTTAATTCTTTATGTTCCTGCACTTACAGATGTCAGATATTGAAAGCTTGGTTGTGGCACCCATATCAAAAGCTTCTGCGCAACAGAGGGTTGGAAGAGCTGGGAGAGTACGGCCCGGAAAACGTTACAGGCATGAATGTACATTGTTTCTATTTCCATGAGAATCTACCTATTAGATGACTAAATTCCCTTTACATCCTTAAAATTATAGAACTTTATCCCATTTCCCAAAAATGCAAGCTTGAGTTTCATGAATTACAGTATTACTGGATGTACATCCTACTTACAAGTTACGAAGTAAATAATTGTTGGTTTTAGCCTTTAGGTTACCTCTATGTAGGGGAAAATGTTTTCCTGTTCGAGTAGACTGAACTCTGCATAGACATTATTTGCTCTCTTAGTGACAATGGTCTGGGTTGGAGGTAAAGCAATTTTCGAATTTGAAGGCTTGTTTTACTACTTGACATTTCCTAGTTGTGTATTCTAAAACTATTTGGTGCCAAGTTTTGGAGAGGGCTGGAAGGTACCCCCATTTCCTGGGGATGTGGCAATGGATAATAGTTTATAAAATTTGAAA